>LUCH01000005.1:457540-504970 GCA_013368495.1 Paragonimus heterotremus | reverse complement strand
GACTTATTCGATGCATTCCAATTTTTCTATCAACGACACTTATTTATAATTGATGTGTTGTAGGTACTTTGCCAGAAATTTCGATTTCAAAATTTCAAAAAATATTTAAAAATCGAGGATTCGCGCCAAAAGGACCGTTTTGCCTTTTGAACGACCTTCAAGGCGAATCCCGTGAAACGGATAATTGCGGGTGCCTATGCTTGAAGATCCAGTCGTTGGGATGGCGACTACGAAAATGGCCTCTCTGCTTTCTTCCACTGACACACAGGTCGAAGTGGTTACTAGTGGAGCGGAAACTACGACTTTAGTGTGCTACAGTTTCTGGTCTGTCGTGATTAATGACTTAGTTTTACTCCGCTGTTCTCGTCTCACTCTCTCTTGCCGAAAGCGATCAAAGGAAACGCCTTTCAATTAGGCGTTGGCGGATTTCAAAGCCGCCGTTTTTTCCACTACTGTCTCAAGACTAAGCATGGCTGGGAAGCTTACAAAGGGGCCCAGTGACCTTTTGGTTGTTTTAACGCGAAGCCTGCTCGCCAGTACAAGGTTGGCAACGTCCGGGGGAATGAAGAAGTTAGGACTAACTTAGCGAGCCCGGTTGGAGAGGACGTTGAGAGGAATCGACCCCATAAGACAACTGTCCTATCTCTGAGAGCTCTCTCTTTCATATTGGCCGCTATCTCCTCTATCTGCGCAGTTGATAAGGCAACTGCTTTCTTGGTGGCTGTAACCCCAGGGAGAGCGACCGCTATGTACTCATTTAGGGACTGAAGTTCCAACCTCATTTCTGACAAGGTCTGTTGGCACTCCCCCAGCCTAATCTCCATGGGAGAAATGGAAGAGCAAATTGAGGCAAGCAGAGTCTCGCATTTACAGTCGCAGGTTTACTGCGTTGCTTCACTTTTTGTGGAGCGCGCGTGAACAGTCAGCGGCAGAGCGACGCCTTGACTGTCGTTGACTATGCAGCTTATACACGTAAAATTCAGATTTGAGGAAGAAAGATGTTTGTACTGGTGTTCATATAGGCCAGTGCATTTGAAGTGTTACCACATTTGGCACTAGCAACACTGCATGTCGTTTTGTAAGGACATTTTGCACCCGTGGCGACCGCAAACGCTCACCGCCTCAGTAAGTGTTTGTTGAGTCCCAGTACTACTAGATCTCACCTGGGTCATTGTCATAGCGAACAAGCAGTGCACGATACAGAACGGACACAGAAACATTGCAGAAACATTACAAAGATTGTTGCATAAAGTTAAGTCAAACATGGCTGTAGAGGAAGGGGGAATTTCAATTTTGAAACGCTAGTACTTGGAAGTGGTTAATTTCATTCACTTCTTCACTTTCTCGTTAGGGACGGAAGTTTGTTATAACCCATCAGTGTTGTTTACCGCAAGGTAAATTTTTGCCAAATCTCTAGGTCACAATGAAATCAGGATACGCGATAGTACTTTTATTATGCACATCGTATTCCGGTAAGAATTTATCAAAAAATGGATAATTTCTGTAAGGGTTTGCTTTTATACCTCAGATAACTGATCAAATTGAAACCGCAGTGGTGCAAGAAAAAGGAACGGCGTACTTAAATTGCACTGCAGTAATCGACGATAACCAAGAATCAGTAAGTAGCCGGCATGTCTGAATTATGAAGAATGAACTGCACTGAGCAGCAAAACTAATTAACTAACATAGAGAGAGATTGGTTTCCCAATAGTAGCTCGACCGTTCCATATGAGTGCACTCAGAAATCATGATTTCTGAGCGTTCCTCGAGTGATCCTTGATTGTTTCAAGGACATACTCTGGGAACACTCAGGGGACGGTCGAAAGAGAAGTTGCACGGATCCTCATGATACAACTTAATGAAATGCCCCTTATAAGGAGCAACAGAGTAGTAGAACTCGTTCCACCACAATAAATGGTGTATCCAGTTGATGCCGCCTTTTGTGTAGATTCCGAGTAATCCTGGAGGTCATAACGAAGATAAGTTTGACGACAGATGAGTTCGGAATGTGCTGAAATAAAGACCCATTCCGTTAGTCTTTAACTGTTTCAAAATGCATACACATCTGACTCTGCAGTATCATGCAGCGTTCATGAACGCAGAGAGAAAACACAGGGCTCGAGACCTTAGAATTGTAATTTTTACTGTTAATTGAATCAATTCACATGGTTTAAACATCGACCGTTCATGAGAATTTGAGGGAGGAGAAAGTTGTGGAACACAATCAAAATTCTGCAGTACAAATTACTGTACAAAACGCTACAGAACTTCCCCTAGAGCGTTAGTTAGGGTATGAAAGCGCTCGAAAAGAAGACGAATGGCATTACATTGTAGTCTGGCACATGCTGAGCTAAACTCAATGTCATTAGGTGGAAGATACGTGCTACCGTGGGATATTCGGACTGAGTGAATGAGACGGCAGGGAAGTTTATTTCTGTAGAACTTAGTTCAACCATCATAAGGATATGAGGGAAGCCCAGAGAGGCGATCATTTCTGAACATGCTGAGATGAGTTTTTCTCCTGTATGACCGACAGAGGAAGGAGTAGACAGCTAGCTAAAGGTCAATGAAAGCCAGGCAAACTGTTGATCAAACCGATTCAAGAGTCAGTTAATTTTGGATTGGCACGATGAAAAGTTTGCGTATCGTAGGTTAAGTTGACAAGACCGAATGGTCTGCAACACAACACAGCGGACTGGATTGCATGCATAGGTTTTCCCTACTTCGCTCCTGTGAGGTGTGGATTGCTTTCCTCAAGCATTCTTCTCATCATTTTATTTAATTTCATAAAGACTTCCGACCGGGTGTCCCACGATGCACTCTTACATAAACTAAAAGCACAGGACGATCAAAGTGAAGCTCTCCGATGAATATCCTCGTTTTAAAGTATTCAAACTTTCAAGGTTGAAGAGCGCTCCATATCCTTTTCTTTTGCAACCATTTCAGCGGGTTTGCCTCAAGGTTCTGTTTCTCAGCCGATGATATCTCTAATTTTGTTAGAGCGTCCACCCTGTTACCGTCTCAAGGAGCCTCTGTCGTGAGAAAGAAAAAACGATTGACTCAGTCGTATTTAGCGGAACTCTTCAAATCGGTTGAAACTTTTTATACCACTATGCTCGTTAGCGATCCTAACTCTTCTTTCTCACGACTGAGACGCCTCGGGACGGTAACAGGGTGGGCGCTTTAACAAATTTATGTCAGTGACCCTCCAAAAGTAACCCCAACAACTTTTTGATGTATACAGATAACCTTGAAATTTGAAACTCTCATGATTCTAATCTTCTTCAGATTGCTTTTGGTACCATCAAACAGTAGTCACGGGGATAGTGTCTACCCATCGATGAAGACGAGTGTACATACATATATCTTGTTAGAGATTCTGGAACCTTGATAACTACACTAACTGTTCAAAAAGCTGTAGTGATGGTCAAAGTGGGCCTCAAGAAGAACCTAAGAACATAGCTACGACCTAACCTAATGTTCTTCTGTAACCACGAAAGTCAGCCAAGAAAGGACAAGCTGTAATAAGCATGATAAAGCGAACGTTTCCGTGTAGAAACAAGAAAGTTCCTCGCACTTTTCACGGGACCCTTGTCCGACCATTACTTTAATATGTTAACTCGTTGATACTTACTGGTCTTCAAAAAGACAAAGGGGCGCTGTAACGTGTTCAACCGACTGCTACATAAGCAGTATTGGGCTTTCAAGACTTCAATGTACGAATCTGAAATAGAAATTATTGATCTTCGCCCACTTTTTCTCTCAAAGTGTAGTGACCCACTGTAATATACTTCCACCAGTTGTTATCACTGCCTCTTCAGGTTAAGATTTCAGACTGTCGTGCGCTTATTCTTCCTACCGAAGTAACCACTAAAATATGTTGTGTTGCTCATTGTGTCTCAGGAATTTCATCGTTCTTTGATGACTAAATAAGCTGACCTTCACAAATGTTAATTAATCCGAAATTCCTTGTGAGATTTTTGGTCGTCGCCCCCCTACTCCATCATGCTACCATCATTTAGAGGTTGACATTGTGTTTTTGCTGGCAAAGCTGCAAAGCGAACAACGACATGAGGTAAATTTATGTGCAAAATATTAACATACAAATAAATCAGCACAGTTATTACATGCTCATCACAAGTGTACATTTCAAGCTGGTAAGTGTTGTAAACGAAATCGACCTTCAGCAGTCCTTTGGATAAAATCCCTCGGACAATATCGTACCCGTTCATTTACATTGATCAATAAAACAATCAGACACCTACATAAGCCAAAATGTTAATTTTGTGACTGCAATTTTATTAATACCTTCGTATGCTGATATGTTTTTATAAAACTTGCTATATAGTAATTTACTTTATATCGGACTTCAGTATGCTGGTTTCACGCATGATTCTGCCTTGTACATCGATGGATCCTTAGTGTCCTTCTGAATAATGAAATTTTGTGTCGCGTTGTTGAAATGTATTTCAAAGTGTGTTACAGCTATTTTTTGTCAGCTCGAACAAAGAGGTTTAACACAATCTCATGCAGTAGTCACGAAGACGCGGTGTAGAAGATGAACATATCACGTATATCATATTTCTAGGATGTGTTTTCTCTTCAATGAATCGATAAACTTATTTTGAAAGTAGCACGAAAAAATGTCTGGTGATTGCATATATATATATATAATCAGGCATAAAGTCTCAATGCAATAACGATACCTGAAGAAGGGGAGATAGGTGTAATAATTCCGCAGAGGACATATTTTAGTGACCAGGAGATAACCCGGCTCTGCCTGCTGTACGATGTGTAAAATTCTTTCTAAAATTTGAGTTAGTATTGTATATAAGATTGTAAGGATCTTTGTCTGCCGTCTGCTTGATGTATACCATCGCGTTTGTTTGCTTGCATGTTTGTTGGCATATGCGCACCATTGGCGCCATGTTCACATTTCCGGATTGCTCACGGACTCGACTCCCGTATCGGCAACCTCCCTAGCTACATCTGCGTGTCTGTATCCTTTAACGCTGGTTGAGGCCTATTGTAATTGTCGTGTAATATACTTTCAATCTCTCGCAATTATTGGTATTTTTATTTCGCGTCTTGTGGTCGGTGAGTACACCTGGGAAAGTGTTCACTTAGTGCATGTACGCACTAAAATTTGCAATTGACAAAGCAAGTTTTAAAACATAACCAAAACCGACAGTACTAACTTAGTCGCAATGAAAAGATTATAAAGATATTCTAATCCGTTTTGTTGGGTTGGTTGAGGTTTACCTTGTCCAGCCCCTCCACCATTGTAGAATCAACCGGACATTTTGGGCATATAACTATAAGAGTGACCGTTACAGGAGGTTTTACATCAATTGCGATAAATCAAGTATCATCAGACATGGATTCAGCAAGAATCATCTTGTAGCGCATTTGCTGACGGTTAAAAATATTTCTATCCTTAACTGCAAGTTTATCAAAACGAGTTAGAAGCAGAGACGGCACAGCTGACAGCAGAGGTCGTGGGTGTTTATTCTGTTATTGCGTACTCCACTGAGTTGAAACCTATTATATGTATAAGTGATCACGTATGTGGAGTATATAGTTTAGGTGCTAGGTATCTGAGCCTTCGGATGTTATTTGGTTTAGGCAGTTTGCCTCCATTATTATTGACGTAACTTTCGCGTGCAATAACAGCGGTACTGGCCTGACTGTGTAATCGGTTTTTTGCAAGAGGGTCGAAGTCCTACGAAATAAAAAATACTATTAGTTTGTCTCATATGCGCAGATGATGACCGCGACTCACTGTTTCGTTAGTGATCGGTAAGCCTCATGTGTATTGTTGAGAATGTCAAGCAACTTTTGTTAGACATCTGACTTGGGATGCGTCTACGAACATCCGAGCTGCAACAATCCGGCTAAACTGGCCAACCCATTTTAGACAGGGAGCGTTTTATCGAAGCCGAGTTTTATCGAAACCTCGGCAAAGCATTCACCAAAACTCTGTTAAGAAAGCCGCTGGGCAAAAGTAAAGCATTCGGCAGAGGGATCTTATCTAAGAGGTGAACAGAAGACGTTTTTGCAAGCGCAGTTACACGGCAAATCTTAATGAAATACACTCTCCTCGGTTTGATGTACTTAGCGGAATTTCTTAGTTTTCACTTCTAGAGTACTTGCGCTTTTTGATGTTAATCAGTTTGAATCACTGATGCACTACTGCTCATGATTTAGTAGAGGATGGTGTTTAATGCACGCGGGTAAACCCAGCCTGGCAAGTTATCATGCTTATAAACGCTAGGGTATAGGAACTTGGTCATCTAATGCAATTAGTTGCCCTACAGACCCCGTCAGTAAACTTTCTGAAGGTTATATACAGACCTATTGGGTAAGGACTTAGAGTGAGCTCCTACCAATACGGAATGGCTCTGTAATTCTGAATGTGTTATGTAAGAACATTCGAACGACTTTCAACCAGGCTTGTTGTCAGAACTCATAATAGTTTATTGTGCAACTCAGAACAATTTTGGAGGAAAGGGGAAGGACGGTTCACCCTTAAACTGAACAGAAAACGCGAAAGTTATGGGAGTGGACTGAACGGCCAGGCAATTTATGAATAATATGAAGGAGAATAGCTATTTGATACGGTTTTTCAAATCTACAGACGCGCCTTGGAAGTATATTGTCGATTTTACGAAATGCTAAGTGAACCTACGAGGCCGCAACTGTATACAACGTTTACACTGAAGAACGTTGATACGAAAAACAAACTTTAACTAATTCAGTGAAAATAAGTCACACACGAACTATCGACAGTATCCCGCTTCTCCCTTGTACAGTGAGTAACTGTTGACATTACTTGTGTTACTGTGTGGCATACGATAGGTAGGTCGGCATATTCAAATACTCAGAAGCTCTGTGGCAACATGAAGGCCGTAATATTTTGGTTCGATAGGGTTGTGCTGTGATGAGACCTACACAGGAACCCAAATCGTTTGTTTTTGAAACGGAAATACGTATTAGCAAATATTGATTTTAAACCCTTCTGTATACAAACTTCAGTTTTTGTACATTTTGAGAGCTTCCGTTTTTGGCTACAACAATTTCATTTAACCGTTCTTAAAACTCACTTATTGATCCTTTACATATGCGAATTTCTAAAGTTTATGTGTCATTAATCAGGAAGCTGGTTACGATGGAATAATCGGCATAAAACTCAGCAAATCCAGTATTCTACACCTTACGACTGCTTTGCCAGCACCTTCTAGCCAAATTTCATTGGTCTAAGCAGCATACTGCAGTTGGTCTTACACAGGCTTCATTTGGGTGTTGCAGTGCTCAGTACTTCAGGCTATTGATGAGTTGTAAACTTGAAACAAAAAGAAATTAACCAAGTTGTCTGGTGTTTTAGCAAAAATCAACCTTAAGTATTTGACAGCAGGGATCGAACGATTACTATTAAACTCCCCCTCCAGTTTCTTGAAGAAGAAGAAGAAAAAAAGAAAGAAGTTTCACATCTCAGTTAGCCTAAAGTTTAGAACGGTTTTATCAGAACTGAATTACTGTGGACTTACAAGCGTATATCTCAAGAAATGGTTTATTGAAAAATACCTGTTAAACAACTATGGTTAAATCAGCGGAATATCCTGGAAAAGTATTATGAATAATACGCGCTCAAATTTTCCGACCGATTTGGACAGTTCTGGTATTCACATGTGAATGAAATAGTTTGAATCGATTAAAACAGGTTCAGAGATGGCTTGAATCGGCAATCAGTAAAAAAACAGTGGTGTGTAATTGTTCTACAGATGACCACAATAAACAACAACTCCATTTGTTTCCAAGTTAGGACTGTGACGGGAACCTAAGTCTCGGGGTCAGCCAATAATTTTATATGTCAATTATCTGAACATCAGTTAACTTAAATTGCTTTCATATCAAATGTTTAGGAGGTGGTAGAATAATCAACCTGTGAGTTATATAAATGATAGAATGGCTTGACCATCAGAATATCGAAGAATACTTACGACAGTATGCGTACCAGATAACTACTGGAAAAATAACCGGATCTAGTGGACAAAAACTGATCAACATGCACTGGAAATGTCGTTTTTTTAGAGTGAAGCCGTCCAGGTAACGAACAAGACTTTTTTTGTGTTTAATCGCCATGTCAACTAAAATGCGGTGATAATAAAAACAACAACTACAGTGTACAGGAAAATCGGTCAATAGCATTTACGGATGGCCTGTCTGCTAACAGTTACGTGAGCACTGGTGCAAACAACAGATTTGATTAGTTGTGGCCTGGTATGGTTAAGTGTTTGCGCGAAAATCTTGTGGTAGCATAGGTCGGAGTTGAGCAATCAGATCCTAATGAGTTCCACAACGGTAATATTTCTGAATCTCGCCGGTTTGGATCAAGTTCTCTCCACACGGCAGAAAATGTGAAGAATATCTGGCAAGCAAAAGTGGTTCAGTTTTCACATGATAATTCGGTCGTGCTTAATATGAGGCCAATGGCGCAGTGGTAAACACGGTTGCCTCATGAACAGCGTGGCCGTGGTTCTAGTCCCGGTAGTGGCGATGATAGGCACTACTGACGAGTTCTAATGAGAGCGAAACTCGAGTCTAGTGCTTCTTTTCGAAAGGAGCCGACTGGAAAGTTTATGAGAATGTGAAAGCTGTAAACGATTGTGGATGATGTTCAACTTGAAATATCTCTTTACTATTTAGAGTCGGTCAAATGAGCAGCAATTAATATTGAAACGTTTTGATCACAACACCGTTCAATCCCCTTGAATGACGTTTGCGTTAACCATCTTCAAATTTCATTGAATTGCAACCATAGGTTTTGGTCATGCAACGGCTTAGTAAAGATTCGAGAAGGGCGTGATTGTCCAATTATGAGGTAAATGGACCTTTGGTTCGCTTTTGGGCGTTCAAATTTTCTAGACGAAATATTCACTCAGAAATGTTACATCTCCGTAAGGGACTCTTACTATCTGACCACATCACCCAAGCAAACTGAACTGTTTCATATAGTAGTACAAGTTGTAACAAATCATGAATGACTAAGGGGAACTGGATTTGCTATTTGTCTCCCTTGTTTTTCTGCAGCAAATCAGCTGGTATCGGACTCTTGACAAGCAGCAAATCGCATCGGGTACCACTCTAAAGGAGCCAGTTCGCCGTGGTCCACATGGAGTAAGCAAGTATGCAGTCCGATTTCTGCCCGGTCGGCCATCCTACGCACCAAACTTGGCTGGCGTAGATTTAACCAAACTACGTACCTATCAGCTGATTGTACGATTCGTGGACATAAATGACGCAAACACCATGTTTCGATGTGTAATTGAATTACGTGAGTTAACCACGTGACCGGTAATCCTTGTCCTCACAGTTCCATTCTACCATGTTTTCTGAAAAGGCTTGAAACTGTGTCAGTTAGCGGTGTATCGATAAGTTGATGTTGCTTATTGCTAAGAGTTAGTGTGACAATTCTGGTAAGAGACCGCTGCTCGAAAGTCTAGGCTTCAACTACATTTGACCCAGCGAAAAGGACTACATGCCTCTACACGGCGTGTGTTCAGCCACTCAAATAGCAAAGCCATACCGGAAGCTCAGAAGTATCATATTTGGATTCGGTCATCCATCCATCCCATTTGTGTGGTATAGATTTCAACAGACGACCCAGGGGCAGAGTGGCGGAGTTAGCTAGTTAACGCCGGAATCCATCAAAGCTACTGTTGAGAGTAAACCTTTTCACCAATGAGTAGTGTGGCAGATTCAATGATTTGCGTGCTCCCCAAATGTAAACAAGCTTGGCTTCAGCGAGTTTCAAACTAATGACAGGAACCGTATGAAAAATTATCTCCCATCGAAGCAGCCACAACCAGTATGAGCACAAACGATGAGCACAAAAATTCGAATTCACGAATATCTTTAAAGCGCATAGAGCAGTATTTCCGTATGGGCTAAAACACAACGAATACAGAATTCTCTACCGCCAAAGGTTGAGAAATCGGTTGACAATCTGCGTTCCCGCATTTAGCCGGAGAACATATTCCCACGAAAACACTTCTCATCCCCTTTTGTTTCCTTTGCACGACTTCCTTTTCTCTTCAAAAATTCCATGACGATACCTTCAGGTCTCTGAGGTTATTTTACAAGTAACAGTAAGATCAATGTCGTCTGCTGTAACAGTGAACTCTACCTCATTTCCAGTATCGGTCGGTTTATCACTGAGGCGTATTACGTGAACAGAGAGGCTGTTAATCATGTGAGACGTACTCACATGACAATGAATCCATGGACGGACTACTGGCAAAGCGACCCGTCAAGTATAACGTTGACTGTATCATGACGTATTTTCAGTCTTCAGATCTCTGGGGGTCTGCGTGACCAGCGCTAGCCTGAGGACAGTGTAGTCAACATGGACGGCTATACAGTTTTGCCGGAGATACCTTGCTTGTTTCCATCCATCTAAGAATGATGGTCTTTTGCTGCAAAACGACTTTTAGTAGTAAGGTGTTGCTAAAACTATTTGTTGTTTCTTATTGAAGAACGCATGTAAGTAACATTTCATTTACCAATGTGGACTACCGACGGACAGAGTCTCATCGTCTCGTCTGGTTTATGATCTCATTCGACACCATATTAGAAGCATGTTGAACTCATCAGGATGAACCAATACAATCGAGCTTCATACGTCCACAATGAATGAACGAAAGCTGTAGTGAGCAGCTATTTTATAACCGAAATGGTCCTCCGGTCGCAACCACGTACTTCTGTTCCTTGACGATTCTATAGATTTATTGATATGACTTCATTAAGTACGTTTTTTCGTATTCTGTCACTTATGCAACCAACTCTCGGCATTCAAGTGGACTAGACTCGATTATCACTCCACTGTGAATAATTCGGTTGCGCTCCCTATGGGTTACAAGATAATATGCCTTCGATAGGAGCGGATTCACTGCTTATGTAAGATGAGACCGGAACTATTTGTGCTAACACGAGTTGATTCTCGGCTAATCGTTACATCAAGATTGTACACTAAAGTCTTGGAGCAAGGGAAAATTAGCCAATTATAGGAAGTAACTGTGCATAATTCACCACGATATATATCTCGATACATTCCAAGCCTCCTCTTCTGTCTGCATTTTATGTCAGCTGAATACGTTTTAGATCAAAGAAACAACAAAGTCTAGGGTTCACTGATTACCATTGAATATGTTCCCTAGGATCAATGAAAATAAGTGCATTCTTCTGTTGCACGTTTCATTTTCTCGTCTAAGATCTTCCTTTGAGTGACTCAGACAGTCGTGAAATCGTTTTTGAGCAATCTTGTGTGTGACACTGATATTCCAATCTTTTTTTATACCAATTTCAACATGCAGCCCACAGATAAATGCTGTGATTAGTAAACGGCAATTACAGCAGCGTGGTTGTTCATCCGAATGTTGTTTGCATCAACTTTAAACAACGTATATGTGTAGATAGATATTCGATAATTCATTAATTAAATTTCTTGCCAAAGGTACTACGCCGATCGCTGAATGGCCCACGGCTTACGGTCGCATACTGGTCAAACGAGCGCCAGAGATCCTACCTGGCCTAACTTCACAGATCGTCAACGAGGGTGAGTCACTCACCTTGGTCTGCGTAGCTCAGGGTTCACCAACTCCGAAAATCAGCTGGACCCGAGCAAACGGTCGACCGCTTTCAATCCCTGGTTCACCACAAACGATCTACGTGAGTTTTGGATATGGTTTACCTCAGATTTTCATCTCAAAATAAGTTTATCTGTTGATACCAATCAACCACAGTGTTTGTTTCAAACATTACCGTGGGTAATTGTTAGATATTAATCAATAGCAGTAAGACTAATTAAGCGGTACACATTTACGGCCTAGTCATATATATTGTTTATCTTCATTTTTGACACCTGAACATTTTATTTGGTGAATGCTAGGCTAATTATGCACATTAGTAATAAGTAGTCTAACAGAATATTTGGTCGAGAAAATACTCAACTGAGAAAAATATGGGCTTCAGCTGGATTCGAACCGGCGGCTGAAATGGCATGCTCAAGCGCACCAAGCGCCTTACCGAACAGGATACGGACTCGCGTCAAGAGGTTGGAGACTTCACATTTAGTTTCGCTTACCCACCCACTGTTGCATATAGAAACCGAGGAATGCTCCAGGCTTGAGCCTATCAACGCCACTCTTCTGAATTATGGTCACTGACACGTGGTTGAGAATTTGCACTAGAATAAAGTAAATGACAAGAAGTTTTGTATTCAGGCAGACCCTTCATCGGGTATATTTGATAAGAAGCATCTGATTTGGAGATTGCTCGTGGTAGAGCTCACCAACTGTAACCTTGTTGACCTAGACAAAGAGTTGAATTCCTATCCGACAGCGCTGAACACTGAGCCAACGAAATCACATTAGTCATAATGGGCTTTTCGATTGATGCCCGTTGAGCAACCACTGTATCTTCTTGCGAACTACACAGGAGAAATGAACATTAATCAAAAGCGACTACTGTCAAAAGTCCAAGTGTAATATGGTTGCGTCTCATTTTTATAAAAGCCCGTTACAAATAAGATCTTTTTTTGTTGATATCATTGGGGAAACGCAAGAATATTTAACTAATCTAACAGAAATCTGGATGAAGTCACAAAGATGATACGTCGATGGTTTCCAGACCATTCTTTCGACCCATGTAGCCTACCTGATCTGAAAAGTATTTCACCAGTTTTCCATGAATAACTTCAGCGATGTCGACGGGCTATATACCACATATTATTGGCTTATATCATATAACTGTCACGTATATTTAACAAAATGCTGCTATTATAAGAATCGGATTACTGGATCAAACTTTGTATGATCAAGAACGGTCTGTTCACGCGCTCCATCTACTCTGATCTGACGTCGTTTGGAAAGACGGCCAATTTCCACGGTTTAGTTGAAAGCAGAACGCAGTTATTGACTAATCAAATCGCCATAAAAACATTTATCATTAGTGTATCTCCTTTCTGATTAGTAAGATTAGTATACTGATCGCACTGTGTTGCCTCTTTGTGAATAAATATAACGGTGTGAAGACAAACCTGAGAGAGGGTTTGCTTCCTAACAAGTTTTTCCTTTCAACATCGTAACAGATGTGTGTAGCAGCGAAAGAGTATAATATGTGCAAGTCATTATATGAGCTGGAATTTGACCAAAATCCGGGTAAGTAATTCACAACACCAGGATTCCTGATTCTTTTCTTCTTCTTCATTACGTACAGAACTCAACTCTTCATATTCCACGCGTCGATCGGTACGATCGTGGTGTGTATCGATGCTATGCCGTGAACAACGTGGCACGCTCCGCCGAATATGATGTTATGGTTGAAGTCAATTACGCTCCACATGTTAGAGAAGCCAGATTCCACGGGGCGTATGGACAGGTAAGGATTTTACAAGTTGAACATCATGTACAATCTGTTTACTCTTCTGGATCTTCCAAGTGGCTTAGTTATCGGAAAGCATGATTCTCAAATTCGACGTCATCGAAAGACGCCGATTAAAAATATTAATTTAGTAACATACTACTGGCTAGTAACCAAATATATGCTCAACAAGCGTTATGCTTTTACAGTGGCAACTTGATTGAAAGACGCGGTTCACCGTGATATCTGACGAAATTTTAGGTACTCCTGTTCGATAACGTACGATTAACTGAACATAGTGCAGCCATAAATTTGACTGTTCACTTTATGTATGGGATCAGGCTCAGTACGGCTTAAACGCTACAGTGTTCGATATACACGCGATGTGAGTACCAGGACAGAAATTTGAGATAAACTGTGGGAAACTAAGCTCCGGTGATGAATCCTGTCACAAACAAAATTTCAGTCTAGTGTTCTTCTAGAGGTTAATCAGGTGTTCCACCACACAGATGTTTAACTAATAAAAAGCCTGATAACATACTGCACGTCAGCTACAACGTCATCGGACGAGGCTCATTATTTTAGCTGACTGACTGAAATTGTTGCGGATTACTTCAAATTTTTAGGTTGATAGGTTATGTATTCATTTTAATTATCCGCTATTCTCTTTGAAGGTGGCATGATCTTTGGAGGTCCTACACTTATACAGAGAAGTGAAATGTAAATCTAACTGGATAAAATTTTTCGACGAAACAGTTAATAAAGTTTTCTTACTTGTCAAGAGTTGAACTTTAAATTGATAATGCATATTGGTGCCTTGTGTGTATGCATGTTATGCTGCCGATGTAAGTATCCATAAAGTTTTGGCACAGTTGAGAGTCGACAGACTGATAAGTGTATACTTGTGAAATTTAATAATGGCAGAACTTTCACTCTGTAAGTTGGGATGACTTAAGCCGAGTTGTTTTTATACCATAGTATCTGAGCTCCAAAATGAAGGCATACGTGTACTGCGCACTATGCACTTCAGAAAAGATCTTTCCTTCATCTAATCGTTTATTATCACATCGAAGTGTTTGTTTGCATCTCTTGAGTTCACAAGGTTACTCAATAAGTATTTCTTCAAATTTCAGTTTGATCTTCCGTAGTGATAACTAAGGCACATGAATTGTTTTTTCATTCAATTAATCGATCGTTCATGAGCACAGATTGAACGTCACCCACAGGTGATGACAGCTGTTGCATTCCCACAAAATTTCCAGTCAGTCCCTTTCGGTTTATATTACAACAATTGGTCCCCTTTCTATAAACTCACCACTAAGGCTGATGAGACTAAAGTGAACACCAGGATTTGCGTTGACAAAACCGGAAAAATTGTAACACTCTGACACCTATTGTAAATGGACCAAAGTAGGCTGAAACTGTACATCATTCAAAGTCATCAGTCTAATCACAAATTTATTCGATCAAACGAAATATCTCGCAAAGACAAGTCTTGCAATCACTCTTTATCGGTAACTTCGAAAAATTGTTCCAACTGCGTTGTTGATCATCGGGTTGGACATGATTGCTCCCCCGTCAAAATCTTAGTCGCTGTACACCGCTTGTTAACACAGTTTACAGAACTATATTGGCCAGTTAGTGAATTTCTGTAAAAACTGTCAACCTGTTTTTTAGTCTGATTACCTTAGAATCTTGAATCAACTGTAATCCGCTGCCTCACAAAAAACTGGCATAAAATTTATATCTGGAATTTCGAGTCTAAACACACGCTGAATTAAGCATGCTTTCCAAATATCTGTGAGTTATTTTTAAGTAAATCCGGTTACGATAGTTGATTCTGTGGTATCTGTACTTGGTTCATATAAAACCGTACGATTTAAACTCGTAATTTTGTCACTTCATCTGAGAACTTTCGCAATAATAATCATTTCCCTAGTAAATACGGAAGCCATGAGAATGCATCAGTAAAATTACATGAAGGCCACGGTAATCAAAACCACTTCACATTAGGAATGAAACTCAAAGTTTGACCTTTAATATGACTCAGTGTAGTTTTTTGTACTTGTTCAAATGTTAACCTGTTACATGGGTTTTGCTGTTGGGTAAATAGACGAAAAACATAGAACTAATCGCCATGACTAGCGTTCAGACAGATAACGGGCGATCGATAGACGATAGATGTGTCGCTCGAAGTGTGATGTATGTCTGTCTGTACGGAACGATTCAATCTTTCCCCGCTTTCAAGCTGTTTTTAGGATAGGTGACCATAGGAGATAGGTCGTACAGTTTGATCTTAATAGATTCTACTGGTAATCTCAGTCACAGTCTTACAACTCGACAGTGAACGTACAGGGCCCAGTAACTTCTAGGTTTATTTCACCCACTCTTGTATTGTGTTCACAGTCGAGTTGTAGTGATTGTCTGAAAAATCGTAACTTCAACTGGAGACATGTTTTTAATTTCTTACCCCGAGCAAAAAGAACCAAAAAAGATTAGGACCTCGACCAATCACAAACGAGTAACGTTGCTTGGTAGAAGTTTGATGTTTAGAAATTCCTAGATATACATCTTTTCTTAAGTGAATATATTTTTCCGACTTCTTTTAAAATTTATTTGTGTTCAGGCACCCGAGGGCAATTACGATGTTACTTTGGAATGCATTGTGAATGGCTATCCTGATCCCGATCTACTCTGGTACAAAGGCGTCTATGATCCAATCACAAACAACGTGCCGCTGTACGATAATGACCGCTATGAGTTAGAGAAAGCGCACAGTTATGGAGCTGCCGGAACCAATGTACGCAATCGTATCAGAGGTTGAAGCGTGCTCAGTCCTCCTCAGATGAACGTATTTGTACGCTTTTTGTTTAATGATCAAGTAACCAAGAAGAGGATAATTCCGGAATTAAGACTAAGTTTCAACAATTTTCACTATGTTATACTTAAGTTTAACGTGTGACTCACGCACAAGCACATCAATAAAGTGATATCTGGATCCAAACTAACAATCAACAAGTTGGTTTACACTAAAAGTAAATGTCAGTTTCTTATGAATGCTGTGCGATAGGATAGAAACTTCGGTTTGTATTTTTCTGGTTGTCTATCGAAACTATGGAGTTCACCATATTTGTTTGCTGTGGTTCAAACTCGACTGCATCACATTTTATGCATTTGTTATCTTGATGACCGAAAATACTTCTGGTTGATGACTGCACTTAGGGTTTGAGAATGACTCTGTGCATTCTTTCGATAGGTGCTCATCATATGGTAAGAATGCTATAAACGATTAGTATTGTAACTTTCATAGAGAAGTAGACGAATTGAACTTTCTGAGAAAATAGGTCATGCTATTCTATAGCGAGATGATTTTTGGTGAATGTTTTTAAAAAATGAAACGTGTGTGTTGTGAAAGATAGGGTTAATCAATTTTGCTAACTCGTTACGGGAAAACAACTCAAGAGAACTATTAAATCTGCTTGAGAGAAGAACATGACTTACAAAAGTACAGTTGAACACTAGTTTCAAACTTTATACGCTTCTAAGGAAGTTAGTTAGTTAGTTAGACCGCACTTCAACGCACGTCTCTATTTGTTAGAAAAATCAGGCGGGAAAAAAGGAAGATTCCATTCTCCTTGACATTGTGTGGCTATGATTTGTCTTCAATCAGTGATGTTTGCCAATCTATTGGATGTCTATTGTACACAAATGACCACTAATTTTCATCAGCTGTTTGATTTACAAGATAATTCCAGACCAAAATTTAATGACTAAAATCAAAAGCAGCAGTTGAAAAATGTTGTGTCACTGCCGTTTTAAACGGTTGCTTGAATATCATCCAGTGCATAGTTCTACAAATACTATCACACTGAGGAAAACGGATGGATTTTTACGCAGGTGAAGTATTTGACCATCACATTTGTCTTTATCTATTTATGTTAGTTGTGCTGATATGACAGAGACGGATAACAAACCACAGTTTTATATTGTATCAGGACTAAGTGTCATACTTAATATGGCGCCTGTCAGCTTGTCGGTGCCAAATGGTTCGTGTTGGATATGGTCAGTAGGTCGCTTTTCATGCGAGAATAGACACTTTTACACAATTAATTCAGGTTCATTCGTCCGCCGGGTAAGACTCATGTGATTGAGTTCCGTGAACTCTGTTTATCAGCTGAAGTACCAATAGTCATCGTACTGTTTTAAACAATATCGTTACTTAGCCATATGTGATTATTGAGGACATGCTAGGGTAGTCATTTTGACATCGTACAAGCCGCAGGAAGACTGCAGAAAGGATCATCAAAGTGCAGCATCACCTATAACGGTCCCTGCTACTCAGTGGAACTGAGCATTGACGTCTGTGGTAGCCGAGACGGTCTGAGACCGAATACCGCGTGCAAATGAGTGGTTTTGTAACTGGTTTAGTTTAAGTGCTTAACCTATGTATTGTTTTGTCAAATAAACAACCCTTGTGCCATCCGCGTTCTTGGATCACTACAGAAGTACGCGAGAAAGAGGTGTTTTCGAAAGCAGTTACTCAGGTTCTATTTTTTGAGTATTGTTTCGTGATATTTGTTACTGAAACGGGCACTACTTGGCCATGGCCATAGGGTGTCCAACTTGTTAAAAACGTCTATTTGCTCAGTGAAAGAAAACATAATTAAAGGGATAACCAGTGATACGTCTGCGAGTCTAATTAGGTTTCTATCATTATTCAGTAACCTTGTCAATTATTTTAAATCAGTTGTGGGAGCAGATGCTGACTACATGTCCTGCATCCTGTCATTGTTAGATCACGTCAGCAGTGCATATCTTTGCCATGACTGAGATTTGCACACTGAACATACTTCCATGAAATGAATATGTTGATCACTGAACGATTGATCTCCCATTAGACTACTGAATAGACATATGCCACAGATACGATCAACTGTGAGTAATGCTCAACTTGTGTTGATTAAAATCTAAAACTACTTAGCAGTGAAACAGGTCACTGATTGCTTTTTGACTCACATGTTTCCAGTGAGTGTTTTTAGACAAGGATTGATAGTACTTAATTATTACATGTAAATCACAGAAGTTTGAAAGTCAGTTCGAATGGCGGAATAACTGGAAGCCAGGATGGTTCATTTTTATAATACAAATTTCGAAGTAACCAGGATAATTTCCAATGTACGACTTTGTCAGTTAACGTCGCACACACATCGCCCATAGACATTCTATGGGAATGCGACAGCTGCGATCAACTGTGGGTGATGTTCAATCCATATGAAAATCAAAATCTCTTACTACTGGTCAGTAATCAAAATACCGCTCAACAAGTCAATGATTTCTGTGATTTCATCTTGGAGAGAAGTCCTAGTCGAGGGGTCATCGATTGGAGTTAACAGACAGCAACTGTGTCTCCTCTCGAGGCGATCGGACAACCTGATCATTACTCACAAGCGACAGTGGTTGAGTTTTCACACGTGATAATTCGGTCGTGCCTATTGTAAGGTCAATGGCGCAGTGGTAAACACGGTTACCTCACGAACAGCGTGGCCTTGGTTCTAGTTTCGGCAGTGGCGATGATATGCACTACTGACGCGCCCTAATGAGAGCGAAACTCGAGTCTAGTGCTTCCTTAGTTCGAAAGGGGTCGACTGGAATGTCTATGGGAATGCGACAACTGCGATCAATTGTGGGTGATGTTCAATCTATATGACGTTACTTATCACGTTAATCATGTAAATGATAAATTGAAATGGACGTCCTACCTCTAGTAGTACAATTTGAGTATTGAAACTTTATTTGTAATTCAGCCCATTCCGATTAACATATTCTTTTGATTTAGTGAATACTAAAATTCCAAATAATATTCAAAAGCCAACTGTTAAAAAGGGACATTTTAGTTATAAATAACGTTTTCTCCCGAGTCTCTGTAAACAGTCTGTTTACTTTCGGAAACTAATACAAATAGTTTGCATATTCTTGTTCAAAAGTGACTGCTAAATTTTGAGGTAAATGTTACATTTTTTTTGACGTATACACTTTAGGTTAAAACATTTGTTCCATCTTAATAAATTGAAGAAAACAGCAAGGAGCCCTAAATCACTTGATGTTCACCGATCTGAATTTCCGGAGTCACACTTTACTCAAACCTGAACATGTAACTAAACTCCACAAAAAGTAAATCAGGTCTCGAGCGATTAGATAGACATACATAGATACAGACAAACACGAAACTGAAAAGTGTGGAAACAAAAACTTTGAGGATAGCCACAGCGCTAACACAAGCTGATTTTCACTACACAAGAGAGATTTCAGCATTTCATAGCCAAAACCTCGTCAACCTTGATAATGCATGTCAGGCTGCTCCGACGTATCCCACGAAATGCCTTACAGTCCTTGTACTTGTGACCTATTTAGAATGTGTACAATGCCACTGATGATACTGAGTATTGCTATTTGCTCCAGTAGCGGGGAGTAGTGTTTCTGATCCTTAGGAACTTGCCGCATGATATAAACAGTTTGTTATGGGTTGTTCTCTCCATGAACTTCATATGATGGATACACAAGTATTTGTATAAACGATGGAATGTGATAGTCTTGGGCTATTCGCTTGTTGTCAAAAGGATGGTAATGTTCTAGTCCTGTGTACTGCATGTACTGTTGCAGCGTTTTAGGTTCTGTCTGCGAAAGTCTTTGGAAATATCTTGATCACTGCTGACCAGGGATCGAATAAAGCCCAGAGTTCCAACTAACTTGCTTTATTGGTTACCGTCCATCTTCCGGGTAGTAGCACCGCTATTTTATTTGGTCAACTGTCTGGGATATCTGTTTGCTTACAAAATTTCTGTCACTATCTCAAATTCTAAGAACAGGTTGTCCTCCGAGTAGTGACCAGTGTTTTTGTGTAAGGGCAGTTATAATCCTTCCATTTTGTGTTTTTTTCTATAGCTCACGGATGTCTTTTCCACATTACTCATTCGGAACGTTCGATTTGTCGACTATGGGAACTATTCGTGCCGAGCATCAAACAAATACGGTTCGAGTTTCATCGTGAACTATTTATTTTGTGAGTTTCAGTCAACAACTCAACGGCATTGTTTTATATTTTCATTAAGAGTTTTAAAACAATGAACGTCTTGTATCCAGTGAGCTGATACTGTTGGACAACGGATTGTATAATCTCCGTTCATTCGCATCAGTCATACGCAACCGTAAACAAACGCAACCCATATGCAGTAACATGGCAATCATAAACATGTCTCACCCTATGGAAAATGTTGCTTGCGTCAACACCTTCTGGATACAGCATTTCAGATTGTACATTTCGATTAGTCCAGACTCTTTGGTCATGACCATCTCCTTTGTTCCATCACCTAAACAACAGGTTAAGCGAAGTCGGTCGTCTAACCAGATTACCTTACAATTGCTTCGCGAGCAATGACGTCTGGCTTTTGCTGGGACGCTGTTGTCTGTTACATAACTGTTCTTATTAACCACTTGGGAAAGTATCCAATGACTCGTCTTCGTAATTTCCCTCTGGTTCTGTTGCTTGTCTCGTTGCAGTAATAAACGCACCGGTAAGACAAGCAAGAGACAAATGGTTCCCATAAGTTAAGATCAGAATCACTAGGGACAGTCTCGCGAGCGACAGTCAACTGTCGTCAAACAGCAGTAGGTTTCATTTATAGTTGAAATCATATATACGTGAAGAAAAACAAACCCAAGCATGAAGTGGTGGATGGCTGAACACACGTTGGAAGTGAACAAAACCATGATTGATCCAACTAGTTCTTTCGAAGCGTTAGCAGGTAGTAAATACGTGATGTCATTGGCGGTGATGAAATCAGTGTTCCTCTGACAGCTCCAACAGAATGTTTGCATCAAGATGTCGCTGAATTACCCAGATTATTATAGTATCTCTTTTTGAAAAGAAATTCAGTGGGACTGCCTGGGCAGTCTTTAGTTATAATCAATTTATATTAACCAAAATCTCCTATTACTCACTGGTAATCGACCAATTTTAATTGATTGTGTAAGTTCCCTTTTTTCCACCCATTCGTCTTAAACACGATCCAGTGTCTAGCGGTACTTTTTGCTTTGCCGTTATGAGTTGGTCGTCCATAATTGCCTGGTTTACGAATGTAGCTCTGAAGGACAAAATAACCGATAATTATCCGGTGTTTTAGACTAAGCTTCCGTGAACATCACCTAATCACAGACTTTGTAGTTAAATTTTGCAATCAACCCTTTCCAAAAACAAACGCTAGAACTGAGTTATGTTACTCTGAGGTTTCCTCAATAGCAGATGTTTTTGCCATCGTCTGAATTGGAATCCTGGTCGAAATGTCAGTAGAACAACCGTGCTCATTACCGTCCCACTTACCTCCTGGGAGGTAGACTTGCACTTTCATGTTCAAATGATTTTGATGATTTCGACTTGTTGGGAATCCATAATCGTGGGGTCAGTCAACAAAATTAACGAGGCCGTAATTATGTCATCTCTCTGGGTGATTCAGCAACGTCAACATCACACAAGAGCCAATATGACTGAGGTTTTCAGTGTGATAATTCGATTACCCCCAGTGTGAGGTCGTCTTGTGTAAGATCGGGTTGGAATTCAAATCCTGGTCGTTGAACGGATTGGCACCATTGATGAGGTCTGACAATAGCGAAACTCAAGTCTAGTGCCTACTTTTTAAGAATGGGCTGGGTGAAGTCTATGGAAATGCAAACGCAGAATTCAAGTCAGTGATATGCAAAAACGTATTGCCAACATCTCACACTAGTTACAAGGTAAATTATTACGAATAATACTCATCCTTAAAGTCACTGGTGCCTAGTATTATTTCTTTCCTACAATTGGCGTTCTTGAAACCAGAGAAATGTGATGGTTGAATGTCCATGACATGAGTACCACGTTACGATGATTAAGTCATCCTCCGAGGTTTCCCATCGTTTTTAAGACTGAATGGAGATTTATGTGGATCATAACTATTATGAATAGATGATATTTCTGAAAATTATCATTATTCCACTCAACCCTATTTATCTCTACCTTTTAGTATTGTTTAGCAGGAGTATGAATGTGACCAAATGTAACATCGGTACCCGATAGAGTAGAATAAATAGATATCCCTCTCAGAATTTCCCACGGATTGCCCAGATATTAGACTAGTGTTTGTATTTTACTCACTTTGAATGTTCACACAACATTTATTTCAATTGCACGGAACTCTTTTTTGTTTTTTGTCTGACTGCTTCACAGGGTCGGTTGAATTTTTAACACTTAGGTTACAGTCGTTACTGAATTTCAAAGACATAGGTCAAAATCACTCATTCACAATGTATGAGTTATTTAATCATTCAACATTCACCCCCAGTTGTTAATAACGTTAAGTCGATCCGCCGGTTTACATGCGTGCTTTTATGTTTCAGACCAATCAATATGCCAGGGCTCTTATTGCCCCATGTTGGGTGCAGTATCTTCGGAAGTTCGCTCCAACCCGGATGGCACCTCGGTCATTACTTGATACCATCCCCTCATACAGTGGAAAGTTGGACTGCTTCGTACAAAACAAATTTTTATTTGAGAGCAATTTCTAACGACTTATCTTTATAAACCTCCTCATTGTCCGTTTGCTGGTGTTCCCGGATAAAGTATTGTGACTTTTTCTTTGTGTTCTACGATGTGATGTTTGGCCATGTTTGTAACGTGCTTCACGCTCATCATTTAATGATCTGTATCCCTCAGCCGGTTTACTGCTATCCATGGTTGTGACACGTTCAAAAACAGTTCTGATCACGAAGCTACCAATCTGAACCATAAGGACGCCTTTTCGGCAGTTTCTTGAGGTTACCACGAAACTTGAGCACTAGTCACGAATGGTTGGTATAGAAACTTTAGTCGTGACAACCCCATCATGCTGAGTACATGGTCAGTTCGGCAACAGTCGTTATGTTCAACTCACGTTCGTTTATCCGGGCAAGAAAGTGTTGTGATCACATGTGAATGGTTTTCAGTTTATAATAGCTAATATTCTTGAACGCATTAGTGTTAATCGATACTGATTTGACATTCCTTGTTAAACTCGGTCGCGAATGCAATTTTACGTTCAGCGCTCTTCATGGTGATATCCTATCATAGGGGCTACAGAATTTATCAAAAAAGAACAGTATTTGAAGACTGTTGTACTAAACCAGAGAGTGCCTGCTTTGTTAACGCACAACCACCCATACATTAGTCACCGCTTTAACAGACGTCATCAAGTTTACTGCTGTGTTCCAAGTTTATCAACCTTGTTGCTTACTTTGATTGAACCTGGGGTCAGATTCACTCCAGGTCAAGCGTATTTCAGTGATTTACAAGCACTGAACGTTTTAGAAAACCTATGATTAACTGATGTTTAGTCTGGCTTCATTCTGGATCTCGTGATCGTCACACTCAACTTTGGCGAGTCAAGAGGTGACTAAGTGAAATCAAGCTATTTCACTTAAGGTAGATACTCAGAAGACAGAGTATGGCACTCAACTTATGTACCATTCGTTTACCGACCGTTCATCTATTGTCATGTCTACATAAATGCAAATGTAAGAGTGTACCACAGACGTGACCACTGATAACGGGGGCGGATCCGATGGGATTCGAAATTTCTTCTTAAAAAGCCACCTAGATACTGGAAATGGAAGGAGGACACGAAAACAGATATCCTAGTTAGACATGGGCAGTCACTGAGGCATATAGTTGTCTACTTCGGGGCAAGCAAACGGAGATACGGAGTGCCCCAAGGCGAAACAGTAAACCAGAATATTGATATAATGTTTTCCAAAACCTGCTACATACGTTTTTATCCGCCACATCGAACTGACTTTGGAATTACATGACCGCCCCCTTCTGTTGTGTATATTGTTATTTCAATGGATCCTCAGCAAGCTGATCACCTCGATGACATTTGACACTTGTCTTGCTGATATCTGCCTGATTTGATATGGACCAGGATGTTTCATCGTTTTATTGACTTCAACATTCTTTATCCTTCATGTTGTGAAGCAACTTTTCTCTTCACTGAATAGGGCGCTGAGTAGTGCATGGTTGAACCGGAGACCAAACGGGTCAGAATGACTTTTCTACCAACCCTGTTGTTTAGAGAGTCGTCCAAGATTGGAGTAAAACCATGATCACAAGAATGATCACTGCAGCCATTTTCTTCCTCATAACCTGATTCGGGCTGTCCTAACGAAACTTTCATGACAGACTCAACCTAACAATAGTACAGAGGTGATTTGTAGCGATGAGAGTATCATAGTCAAACATATGCAGTATAGTCCTAGGCAACTGGAACGCATTGGTGCAATGAATTTCACCGCCGGAACTACACCAGGCCAGAAGCAGAAAACTCAGTAAACTTGTGGTATTCTAGAACTATGCAATGAGGGATACACTGAAATAGCTCAACTTCAACGCTGAGTTCGACACAGTATTGAACAGACAGCTGCAGACAATCAGGCCAGGTTTTGACGGAATAGCCTTTAAAAAGGTTACGATGTAGTCAGACATATAATGCAGCTGAAGGAATTATTTACAATTTACACAAAAGCACTTACACAGTTTATGGGAAGTCAGCAATACGGCCTTTACCGTGTCTGTCTACGGTCACAACTGAACCAATTAGGAGCACACTGACAATTGTCCAATAATACCACATATAGTGGGTTATAGCCATCACCAGCCCTGAGTAAACGCCTTCTTGTGCAATGTGTATATAACCGTTTTGCTTATCATCTCAGTAGAGTTTAATATCATCCTGCATTTCCATCTGTTAATGGTTTATGATGGTCTACCGAGTCTTTCGTCGGAGCACTTGGGCATCCGCGTAGGATCCGTACAGGTCATCGAAAAGCGTAGGTAAGATATTTTCAGTAATTGTCACTAAGTCAGAAGACGTGGGTTACCACGTTCGCCTCGTTGCACCGATTGGTATCTGTACGAGGTGGTCTGATCTGTTCCGTACGTAACCATTATTGAAAAATATAAGTGGCTTTTTTCAGGAAGATCTCGAAAACAGTCTGGCAGTGGTCGGCCAAGTTATTCCGAAGCAGTCCGAAAGATCACTCAGCACGCAAAGAATGGATGTTCAGAGTTCAACAAGCCCAACTTAGGCTTTGGCTCCCCGGCCGACGTATCGACCGCTGTGCCGATTACTCAAGATGAAGTTTAGCTTCGGTGATATGTTTTGTAAATCACCTTAGGGTATATGCAGCTGCAACCAAACTAGATGTCCTGCATGCTCCTAGAGTAGTGTTGTACTGAATGCATATAAATAAAACGGTGCCAAATACTCAAAGAATACGTTGACAGTTCAACCTGCTCCGGTGTAGTGTTTAACGAGTCGAGTCTTTTGTTGAATTCTGTGGTATTACGTTTACAGCCATCTTCCCAGTGCTTTCAGTTAAGTAATTTTGCCCTAGGCTGTCTGCAGCGATTCCTACCAGATTCAAGAATTACAAATCCTCAGCGTTAAAAGATGAACTGGACAAGTATATAACTGAGTTATAAACAGCTTTTACCGGTTTGTTTTTATTGTAATCACCAATTGAACATGTAATTCATTACTTCATATAAATATAAGGTAGTTATGTCTACAGTTCTGTATTTTAGATGACTCACACATTCATATCGCTTGATTACGAAAGTCAGAGAAAACGGGAGGATACCCAAGATGAAGGAAGAAGACGCCACAGGCAATACTGTCTAGAATTCAGAGGCACTTTCAGTAACCAGCGAGGTAATCGCGCCAAAAGAAATGTTGATATACAGACGGAGGTTACGTTCTCAAGAAAGACGACTGCTGAACAATAAATAGCTGATGTCTGTGCAATAAAGTCAAGCAAAAGGATAAAATATTTCATAGTACACTTACTGTTATTATCATATAATCAGAGTAAGGGTGAATGCGATGTTCCTCTTTTGTATCAGATCCCCTCCTTTAAAGCAATCGATTTTCATACTCCCCAGGAGTGGTTGCAGTGCGGACTAGCGACGTGACTCGTGAACCGCCGTGCACAATATCAACCCTGTTAAACAGAGGAATGTGCCCACCTTAAAGTATAAACTGAGCATCACTCACAGCTGATTACAGCTGTCACAATTTCGTAGATTTTCGGCCAAATTCCTTTAGACCTGAATATCTAAGCCTAATGTATGTCTTTGTTAGAGCTCATTGATGATACATACCTATGCCGTTGCCGTGATTTGAGTTTAGACTAAGTTTTCACATCCATTGCGCAACTGACCGCACATTAGGCATGACCGAATAATCATGTATGAACACCCTACCAGGTAATGGAGAACTTATCCGACAGTCTCACCAGTAACTACTTGTCAACTCCGGTAGACAACCCCACGACTATGACTTCTTGTAATTTCAAAATCACTAAAATTATCAAGCTTGTTGATGTATGGTCACAGTTCACCGAGTTAACCTATCAGACAAAGTGTAACAATCTCAAAACCGGTCATGTGCTTCCGACGAATACTAACCAATAAACACATGCTTCTTATATTATCACAACTTGTCGGGCGGTATTCAGATAAGTGGTAAATATTGAGAGATTTTGGTTGACATAGTTTTACTGTTTCCTGTAAGTTTCAGTTAATAAGAATTTCTCGTCGTGAAATTACTGGCAAGCTCTGACCAAAGCGAAACTACCGTCTGACACTTCTTTTCGAAAGCGCCAAGTGACCTTCATTTGTATCAAACAAGACTTTCTACTAACTTTCAGGCATCATAGTCTGTTTTGTGGCATTTTTACCTAAGCAAACTTTCACAACCGCTCTTTTGATTGTAAAGACTAGCTTTCGACTATGAATGAACGTTGGTTGTTACGGTAACAGAGGTCAAGTTGACTCGACTATCGCTTATCGTGTTACTTACAAATGGTTGAGTTTATGCAAGGTGAGTGATATAATAGAAATGCTTCATGCAAGCAAAAAAGTTTCAAAAAATGTCACCTTTGGACTTGAACGTCGTTTAGTTAGTAAGTACTACGTCGACTGACCGGTCATCATCCTGATCAACTGCGAAGTAAGTTGAATCTGGTGTGAACCAGGGGATTTCCACAAACTGATTGTCTGAGTTTTAAGCACACACCTTGATTTCCACTTTAAATCGATGTGATTTTCAGCTTTCGTTGTTATATTCGACGTAATTATTGTGAACTGCTTATATATCATACTCGACGCCATCAAGTTGGGGGCTCTTTGGATATGACCAGGTGTGGTAATCAAACTGTTGCCGTTCTCAACGCCTAAGTCAACCATCCATGATAGTGCATCTGTGGATATCAAATGTGTGAACTCTATTGATTTCCAATGCGAAAGCCCACCTTTCCTACGCCTTGGTTGCCTATCCGCTGATGCGACCGATGCACACTACTGAAAGACGGTCAACGACTTCAATACGCTTGATGTTCTCGGCATTTTGCACGCAACTTATTGTAGCTTGAAGAAAACCTGTTCTAGCCGTGATCTTATAACCACAACCTCTAACAATAAATGAGACACTAAGAATGCTTTAACGTAGAGAGACTGCCCGAGCTCTAAAAATATCGACTCTGTTCTCATTTTCCACAACTCCGCCATTTGAAATGCAACTACCTAAGTGTGAATGTTGGTCGACGTCCAGAACCACATGATCTTACCCGCATTAAGGTGCCTCGATGACATTTTTGTGTGCCCAGTACCACGTTTCCATGACTTGCTGTCTGACTGAGATGCTCCAAACGGTTTCTGTGGTATTGTTTTGAGTAGGTATGAAACTCCTAACTGTCAAAACCTAGAACCCAAAGTCTCCACAGTTTGACAAATCATTAAGGTATAATCCTGACAGATCGACATAGCAGCCAACAAAATTCCAAGGATGGCGCCTACTTACGAGAGTTTGCTAATTTATGCACGAACCATGACAAGACTAACGTTGGACAGTCATATCAATGTCAGCCATCAATAAAAATTAGTCCTCCTAATGTTTCTTTGGCAGGCAGGTCTCGTAATTTGGCTTACACGACTCACCGTTTGAGCGTTTTGACTAAATCAAACTGTTCACGATAGACAAATATGGCCCACCCGAACAGAAGAAAGAGACCGTATGTGTAATTGTCCGTGCAAAGTGATCTGAGTGGTCGTTCATGCACACGCACGCATAGAATGAGTAATGTTCCAGCTCACTTTTTATCATTGATGGTCTGTCGGTAGAGAAAACTTCGTAAAGTCGTTTGCCTCACGGAGATAGCTATACACTGAATGCTATGGGCTAAGTGTTGGCAAAAATTGCATTGTGAGAACAGTCAGTACTGGCTTTAGAAGACAAAAAGTCACAATACTGTAAAGGGCGAGCAACGATGAGATTGTTGGATGATTATCCTCATCAGGAGATGTTCATGAACCATAACCATGCATCAAAATCAAGCGTTGCCACTGTAATCCACAAGAACCAGACGAAACATTCACCATGTGAGGTTGCGTAAAGCGGCATATACGACACTTCGCCACTGATGTAACCTTACGCGACATCAAAGGATGTGTTTGCTAAAAATTACATCAGCCTGATGTTCGGAGGAACAACCTCATAATGGTTGTGTTATTCTTGCATTTCTTCATATGAAGCTGAGTGGTGAATTATTTCCTGATGTTAAATCAGATATGCTGTGAGGATGTGTTTACAACAAACCAGAACGTAGAACGGTTGCCAGTAGCACAGTGCTGGTGCACAGTGACGGTGCAATTATAACCAGGTCAACTATCTTCTATCAGCTTTTCACAATAAACATTTCCATGATTTTTGGTAAGTCCCGAGTTTTAAAGTTTGGTCACATGTTTACGAGTAACAAGGCTGAAGAAAACTGTGACTAGTCATTTCAACATTTAGCTGAATGCTAAAAAGTGCACTGAGCTAAGACCGACGAAGGAATCGAGCAATCCAGAACTAACTTCATTCAGTGCTTCTAGACTGAAGTTCCTTGATACATCAAAAAATCGTTGCTTCCCTCATCCCTGTCTAAGGGTTTCGGCAAACAGCATTGCTGTTTTTTATACTGCAGGAGTTTTCCCTGATTATGTATTCTATGCACAATTCTTTAAAGCAAGTAATTCTACGTATACGTAATGTTGTATAGACACGAAATGGTGAATGACGTAATATTATAGGGCCATCGCACGTTTGAGTTTGTACTATAGGTCAAGAATCATAAAAAGAACATTAACGAGAGAAGAACACAACTGAATCCACAAGTTCCGGTGAGATCTATCAAAAACAGAAACGACTATTAATGAGGAAATGGTAATCTTAACTACAGTCAGACCTCAAGAAAATACATCGTTTTGGGATTAAAGTTTCGTCGTTTCACACCCTGTCTCCTTTCAGTAAAATACTAAACCCCGTTGGAGCTAATTTTCTGATTCCCAAGTACTGTGATTGTTACCTGATGGAAATTGTCAATTCTTAATATTTCATTAATGAATTAAAACTTTCAAATCGGTAGAACGTTAATTGTTGGAATTATGAGCCATCGGCATTTTGAATTGTCTGGAAGTAGAAATGTACACAATTTGAACTGTCAAGATTTTGATTGTCTAAATTAGGAATGATACCCGCCCAAACATGAAAGTCATTATGGAGACAACGAAAAAAACGTCATGTTTCTAAGTTTCCATACTCGATTTGAACACGGCAACAAAAACCGAGCTGAATTCCATTGATAAAATTTTAATTTCGGGAAGGACAAATGAGCACCAACACATATCAAGTTTGCTGGTGAGCGACATTGAAAACCACCGAGGTGGTTGGGTAGGAAGTGTCACGTGTCCGTGGGATTACGTATTTTGCATGAATAGTGGCTTGTAGCTCACTCGCGACTCACAAGTGTCCTGTAATGAAGTGATAAGCGCAGTGTTTATATTGAAAATCGATCGAGTTCATAACGATCAGCAAGGGACAACTGTGTTCTATATGCAGTGACTGCTATATAGGAGCTTGTAAACTGGGTTGCAATAATTAGGTGTCCTAAGATCAAGAGTTTTATACTACTCAATAAGGTTAATAAGTAACACGAAGCAAATCAAAAAGAAAAACGCATTGAATTATTGATAAGTAGTTTGGCTTATTCGATAATTTAGAAGAGATCCATTTGCGAAAAATGTGGACTTCGGCTGGATTCGAACCAGCGACAGGAACACCATGCCTAAACGCGGCAAGCGCTTCGTAGCAAGGCTTCGTAGCTCAGCTGGTAGAGCGCTTGCCACGTTTGGGCATGGTGTTCCTGTCTCTGGTTCGAATCCAGCCGAAGTCCAGAATTTTTGCAAATAGATCTCTTCTAAAAACGCACATGTTGAACTGGTTGATAATCCTCAATGTCCAGAAGAGCTGTAGCGACAGTCGGAGTGGTATGTAAGTTTTGTGTGGAACATTTTGATAAACAACCCAGCTGCTTGTAGTTGGAAACAGAGACCGGAACATGACAGCCGTGCAGCGTAGTACCACGGTTTGGCCTGTGAAGTTATCTCTATCCTCCTTCAATTTTAGATTTACAGTAACCTAACAAATTAATACGAAGCTGAACCCCGCCGATCGCATATCCCATTGTGTATCCTTACATTTTGTTGTTTGACTTCATTTATCGACACTACATTATAATTTGTGATATCAAGTGTTCAGAATAATCATTTTGTTCTGTTTATGAAAGTAAATTGAATGCTAGACTCTTATAATTGTTTTTGCTAGGTTCACTCTCTAAATCTTTATGAGCAGTGGAGGTTTCCATTGTTTATTAGAAATTCGACATGAAGGTCATTCCTAATGTAGAGCAGTTGTCGACGTGATTACCACAGACGTACGTAAACCTTTTTCCAACTCTAGATCGGAATAAGTATATGTAGAACTAGTGAAAGAAAATCATGTTTAATGCTTCTGTCAAAGAACAGCAATCATAAACGTTTGTATGAACACAAAATTGCAATAAGGCATGAGCGATGATGGACGTATTCCAGTCAGACTCCTCGACCGCTTACAGAAGATCGTATCCTCATTAACTTCGGTTGACACATTGTGATGTAGAGGAATTTCGTCGTTGACAGTTTTGCTTTGTCAGCGGTTTTGTGGATACAATAACTATCAAAATTACAGCTGCGTATATCTGTTGGTTTCTTCTGTACACAATCTTTTACACGTGTCTTCTCACCTGAGACCACTCAAAATCGATAATACAATGTTATGTCTTGGATTTGGAACTGTGCTCTACGACTCAATCATTTGAACTAACAAGGAATTTTATCACCCTAACCCAAGCTGTCCGACATTGTTCGAGATCATGGACATATTCAGTTACAACATGAACCGTCGCATTGAGTATGAGAAAGTGCTTCGACAAGATCAGCTTATAGTTGTTGGAAAATGAAAATCTAAATATGTAAAATGTAATTTACATTTTCAACTGTGCAGAAGACTTACTAGCTCCTCGGTTAACAATTGATGAATTTCTTCAAGCAGTTTATCTCCAACCGTTTGCTCGCCTAGATCCTCTGGATACCATTGAGTATCGCAATGACGCCGATACTCACCCAACAGCTGAACACTGGAGGCCTCCATATGAATGTCCTCATCAGCAGGAATGTTCTCTGCAGTGGGTGGTCTCTTCTGGAACTTGTCTATCTGGGAGTATGTTTTCAGCTGGGGAAAATAAAAGAGTTTGTGTTAGTTGTGGCCCATTTATTGTTTGCTTGTTCCAGGTGACCACTCACTAGCTTTATGTCGACTTCTTGCATGATGTGTTTGATGTATTTCTAATCGTTGGGTAGTTCAAATAGCTTGTTTTTTCTCATTTTGTTCCACCCACAAAAAGAGCCCCGACCTTGACATGTAGTCGGAAAATTACTGCGTAAGCGCAGTCGCATACATGCTTATCAGACGCCTTTTTGCGTTTGTTCTCTAACAATCACATGACTGGTTCATATGAGCTCTCAAATCGGTTAGCACCCACTTATGTACTTCTGCCAGTAAAGACAGCTTGTTTTTGTTGAGAGTACGTAAGATATATAGGTCGATTACCAAATGGGGATGCCTCTCGATGTTCAGCCGTTGTCTACAAATATGCCATCAACTGAAACTATTGACACTATCCATAAATGCATGATATAAAACATTGTGAGACTAGATTCCTCTTTGACTCATTTATACAAGACTTTAACCATGCGCGACAGTAATGTTCAGTTTTATTCAGTGAACAATTCTATTGATATGCGGATGATGTGGCCAGAAACCAAAGCTAGCCCAATCCATTCTGACCTGTCATGATAATGTAGCGTAAACCGTTGTCAACAACACATTAGTACAAAGATAAGGTTGATATCAAGGGTGTAATATGTGAGCTCTGAGGAAAAGTACAAGCCACATGCAAACTTCTCAATAAGTTGTATCGCAATTATCGAAATCAGGAAGTAAAAACAATAATCTCTTTTAAACACTAGGCTCACTGGACGTAAAGGTATACTTTTCACTAAAAGCGAATACTTACAGAAATACATTGCAGTTCAGATGGTGGAATACAAACGTTTTGCGCCACACACACAAACGCAAGACCATGCAAACATTACGTCATACTTTCTGCGAATTCATTTATGGTATAAACTACTTAGAAGATTTTGATCTTATCTTCCGGAATCCTAGAAAAATGAATATCCCTCGTTCTAGTTAGAAACATTCTAAGCTGGTTTAGCCCTGACTATCTGTCGGTATGATAGGACAGAAATGGATGTTCTGATCTCTGTCATCCAGGGAGAAGATGTAGCTCCTTCCAAGTGAAAAAGACCGAAAACAGCAAGAAACCGCACGTGTAAGCTAACCGAATCTACTGTGCTGTGCCAAACGACTGGCATCATCTCAGCTACGGTAAAGGTTTTGGTAACAACACTCTACAAATCAAATGTAATTTACTCGCGATCTACAGTTAGCTGACTGTACAGTGAGGACAGTTCACACTCGAACCCCGAAACATCATTCAAAATATCTTTTGACTGTCAAAAGTTGAATGGCAAGGAGAGGAAGGGCCAATTATCCGTGTGAATCCGGTTATCATTTAGATCCTACAAACTGACTGTATATTAATTTGTAAATTATAAACGAACACTCCGACTCTCCAACGCTCTTGAGTCTAGGCTAGACATGAATACTCACAGCGGAGAAATGCCCAGTCATCCGCAGTAGGTGATGATTCCGCTGGCAATTTGTTTGTCGTTGTCAGTTTGAATTTTTATTTCACTACGTTTCTACTGCTCCGTTTTAAAAAGAATGCCTGGACTCAAAGTTCGTTTTTGTTTGAGCTTGTAAGTGGTTGATTTTCTTGGTCTAACAAAGATTCTACCTCCGGCCCACCTACTCATGAGGCCAATGTGCTGAGCACAGCGTGGTGGACGTGGCAACGCTCACAAACAAATGTGGCTGAACTTGTGTGTACGGTACTTCGGTTATGATACGTTTTATGGTCAACATAACCATAACTTGGTTTACGTAGTCATTAAGCTGGACTTTATGCAAAGTCTCTCCATAAAATTTGATGACCTCACCCGACGTGCAGTAGTGTAACGTGCACTCAAAACCAACAGGCGCACACTGTTCGAATTTGAATTGTGTGACAGAAAGTGCTGCTGTGTTATTGACGCTGTTTCAGTTTTCATTTGTGTAAGTCGTGTGCATGGCTTCCTGGGCCCTTGAATCATGTTTGTATATGCTGTTTCCTTTTACAGGACTGTTACTGGAACCCCTACTTCAGAAGAACGTTGTCCCCTGGTCTCTCCACGTTGCCCCAAAGTTAGTCCGCAAGTGTTACGAGCACATATATGTTGTGTCCGAAGAAATATTAAGCAACAATCAACGGTAGTTTAAATACGATTGTCTTTTTTGTTCGTCTAACTGTCGGTCGCCTGGTGAATAGCGTTGATGAAACGGTCACTCCAGATTCAGTCCGTGCCCGCTTACTAGTTTCGATCATAGCATTTCCGTTCGTAATAAATTCTGACCTTGAACAGGGGCTCCACATTTGAATTCCTTACAACTTACCATAGGTTGTTTAAGTGCATTGTGTTGTTTAATTCTCATGATGCTCAATATTGTCAGTAGTGGGCAAACACGAAAAGGTTTGCTGGTGATTGACAGTTCTAGCTAGCTTAATACAACGAGTAAGAACGTCACATTTGTGTTAAAAGTAGTTTTTTCCTGTTAGAGTAATTTCAAATCTAACTCAAAGATCGCGTGATTGAAATAAGTGTTGTGTCGAAGACTATAGAGAAATGCTGAGTTCTAGGAACATTTCTCCAACAGTTCAAGTGAAATTAGATTATTAATCATCTATCCAAATTGTGTTGTTTCGCTGCGATTTTAACACATATTACTCAAATCGTGTTCATTCACTTGGCCTTATAAAAAGGAACACGAAATTAGTAGTTAAATAAAACTAGAATTATTGTAACTAAAAAAGGGCGACCGAATAACTGACAGGTCACAGAATTAGTTGTAAGTGGTTAAAGTTCATGGGGAAACTTATTAAACTCTACAACCAAGTTGACTCAGGATTAATTCTTTTGCACCTCTTCCAGTTCTTCACCCAGGTTGTGAGTTTGATCCAAAAGATTTCCGTCCTTGAGATAAACACTGACTCCGAGTTCTGGCTGTAAAAATGAAAGGAAATCATAGAGAATACCTTGAAGGAGTCATTTTTCACAAAATCTTAGTGTTCTGTAACACAAGAACATTCAACATGTTTGAGGGTGAACTAACAAGAAAAACAAGTAGAAATAACCTTTCGTTTTTCAGTCTATATGAATAGACCGCCTAAACGACTAAAATCATCAATCGGAATTTCAAGACTGGGTTACTGGTAGCTAATGATATCCTCCACTAATCCTGTCAGGTTTTATAAAACACATTTTCACATATTCTGTATAATGGCCGTGGAAGCGAACCATTGAAGAGATAGAATCAAATAGATTGAACATAGTATCTAATCGCTGCCCGGCGGTGTCTAATCTGAAACAGCCACGGGGAATTTATCGTGACAACGTCGTCAGTTGATAAAATCGGATTTAAGCTTTCCGGATACAAATTCGAAGATACGAACGACTTGACATTTTTATTCACCCCAGTAAACTGAAATTTTGTTTGACTTCTCAATGTAACCATTTATCAGCTGCCAAACTTCTATTCTGAAATATCTGTTATACGATTGATACACAAGGAATGAACTTCTGTCCTGTCTCCCATTGTCTTGTTATCCTATTTCACTCTCACAGTTTATCATCCCATGGACTAGCCATTTCACGTGCATTCATACATAGTTCGTAGGATCCATTTCTAGATAAACCTGTCCCGAAGACTGTAACCAAGTCACGTCTACACACATAAGCACCTTGTCTCTACACAAACATTCCGTATATAACGTAACTACGAAGGAATAAGTCCGGGTGGCATAAAGATGGGGACCTTTGTTTCACTGTCGGCCAATGCTTATTATGTGAGCATGAAATTGAAATCCCCCTCTCTCAAAAACAAAATTCAGGGGACTTGACAAAGGAAAGACAAAGAAGTGAGAAAAGTGTAAGAAGATGAGATGTTGATTAAGTTCGCATACTAATGCAGTGATATGTATATCTTTCATATGAAAAGGTATGAAAACGGAATGAAGTATCTAGTAAAGATGCAAATACCTTTGAAACGAAGGTAACAAACTGAAGCTGCTGAAAGCTTCTACTGGTTTACCGCGAAACCTACATAAATTATTACGAGTTTTATCAAGCGGCTCTGTGACTAGTGGTGCTGGTCAACAAGGCCGGAATGGTAAACATTCAAGAACAGTAGCTTCATTAAGGAAAAACAAAACACTGTACTAAAGAAGAGTAATTGGAATAATTAGCAGCCACATGAGTACAAACATAATACTGACTAGAACTAGTTAACATTTCGGATGACGCTTCTACCCTAGAACTGTTGTGGCCACAAACAACAATAGGTGGCCGTCTATAATGGCCAATTTTGCTCACTAAAGTAGCCAGGCATCCCCTTGTTCGTCGCCATGTCACCGCCTAACCATCCGATGGTTTCATCCTGAGGTTGATGGTGTTGACTTATAAAAACAAGCCTGGTAAATGCCAAGCTAGAACAGTGACTAGGTAACCCAGTAAGTTCCAGGAGTTTGGGTGCTCGAAACGATAATGATACGGGACACAGTAGCATTCAAAGCAATCACTCGGATTCCCAGATCAAGAGCACACAAGATAAAAGTAGGACGTCTGTCTCATTGCGATCGCATTACGCCCTGACATAGAAAATCTGCCTCTGGTGCATACAGTTTTGCATCGTTCACTACGACAAGTGAACACATTACGCAACTGAACGATATGTCTCCGTGTACTACCCGGAGTTTGCTTCCCAATCGATTGGGGTTCGCCGCTAGCAAAATAATAATAATAATAATAATACCCACGGGCCTTTTCTACAGCTAACTGACGAAATTATTTTTCAGTTATTTAAACTCTTTTTGTTAAAATGTTGTGAATTTGCAGGAAACACAAGTCCGCAAGTTTGTCTTTTTAATCAAAATGGTTTGAAGAAAAGAAACGGAAAACAGCTTCGATGAGATATATGGTTTCGTCGTATTTCTAAGTATACTGCTTATTTGTTGGCAGCTCTGCAAAAAGTGCCCAGCTAAATCGTTATTTTTGCTCAGAGGATCTCTTTTTATGGGAAGATCATAATGCATTTTAATATATAGTATAACGACGAAGTACTCCAAATTTATTTTCAAGTCGAATATGCATTTTGGTGGTTTTCTCGAGTTATTCACTTATTTACAAGTCAATATGACGCACAATTATTAATTGTAATAGGGAGAATAACAGTGTATAATAAGTAGTAAAGGCAGGTACTTCCGAATGTCATTTATCGACTATAAATAATGTTTTTGGGATGAATGAACAGACAGGCTCTGACGGTTCATAATGTTCCACAAACGCAGCGATCACAATGCTAATCTCAGTGTCTTGAAACACCCATTCTCTAAGCATCACTTTATGACTGAGTTTGTTTTCGTTTGAACGTGTGGGACCGGAATAGGCAGATTTAGATGCAAGCCAACAGTCTTCGCCTTACGAGGTGAAGGACCCGGCAACTAGGGCTGTTTAGTTGAAAATGAGAATCGAGAATTTCGCCATACTTTCATACTGGTATTTTCAGTTTCTGTCAAACTGGTCACTGCCCTGCCCTCGGATTTGATAAAAGTTATGATCAGCCGGCGCATGCGAGTTTGTGCGCGCATCCACCCGCATGTATCACATTCCCTCGTCTTTCATCACCCAGTTTGGCGTCCCTCTCACACTGATGCAAACTGTAATGGAGTTCGGTTTTCAGGATTGTCTTACACAGTCCATGTTAGAGAACGCTGTGTATCTGCGCTCAATAAAACACGTAGGTTCCTACTCGTGTTCCGAAATACTGAACGTAACAACTATAAGGTGATATTGTCCATCTGATCAAAAGAGAACGCAACCGCCAGTGTACGCAGACCAGGCGCATTCTCAATTGATGTGAAATAACAAACATTACTATTGAAAATGAACATCACCGTCTTAATTCAAACTCTCCTTCGCCTGTAACATCTAGTTTTGATATACCCTGGATTCATCATCAAGCTAAATGCATCACATTTGTATCACATTTTACAGGGGAATCATAATAGGGGTAAACATGGACTCACCGAAATTTAAAATTTACGTTGGAGACAGAAATAAGTAACCAATTGGGCTTCTTGGATGTGCGTCTATTTCGTCGTAATGAAGGCTCAATTCAGCGCGCGATACACAGAAAGGATACGTGGAATGGTCAGTATATTTACTTGAATAGTTTTGTACTGCTCGCCTTAAAAAGGAACCTAATTAACTTTTTTAGGGGCAGAGCCATAAGGATTCGTACAGACGACACAGTTACGGAAGAATTGGCTCTCATACATACGATATTCATGCAAAATCGATACCCGAAAAGATTCATAGACAGAGCAATGCAACAGCGGGGTGACAGAGACCAGCTGCACCTAGTTGAAAAGAAAACCCTACACATCAGATTATCTTTCAAGGGTGATATGTCAGTCGAAACTATCACGCGTAGGCTCACGAATACAATTAATGCGACATTTTACGACATTTTCACATCCACCCCGGTTTTGTACCCACGACTAAAAGATAAAGTGCCTGTTTCTGCAGCCTCGTTTTGTGTATACTCATTCACTTGTTGCTGTGGAACCAGTTATCTTGGCTGCACGACCAGACGCCTATCTGAACGGGTCCAGGAACACCACCCAGCTTGGCTCAACAATGGAATAAGGAAATATGTCAACAGCGCCATACTATCGCACCTGGTGGATTCCAATCATTATGTTAATGTGACGGATGCGTTTCGCCCAATCTACAGAGTTAAGATCACCTAGTCGAGGGCGGTGAGGCATAGGATTCTGTCCACAGCAGAAGCTATTGGAATTCGTCAGTTTAACCCACCCATGGGCGTTTAGGAACGTTTCATTCAGACTTTGGATCTGCCCTGGCCATCTCCCCACCCTGTTAGCTTGTCAAGACCCACGGTTCAAGTGGGTACGTGATGCAGTGTGACATTGAATTGACTGATTTCATAAACCACTTGCGCACGTTTACTCCCTTCATGGTTCTCCTGTAAAATGTGATATAAATGTGATGTATTTAACCTGATGATAAATCACTGAAAACGAGCTTGTTCGCTACACAGTATTTTTCATGACTACGCTAGAGATTTTTACGCGATACTTTGAATTGGTCATCTGCTAAGTTCGATGCTGGCAACCCGTACAAATAAAACTTACTTGAATGGTCACGTTGTTCAACAATAACACACTTTCGGGTTGTTCTTGAATCACTTTTAGCCAACTCCGTCGTACCGGTGGTTTCAAGACGACCAACTCATGTAGCCCTGCACGCACGAAACCCCTGTTTCATAATTAATGGTATATTAAAATACATAAAATTATGTCAGCAACTTGAGGGTATTAAATAAGTCAACCAATAATAAACCATGATCGAGATATATAAGAATAGTAACGTTGAATAACCATTAATTATTTCACCGATTTACCATTACTAAGTCATCAGACAAATGACTTACAGATAAAGTATCTTTTCGATGGCATTTTTATAGCCGACCCTTTGTAATTACACGAACAGAATGTGCATTGTGCGATTAGATAGTGAGCAAAATGAATCTGCCAAAAAATCAGTAAACATCCGAGCTAAAGTTTAATGAATAACTCTTGTTTCATAATAACCAACCCCTCTCAGAGGTTTACGTTACATCACCAACCAAGAAAACACGGTTGTCGGGAAGCAAAACATCCCTATGTGAATCGACACAACAACCGCACATGATCCTGCCGTTAAAGTTTACACATATCTTCTCCTCACGTTGCTCAGTTTTAGTTTGTTCAAACGGAAACTGCTCATATCTGATGTAGCATCCATTGATCAGTGATTCACAACAAAATATGGTCTGGTTTTGTCGCATGAAATTTCAGAATTTATGTTAGCAGTTGTTCACCATGGACACTTCATTCATTTACTGTTAGTTGTTGGACTATATATACATCCGTTATATGAATCAGCTCTTCTATACGTTACAGTCTCAAACAGAATCATCGAGCTCGCCCTACTAAACACTAATTAATTCAACCGTAAGGTCTTAATACGGCGTCTTAGGTCAATGCAGACTCCCTAGTTCTGAGTAAGTGGGCCTCTGAAATGCCCGTACAAAACACTAGCAAGTGATGCACATTTCTTTAGTATGGCTACAGAACGCGACCTGAGACTTCATTGACAAAGAGAATTGCATTCAAGGATTAAAATGTGTGTATTATTCTTAGTTACCTCTATTCCGTTCATCAACTAGAGAGTAACTTAGCGCTAGTCTCACGGAAGGCTCACAACTAAGCGAGAGGCGCAGGTAACAAACGCATTGCGAACCTTCTGCAACTGTTGCAACATTCAGGTAGTACTTCTCAGAAAATGGAAAACAACCTCCCTGATGAGCACTATGGTTGTGGGCGCACGAAAGGATTAGCACATCACCACAGAATACAAATTCTAAGGGGACATGGTTGAGCCGGTGTCGTTGGGGGTAAAAAAAAGATGAAAAGTCAGGAAAAGAAAAATAAAGAGTCAGGATAAATCAATTACGCAAAAACTGTAATGTGTATTGCTCAATAAACGTAAGGAAATTAGGCTTCACTTTTAAAACCGGGTCAAACAGTCTCCAAAAAACCGCACATCGGTGTGCACAGCAATCCAGTGTTGTGTAGCCATAGACCCAAAGCTGTTGCCGAAGAATGTATAGGCTTAGCTTTGACCAGTCAGCCTTCTTGACCTTTGTCCTGTTCGGGTAAAGTCCAGTAGGAGGCATTTTTATAGGTCGGTTTCATCAGTCGTTGGTCACCACATGGAATACTGCAAGGTCGTATTTTTTAACTCTTACAGACCGTTTTCTAAGCCGAGAGAATTTATGGTCAATACCCATAAATGGGTATTCAAGATAATTGTCGGATCGCACAAGTTTACTGTAATCTAGTCGACTGGGTGATTCTTAACAGGTTGTTATACTCCGAAGGAAAGACTGACCCTGATTAGCAACCTTGCGTCATTCTAGTGTCAGTCAGCAAGGTAGAACGGCGCCATGAACATGGTGGGTCGACATGTACACGTCTTTGTGACCAAAACGTCCGAGCAAGCATGTGGATCATGGTAATGACGATCGATAACACCACAGCCGTTTGGGTCAACGCAGCGTGTATCAATCAATGTCTAGTCAAGCACCTTGACGTACACCCGACGTGAATTCCATAAAACTTAGTTAATAGAACGAGAATGGACCGACAAACTGGACAAATCGGTGGGATGAAAGGAGTCTCACTAGTTTCGGTAGTAGCAAATTTAGTAAAACTGAGAACGAGCAGCATAAACAAAAAAGCCTCTGATCGAGAATTCACTGACAAGACTTTTAAGACCAACGAGAGAAGGGCACAATAAACAAACATTCATTTTCCAGGTCAGGTTTGTTTATGTCAACAAGCATTGTTTGGCCACACTGTTCAGAACGTCTCAACAGTGTAAGTTAAACATAAGGTGACAAACTTATCTGAAAACTGCTTCCTGGTCTCACAGCTCCTCATCCGTATGCTTCAGTTCCCGCCTAGTTTACATCATTGGCTTATTTCCTTTGGAGCTGTCTTAAACGTAGCGTGATACGACACGCCAGAGTGTGGTCTCAACTGCAGAAACCTTACAGAAGTTTATAGGTTAATATATCAGGATAGTTCGTTTATGCATATCGAATGAGGATGGGCACTTCGAACACTTGTTGTAATATAATTTATTATAAATTTCACGTGCGCTTTTCTCACGCATACATGCTGGGAAGGAACTCATCGCATTACGAACCCAAGCGCTCATTTGCTTCATCACCGGTCTTTAGTTAAATTTGCCACCTGGTGTTCACTTTGCAATTATGCTTCATTTTTGACCCATTCCTTTGACTGTCCCAGCAGTTTGTTGCGTGCAGGTCACACTGTTCGATGTTTACCTTAAACAACTCGTAGACACTATCTCGTTTGATTTTGCTCTTGGAAAACACAGAGCACCAACTCGTCAATCCCGGAAAATTGGCTGATTACAGATTTCAGACATATATTGACAGAACGTTTGGCATCCCTCACCATTCCTCAACTACCTCGTTTAGGGACAGTTAAATGTCAAACATTATGTAAATAATATGATCCTATAGTCTTATTTGGTATAACAGCTCACATGCGGCGCATCCGTGAAGAGCATTCTGAGGAATGGGCTGCTAGTGAGGCAGACTGCTTCTTGGATCTAATAAGAAAATGAATCGTAACTGAACTATTTAACGAGGTTATTCACCCGACAGCCTACTCTTACAAGAAACCAAGATTTTTCTGACTTCGTCTTTGTAACAGTGCACAGCTTGACATGAACTGCTAACCAACAAAAACTGGGCGACCGTGATAAAAGTGAATTTGTACAGAGGGTTGTATCCAATAAATGTGGTATTTTGTGAGCTGTTTATCATGGTAAACTTGTCTGATGAAATGCAAGCGATTTCAGTCACCTCCGAGATATCAATTAATCACCGAGAAGATAACACGTATCCAACAATAAACAAGAGTGTGTTATATTAATTTGTCGACCGGGTCGAAAACGAAGAACCGAACCAAATGTGAACTCTGGATTACAACGATCCAGATGTGTTTCCATTAACAGTTTTCTGTGCTTGAATGACAGCTTTTCTATAGTTCGGTCAATTTCGTTCGGATCTCCAGAAATAAATGTCACATATCGAACATGGTTCGAATAGTGCAGTCTATTTACCTTGGTTGCCATGAATGTCTTCAGGTGATGTGATCTCGGTGTTCTTTGAATGGGTAGCCATTGAACCCACTTTGTTTGTGACAACCACTCAATGTAACTATGTAACGTGCGACGGACACTTCTTTGTGGTTCACAAAACTGGATCAGCTCGCGGCCACCTAAAACAGCCACAGAGCAAGAAATGCCGTGCGTCTACCAGCCACGTGTTTCGGGTTGATATTTTGAACAATATTTCGCATACTTTCACCTGACTTAATCGATTTCAGTCAGTTTTTAAAGTCTAATGCCTCTAAGTCTCCTATGCGATTCAGTTGCTCAATTATGACTTGCTTTCACATAGCCTGTAGGTAAATAAACACACATTGGGCAAAATTAGCAACAATATAACCCTTTATTCACACAGAAACAACAAAGCAGTGGCTTTTGGCAACCAGGCAGAAAATGCGGTCAACTTATTGTGTGGAGTGAAACGAAAACAACTTTGGTCGACGCAAAGTGTGACTAAAAATGCAATGCTGTAACATATCTGTTCAGTGAATATCACAGTATGGCGCTAAATTACAACTGTACAACGAAGGCGGTCGCAATCCAGCTGGACCACACGGATTTGTATAAAGAAATAATTTGTGCAAACGGCAAGGTTGCAATGACCGAGCTAAACGACACAATTCGAGATACATTTAGCTCTCCTTGTCATTAACTCAACGATAAATGTCGTGAATGTTGAACATCCACCTCGTTTGTTAAGATCATTCCAATAAACTCCTGCCACTCATTTGTTGAAATAGGTTCTCTTGCTTATAGCCTATTCAGTAGCTTTCTAATCGTCTTTTAATTTAAAAAATTGTATCAGTCAAAGATAAGAAGTGTCTTCGCTTAACAATCGTATTTTTGTTCAGTTAGTTGTATCTGAGGTCATAATGAAGCAACCACTGACACAAAATCCGCGAATGTACGCATGTAGCATTACTTACCAGTCGAACAATTTCATTACAGACCATCCAATCAAATGCTGCTCTCCCAAGTGAAACCGAGTCCGCTTGCCACGTCGCATGGGATCTTCAGTTTTCAAGTCAAACCAAGATCCAGGCGTGGATATATAGACTTTACCTCCTGGACTGAAATTCAGAGGGATTTTGAACAGTTCCACGACTAAGATAGCCTTGTCATCCACATATGGCCTTGTCACCTAAAATGGCATTAAGAGGAATTTTTACACAAACAGTAAGTAGGCGAAACCAGACAAACAATGAGTTTGCACAGGTCTTCAACTGATTCAGAACTGCAATGATTTTATTCTTAAAACTCCAAGTAATAGAAATTTAACACATGAATATTATTGCAAAAATACAAAAAAAATCCGAAATCGTAAGCTCAGAACAGACACCATGTACAGGGTTGTGTAACAGGTTGAATCAAGTTAGGTAATAGAAAAAATAGTTGGAGAAATTTTGATGGTCATTTCAGAACTTCTTTTCAACGAGGAGAACTATTAAGTTACTATACGGGACGTTGAACTCCTAAGGGGCTAAACACAGAGGTCATCGAATGAAAACAAGTAACGACAATGTGACATCCTTTGCATCCAAGAGCTTGGCTAAAGCTTTATATTACAAGGTTAGATGACCATAGAAACCAGCCTTGTGCTGGAATAAGTGACAATAATTGAGAGATCACGCTTGACACACTATTCCGTGGTCGTGAAACGCGTGAATCCGTAGCTACCTTTTGCGACTGACACAATATAGAGCTGTGGCACTCAGGTTTCACGAATGTGAGTATGCTTGAAACAGATTGACAATCCAGATAAGAGATGCCACAGTTGTTGTCACATACAGACGCTGCTCACAAGCAAAACGGTTCTATAGATTGGTGAGGCTAATCTGTCCATCATTCTACTGGCCAATCGTAAAACATTTATTGAAGATCGGATCATTGTCAGACCATTCATCAAAGAGTGCTAAGACTGACATGCTTCTTGGTGTAGCGTTGATTCTATCACGTAACATTAACAATCCAGCCTTGACCGCTAACTTAATTTTGTTACAAACACCGGTTGTCGACTACACACTTTTTATCTGGTTACGCGTATTCCAGAACGAATATTGAACTATGGCTTCAAAGCCTGACTGCTCCTTTCTATGAAAGCTGACGACATAAAATCGTACAGATGGATATGTGTACTCAAATATAACCATGTTTATGAAAAGGACCTGTTTGTGCGAAACGACAAACAAAGTTCAGCGAAAAGTAAACTGATCAGCGTATGACCGATCGTGAGCTTAAAAAAAATTGTACATTTGGAAGTATTTTCGACCGATTGAGCAGTTGGGAGGCGGTCTTCAACCTTCAGTGTTCTACTTAGCGAATTACCTAGTGGTTCAAGAAAAACACATCCACGTTGTCTTCCAATCATCTAAAGAGATTCACCCAACCGATAGTGACCCCTTTGAGGAATAAATCACAAGCAGGTCAATGACACAATATAATAAACTGTTAAAAAGAACTAGGCTTTGACGGAATTCAATCCAACGTTAGAAACAGCATGCCCAAACGCAGCAAGCGTTCTACCAGTAGAACTGTGAAGTCACACCAGGAGGTCAAGGATATCACGATAGAACTCGATCAACAACCTATACAACTGTCGATATGTGGATTGAGAATAACAAAGCGTTACGAGCAAGTTGTAATACTCTACGTTTAAACCACCTCGAGTGGTCCTCCTCAGGAGTGTTGTAATTCGAGTACATGCGTGTGATTATCATTTTACGGTTTTTGATAAATTTTAGTAAGCAAACCCCTGCCTGCAATGTGGCGTGAATGGATAAACAACACCAGATACAGACAACACTTATCTACATCAGTCTCACCCCTACCTAATGGGCAAACGATTCGACCAACCAATTCTGATGCAGCGCAAATTGACCTAACCACGGCAAATACCTCGAGACCTCTGGTCCTTTGTTCAAGAATTTGGATTTTGATCTCAGGCCCGATTTGTTATTTCCTGTGCATCGTGGGCCTTTGATCTGGGAATTTGTTTGGCTGCTTCATGTTGCTGTCAAACTTTGACTCCTAATCTGATTGGTTAGTCCTTATCCTTTGACTAGGTGAGTCACTTCTTTGTTTTTGGAATCTAAGCTGATTGGATGCCCATTGTTCCGTTCGGGTTTGCGGGCATTTGGGCTTGACGGTGTTTACAGCTTCTGGAGCCCTTGGTTCGCACTGGTTCATAGATATTGTCTAGCTCGACATGTCTGTTCATCGGCTGATGAGTACTAATCCTTGAGAAAGTCCCTTCCATGTCTGGTGTTTGTCTCAATAAGGACATCTGGGTTGCTCAGGTTGACGGTTTGTCCAGTTTGATCCTCATAGACAGAAATCGAACAAATTTGGTCGTGTCTCTTAATGGTTAACTGGTGATCATGGGCTACCGAAAATCACAAAGATGATATCACACTGCGACCACCTTTACTCTTGCCGGGTCTACTGACATAAAATCTGATTGAAAACCTACTCAAGCGACCGATGGATGGAAAAATTCCAACGGCAATGCTCTGCACTTTGTGAGGAAACTGAGAAACGTCAGGATAGAGCAAGATGAAGAAATGGTTTGGTTTGATTTCTTAGCGCTGTTCACCGCCACTTACCTCATCTTGGCTAAAGAAACATTGCAGACTACTTGACGGAGGAGAAGTTTTGAGTGAATGAGTCCATGAAACCGAAAAGTTTATTCAATCTCCTATAGCTATGTTCGTTAAGATACTTAAAATTCAGTGGTCAAATATATCCACAACATAAAGGAACTCAAATGGACTTGCTCATGTCCAGATTCGTCACCGAGGCGGTCATACAGAGGCTGGAGCTCTAGCCAAAACCTTGGATACTATATTTTGACGATACATTGGTAATCTGTAAAGGCTCAGTGAACAACGTTTTGAACGATATTATATTTACCATGGAGATTGAAATCGACAACCAGCTGATGTTCTGCAATGTACCGATCAGACGCAAAGCAGACAGAACAATGCAGACCTCAGTTTATCGAGAAGAAACCCATGAGCCAACTCCTCACTTGTCACAGCAACCATTCAGTCTGCATTCAACTGCATTCGAACTCTTTGGAAGAGATGAAACACAGCAGTACCGCAGAGCTCCAAAGAAAAGGAGGAAAGTACTTGTGCTGAGTATGCCTTCCCAACGGATGTAACGGTTCAGCATCCTGCGCCAAACCGGATGACTCAACCCTAGCCATCAATTCGCCTCGCATCTGGTCAGGGTAACACAGGCTTACTGTCTAGCCCACACACATATCCGGAACCTGTTTTCAAGGTCACAGACACGCATCACGCGTTCCATAGGCCAGTGATTCGGCAGTCTCGGCCCACTCTGCACACACACCGTTGAAGGAATAGAGCTCACTGTTTGTCGGATGAGTGAAGGTGAAAAACGCCTAGCGGAGCCTGTACGTGCAGAGTGGACCGGGTCTGCTGGTCTGTGGAGTGCGTGATGCGTGTCTGTGACCT
>LUCH01000005.1:429384-455769 GCA_013368495.1 Paragonimus heterotremus | reverse complement strand
ACCCATAACAGTCCCTGCTACTCAATGGAACTGAGCACTGACATCTGTGATAGCCGAGACTGTCTGAGGCCGAATACTGCGTGCAAATGAGTGGTTTTGTGTCAGGTTTGGTTTACATGCCTAACCCATGTATTGCTCTGTCGAATAAACAACCCTTGGATCACAACACTAGACTACTTAAAATATATCTCAAGTGACATTTTTAGTTATCCAACTCCTCGTGTGATCTTATTTCTTAACCGTAATTTTCTAGTTGCTACATAGGTTAAGCTATATTGCACCAACCAAAGGTAAAAATTTATTAGCAAACGATGTTATAAGCTGAGATCGCTTTTCAACAGTCAATAACAACAGTTGATTTCATATGCATCTCAAATCTATACTTCCCAAGACATTACTCTTAGTACTGGACATCATTAGTGGTATATAGCCAAAGTAGATTCAATTGACTTTGTGCTCCGGTGAAACCATCGATAAATAAAGTGGATGAGGAAATGGGATGACTGTATTTTTCGTCTGAAAGTACATATATTCAGCAAGACCATATACCGCTCAGTTACTTTTTACTAGAGTGGTGTCAGTCGAATGATGACGATGGTCGTCCTCAAACGGACTCTTCACCGTAGGTGACTACGTTCCGGTTTAGGCTCGTCATGTCTAGTAGGACTTAATCCCGAATTACCCCAATCTGTGTTACCGTGTCCATGACTAAGGTAACTGATACAATCAGAAGGTTTTGGCTGACTGACTCTCATCCAATATAATTTAGTGACTTCAAGTGACAACAGTCACATTAATCACAAGGAAAAACACATACAAAAAAGTTATTTAGACCACGTAAGGTGTGGATAGACCGAGCTAAACTCGGATTGTAAAATCTCCACTGGCTATGGGTATAATGGTACAAGATGGTATTCGCATAACAGTTTGCGATGATTCCCCTCAAACGTTCAATCCAGAACCATTTTCGTCCTATTTCGGAGAAAGTAAAATTTGAGCGAGATTTGAACCACCAGCCCAACCTAGTGCTATAGAAAGCTTTACTCATAACCCTATCCTTTTTTCGCATTTCGGAAAACAGTCCAAATCCCTAGGGCTGTAACCAGTAAAAGTATTCCCCGAGTATCTCTGATTGTGCTGTTTCGATTACATACTTTGTACTGTTAGGCCGACTGCTTTTCGAATCTCCACATGAAGTCCGGCATTCACACGGTAGCGAAACGGGAGAATAGATTTGACTTGCATTGGTATGTCAGTGCCAGGCGAGAGTCGTTCAAGGACAAATTTCTCCAATTTCTCCTGGGTAGCTGCTTCGCCTGAGAATGAAAGCAAAATGTAGATAAAATGTATGTACATGGACCTTGTTATGATATACCAAAAAGTACGGTACAAAAAGATGAGCCTTGACGTGTCAGTTAACTGATATGACAATCTGAAATTTATAAACAAAAGATGTAAAATATTGCTTTCTTCAACTGAATGAAATGAACAGATGTGTTGTTTGCCCAATTTATACCTTATCGTTAAATATAGTGAAGTCAAGTTAACATCTAGCAAATGCAAGTGAACAATTGAAACCACTGATGAGTGGTTGGGGACGCGGTTAATTTATACTGAGAATCACTCGCACCTGACTTTGGGTTTTCAGTTCGGTTACAATTTCTGTTTAGCTCTTTTCGATAAGAGACTGCGGTCACTAGTGGATGGTGTTCAGGTCAAATTGTCAAGTGCTTCACCTGGTCATCGGTAATGAAACATTGCTCAACAACTTCACTGACATTAAAGGTTTCGATGTAACTGTGGAATCCCTTCCGTAGGCTTAGAGGATGAGGTTAACAGACAATGTCTGCATCCCCGATCAAGACAATTAGGCACCTTAGGCGCTGTTCACAGGTCAACTCAGCTATGTGTTAAGGTCTGCTAATTCTACTCTCCAAATTTGTGGTCAGCTGATCAGTGGTCAACAAGGTTGTCCAATTAAAACGTGGGTGGAGTTCAAATTCCATCCAGGGCGAGGACGTGCATTACTGAGGAGCCCTAACAAAAACGGAACCCTAACCGAGCGTTCCTTTTCAAAAAGGGCTGAATGAAAGTTTAGCTGAATGTGAACATTGCGGTCAAACGTTAATCTTGTTTAGATTAAGTTATGGTTCACCACGTTAAGAGTTCGGATCATAAGAATGGAATGCCGCATATGTTCTGCATGCTTTCTATGTGCACAGTCCCTGGTCAGTTGTGGATCTTACGTGTTAATTTGGTTGCTGCTGACGTACCTAAAATTGGCTGATTAAATCACCATTGTTTAGGGGAGATTCAAAGGCCCGTAAGGACCGTCTGCATTCTCAACGTTTGTCAAATGAACGTTCTGATTTTGGAATAAGTCAACTGGACACCACCCAGTGACTATTGAGACCCACTCTCCATTAGCTATTCAATTTCAGCTGACTACCGATGTCAGATAAAGAACTATATCTTTGATAAGTAGATTGTGAACAATACAATGTTACCAAAAAGCTCTAATACTTTACATTTCAACCATCTCGTGTGGCCGTTGTCAAAATATTCCATCACACGACAGCAAGCCCGATAGGGGTCGTCGCTCTTTTTATCGTTGGATCACCTTCTCGATAAGGTGATTTGGTGAATACGTTATCGCTGTCTTGACAATCGATACGTACTCTGAAGAAAGTGACACATTCCAGAGGCATTGCTATTTAGACAAATAGTTTCTGCGTCTTGAATGCTGTTCGGTGCGGTACAGGTCTAACCATCATGAATGGGTCGTATACACCCTAGTAGTTGCAGACAACTTTGGGTCACTATGCTGTCCACTAAAATTTTTCTTCAAGCACGGAAAAACGAACCGTTATGTTGCTGACAAAGTTGACTCGCTTGAGATGGTGCTTGCCACCACTTATTCACGAATGAGTTGTGTTAAATGTACGCTTGATAAATATACAGTTCACATTCGTAACTTACGTTGATGATCTTCTGATCTTCCCTCGCGCTTAGACAAATCTAAAATAACCCGTAACAAGGTAGTCTTTTCTCGGTCAGATTGAAAAAGGCGATATACGAACCACTCCAGTTCACTTGGACAGGCGTCATCGGATTGATACGTTCGTTCGCGATAGGCCGGATTTGGAATTGCATCCTGCAGAGGAAAGTACAGGTAAATAATCAATGCGCTAGTGGGTGACATAGAAATCGTTCCAACTATTTACTGTAGTTGTTCAACAACACTGTAAGAAGTATGCTGTTTGTACAATAGACATTCTTGACATTCGACAGAGCCTGGTTAGATGTTGTATTAGGTTAGCTATTTGTTGAACGGAGGGAGAAGCGTTGGTAACAAATTAGCTTCACGTTAGATGAGAGAAAACATGACGTAAATATGGTGAGAAATGACAATAAAGTAGTTTGTCTTACCCTGCCTTGCTAAACAAAGTTCGATAACACTGGTCAGTTGGTTGCCGACCATAGACGAAACAAATAAGCATTGACAGCTGTGTTCACAATATGCCAGCTGGGACATCTTATCCGATGGAAGGCTGACCGATCCCGAATAGGCTCTCAACAAGATAGTGGTTAACAATTTTCAATGTAAGATGCTACCTCGCATCCTGTCAAAAATTTCAGAATGCGCTTCGCAATCTCGAAGTGCACCAGTTGTGAGTTAAGAACTCAGTTGGGACAAGGGTTTTTTTTATTCAAGAAAGCAATACATGGCTTAACCGCTTAACCAGGACCACAAACAAAAACACTCATTTGCATACGGTACTCAGCCCAGACCGCCTCGGTTGCCACAGACGACAATGCTCAGTTCTTTTACATAGCAAGGATCATTTCCTGCGATGCAGCACTCCGATGTTTCTTTTTGTATTTTTCCTGTGACATGTTCGATGTTAAATTATATGCTCTGGTCCTACTACTGAATAACAGTCGTATGAGTAGTATATTACGATCGATCACACCCACTACACACAGTTATCCTGCAAGACTGCTTTGATTACACAGAAATTGTGTTGCATAATGAAATTATTGAGGTTGTTGACCGGTTTGGGTAGATAGGAGAATGGACTAACAGTGGCAGATGTACAGAGAATGAAATCGATGCTGGTATCTCCAAGTCTCTAGAGGTATTCAGAAATCTACGACAGCTGGAGACAGAGAATTATTTGCGCCAGACTTACATGTTGTGTATATAAGGCGACTATACAGGCTAAAACAACTGACGGCGATGAAACTGAGCTACTTTAAGTAGAAAACGTGAACCGCCACAAGTATCTTTCTACTGATGTCAGCATTCAGTCAGTCGTATTGGGTGACACTAACGAGTAGGCCGTGGTGAGGTTAGCAGGGGATATTTGATAGTGGTTGCCAGGCAAATACTTTTGTCTGGTATTTATTTTCACAAAGACATAGATGGTTCTCTGCTGAGGATGAAAACTAATCGTTTGCTACATTAAACACTTATTGCCGATACCACGGTCGACTGACGTAAAGCGTTCACCTGGTATAGAGAAATGAATCTGTTTACAAAGGGGTTAGCCACTCTCAGTCGAGCTGGAACCCTCGTGACTCACAGAGTCGATCGGCGGCAACCTCAGGTGAGATTTTGACCAGTTGGGCACAATGACGTAAATGATATAGTTTGTTGCAGTTGCCTTTAATTTGAGTTCACTTAATGTGGTGAAGCAGTGGAAGCCGTCCTGCTTATGATGCCCTGCTTTCAATTCCAGCTCCGTTGTTTGTTTGCAAGATTCAAGCACTTTGTTGCTGAATGTTTGAAGACAAACATGGTTGATTTCTGGCAGTCAGGTTCAGTCACTTCTCCGTCTTGTTATTTCTTGTCTACGGCTTTGTCTTTTCTTCGTTGTTCCGTGGTAATTAACCATCATCAGGAAGCATTGATAAATTGCTGTCGCTTACGATAATGATGAGGAGGAGAAGGAAAGGGAGGATAAGAATATCTCAACATAGATGCGACTACGGCTCTCAGTGTGCTATGGATGTACTAAAAGATCAACACTTCTTTCCTTCCCATCTGAAACCCGAAAGTACTGAGTTTTGCCTAGTAGTTGAATATACCTTGCAGGTACACACGCCTTGTACGTACCAAATCCAATGGATTTCCCAGTTGACTGTCCATTCTGCTCCCATCTCTCTACTAGGATGAGAGATGGATGTATATCTGACAGCCTGCAAAATGGATAATACTTACCACCCAGTTCACAGTGCGACAATGAGATGGGCCATTCTTAAGGTTGTGTCCCATGTACAAGTGCTGTGTGATGACTGGGAGAGAACAAACTGTGCTTACTCATCCAAATGCTAACGTGCCTCAAATAACCAAAATGAACGTACTTGCGTATGCACTTCGCATCATGCATTATTCTGTTTTACGATGATCAAATAATAGTCATCAACTATGAACACGCTAATTTTGGAGAGTGTACTGTGGCCGAAAACTGTGCTGAGCCTGTTTGTAAAAGCTGCTTGGGGTATTGCGGGAAGCTGTTCAGTACGTTTTTATAGACAATGGTGCAAAACGGCGACAACATTATTGCCGGTTTCTCTACGACGCGGAGCCATGTAAAGTTTGAATACTTGAATGAAGCCACAAGTAAATGATTCATCAAAATACAAGGAGCACATCAGCAGAACCACACAGGGCCGATAATTATCTAGTAAAATTGTGATTCCGCGTCAAGAAGCAAAGCGGTTCTGTTCCTGGGACATATCGGAAAAGAAAACTTTTGTACGGACGTATAATATTAAAGTCCTTACGGCACTAATTGCACTCTAAGTAAAACTCACGAAAGATTCACGTATGACAAATGTACTGCAAGTCGTTGTTCATCTGTTTTCATGCTTTCGTTCGATACACGTTTATTTTGCAAACAACAGAAAATGAATCTAAAACACCGATAGCATTCTAGTTGATGTGATCAAGCTGGAACATGCAACAACGTAAATAGGATATTGTTTTAAACCCTTCTAAACGGTACGCTGGTTCGTCCTTGCCATCGCAATTCGCTTGGCAGAATTCGGATTCTCGTCCAGATAATAATTAACACGAAAATCTCGGTCCCGAATAGTACTGCGACTGTCCCCGTATTCGCTCCCAAGACACGCCAAAAGACGCGTGCAAAAAAGAGCATCGTTCCGCCCCAAAACGTGTGCGACCAAGGCGACAAAGACAAAGTACTTATAGTGGGCTTGGTGGTCATAAGAACTTTCCCGAATCATAAAAAGAGAAGGACATTTGCAGGAAAAAATAGTTAAGGTCACTAATGCGCAGAGCGGAATAAAATGTCAGACAGGTGAAAACTAGTCAATGTCACCTCTCGGCCGCTCTGAGCAGGTCCGCCAACTAGGACAAAGTCAACCGTTTTTTTCTCACGACAGAGGCGCCTTGGAGACGGTAACAGGGTGGGCTCCCTAACAGATATTTACTTGGCTGTTACCTTTGAATGTTTCAAGGTTTGGCTTAGCTTTGAAAACAGCCAGCGTCGTTCGAATGAAATTAATCTCATTTTGGGTAATACGTTGTGATTTCTTTCAGTGTGATTAAATTCTCAAACTCAAACATGAAGTCACGTTTATTCTGTATAGTAGCTGTCCACAAATCTCTTGAGAAATGCGATACTTTTCAATTAGGGAAAACTGAAATTCAACAAGGGACATTCATTTTTGCTGAGGAAAGTTAACAATCGGCAAATTTCTACCTTTCACTCCGTCTCCCTTAGTCTGAAGAGATCGGTGACATGTGTGCATATGCTTTTGTCCTGGCCATTTTTGCTCCGCATACGAAAGTAGAAGTTAGAAAAGACAACTATAAACCACTAGTGCTCCCATTGCTCAAAGGTAAGCCGCAACCTAAGGCGGTCGAAATGCTAGCATAACTCTTCAGAAGCATGACTGAGTTTATGAAACATTGTTGCGAGCAGCGGTAATCGGAATGAGACGTCATGGTTTTATGAACTGCAACTCAGGGCTAGGTTATTCCCTCAGTGTCAATGGAAGTAGACCCTTAAATCACTGGATGTGGGCAGGATCTTTTCAAAAAGCCCTGTATCCCGCTGCGTCGAAAACCGTAAACAGAAACCAGAGATCCCAGATAAGGTCACTTTAGATGATCCAAAACGGTCGTGGGCGTAGTGTTGTACAATATGCGCCTTCGATTGTGAGTAGTATGGTGCGCATATACGAGAACTAAATGGCAGATCTAAGCACTAGGAAGACGAGGGACCAGGAGAAACTTTTAGAACCGTGTGGACATATTATGGGGACGTTTCACCAACAAGGATGGCAGTTCACTCTTGCTCAGTGAGTGCGGATACACGTCAACTATGCAAGTGCATGTACGTGTTCGTTGTTACAAGTTTTAACATAACTTGCGAGGAGTTCGTTCAACAGATGAGTTCGCAGGTCAAGCCTCTTTTGTGATCACAACGGTAGGATCCTATCGATTGGGACACGGAATACGTATACACTGATACATCCAGTTATCCACCGTACTAATCGGTACGAAACTAAGACATTAATGCATCGATTTTTCTACCCTGAGCACAACAGATCAATTAAGTCTGGGTAAACTTCCGGATGCAAAAGTTGGGCACGTCTCTTGCTAGACAGATTACTCGGTGGAAGTTTTTCAGAAACCGACAGATCGTACGGCATCAGCTCCGCATTCACTCTCGCGCGCCTGTGGCTCAGCCGAGGTAAGTCTGGTATATTTCGTACTGTTCATGGTCCAAGTATTTATTATATCGATGATATCACAGAGCAGTTTCCTAATCAGCTGACCATCACAATCTTTCCAACGCCGCCAACTGGACTGTTTGTTTTGGATGACCTCGACAAGCTCATTGGATATGACTCAAAATCCTGCTCGAGGGTCCTCGAACCACAAGCACTGGCGTAGTTAGTGAGAACTATGACAGACTGCTGCACTAGTTGATAATCACAAACAGGATCCTAGATGAATGCGGACGATAACACAACGTGGACTCACCTAAGAAACAGTCATCACCCTTGGTTTGAACACAACAGAGCACGGAAGTGCGACATTCGAAAAATGCTTACCACGTTAGTGATTCACGAGTTGAATGCAGCCCAGACCATAAGATGGTCACTACCAAGTTGTTTTCCGAATTTACAAGCTAACTTATTGTATATAATCCGGAAAGCAGTGAAAATTAAATGTCAAAAGATTGGATAACTCAAAGACAAGGGCAGTGTTGTAACATGCAGTTGCTTTAAGTCTCAAGGACGCTGTGGCATCTATTACCCTTGACAGTTTGTGGCAATATCTGAAGGAGTAGGTCATGGTAACAGCCAAGTAGCGATCCTTTAAGTGTGAACAGATGCCCTTTCACTTAAAAGTGAAAGAGGCAAGAAAAACACTTACAGCAATGATCGCGTTCGTCTACTATGCTGCGCTGTAAAGTTCCTAGGGAGAGTTCTGTAAAAAAAACAAAAACAATTTATTGCAGGAGGTTTATGAAATAATGTTTCAGGAAGAAGTGTGCATTCCGAGCGAGCAGTAGTAAGACTGACATGCTATCCGATGCTCAACAGATCTAACCGAAGTGTCATGAACGCAACCAACCGCTACATATCTAATTTGTGGATTTCACCGAGGCGTTTTATTTTGGGAGCTGTGGGACATTACTAATGGTGCCTAGTAGGTTCTGATGCCTTGGCAAACTTGTCGATTTAATTATAACGTATTTCCATACTGTTCATGTTGAATACAGCGCGGGTGGAAGTTGGCTGAGTAATCTACGTTTCGTCTCCCCAGTCGACTACATCACTTGATGAAGTACATGCTGTTTCCAGATGATGACGAGCTATATGTACATGACAAACAGGACCTGCAGCATTTGACCATTGCCTACGGGGAAGCCGCATCAAAAATTGATTTGGATCTCTGCACAGACAAGATAATCTCTCTCTTCCTCTATTTGCCCGACGAAGGTACCAAGCTTACAGCTAGATTCTGCTTAACACGGATATTCCATATATAAACTAAACCTCATTCTAAATCGATTGAAGCTGTTGTAATTCTATCGTCCATTTTCATCGAGCCTCTTCCAAAACGGAACACAGCGCTATGGTTAGATCTCGTCAGTATTTTATATTTTTGTTATGGCTGGGAGTAACACCACGGTCACACGGCGTTGACCACCGCAGCGCACTTCACAACAGGCACGACTGAAGTATAAAATGCAAATGCTCAGCTACACTCGCTTGTGAGTAACGCTTAAACAGTCCGATCTCCTTGAAAGAAGAGAGTTTTGTTAAACCCATTCGATGACCCCAGGACTGGAACTTTTTGTTAAGTTTGTATCACAAAAATCATTAGCTGCGACATTTTATTCGAGATTTTCCCCACTACAAACTGAACATCATTATGCAAGAACCTTAATTAGGGTGGAATTAGCAAATAATGCTTATTTGCTGAAGGGACAAACTGAGAAAACCAGGAGAATATGACACTGTGGATAGTTGTGTAGATTTCTACCACGTAGGAATTCATAGATCAACGGATCTGTCGGTGAACCGCTAGCTGCTAGCTTATACTGCGATGGTCAGCGATGTTTTAGAACGTCTTGAAAGACCTGTCGGAGAGAACCGTAGTCTGAACAGGAAAACAAAGCTGCTTGTTTAAAACTCATTGGTATGGTATACATACATTGCACTAGTGGAATGTGCGGTATGTCAGCCGCTTCCATCTGCAATGTTCAGGGCACAGCTTGAGTATTCCGAGGCTGGATTTGGTTTTCAACATTGAGACGCTTCTGCAAACTGATACGGATGAGAGCGAAGTCTTGCCGATGTTTGATAAACTTTGTTAGGTAAAATGTTTCATAAGAGGACTGACAAACGGATTTCAAAGTAACTGCTATATGGGCAACTAAAACAAGGCAAACGAAAGTTTGATGGCCAGAAGCTGCAATATCACAATGTTATCCAGTTAGGTCTTTCGCTGTATGGTATTGATTTTAGATACTGTGAGTGCTTAGCCATTAGCTGGATCGTCTGGCGAAATACTTTTTGGACAGGCATCCATAGGTTCGATGAGCACCATTTGCGCAGTCACATATTCAAGTGCGCAACAAGCAGAGAAATTACAGGTGTCATACGTCGTGGTTACGTGACTATATTACGATGTAATGAGTGCAACTGAGAATATGCTAACCGTTTAACATCGGCAAGTCCTCAACCTTCCCACGGCAAAATGCCGACGAAAAGATGATGAGTACATTAAGAACTTACAAGCTGATTTGCTTATATGGTTTTTCCCTCGTAACAACCTAAAACCACCATCGTTTGGTAAATCACTTGCTCCTTCTTCAAACATTTGGGTCATTGTTACCTTCCGCCTTTATTTTTTCAGCCTTATTGACGAATTGTGGGATGAATGTTTCGTCAGGTTTTTGGTCCTACATTAACTCTTATTCTTCCTCATCTTTGTGTCTAAAGTGTGATAACACATATTCCTATTCTGAAATAATTCATGTCTTTCATCATCTTTGCTCTCAGGGTCATTTTTATGTCCGAAGGTTAAGGGTTTCACCGTTCCGCTAACCAGCGTTGACCGGCTGGACCAAGAAAACCTCCACCTATATGTCTCTTACTCTCATTACTTCAAGTTAACACTAGGTACCACAAATAAAGCAGCGTAAGCTACTTCTGGCGGCTGTGATGCACTTACGTCCCTTGGCTTCGGCCACTACGTTAGGCAGACCTAGAAACTGATGCTGCCAACAGTGTGTATATGGTATACGTTTATCAGTATAGCTCGAATCTTGGTTATCCTGGTGAGTGCGCACTTTCTTGGGCAAACCTATGTTACCTATACGTACACCAAGTTTGATATGAAGAGCGTGGTAAGCAAGCCTCCAAGAAAATGAATCCTATAGTTATAAAATTTAGACATTTTGCCTGTTCTGTCCCTATGGAACTTCTTGAATTCAAAAGAATTCAAAGTGTATTTTTGAACCCCATACAAGTGGTTTGACAGAACTGTTCAGCTTTCAGATTAATTACATCATCCGTTTGATCGGGGTTTTGGTAACCGAGTTATGGGTATATAAGAAGAGATAAAAATATTACACGTTATTCATGATAATTACTGAAATAGTATAAACAGTGTTTAAGAACACTTTTTCCTGCTAAAAGCATATGATAAAATAGTTTTTCGTCCTATGTTTAAGAAAGTGCGCTAATCACACGGGCGCACCTTTATTACACATCTTTCAAAGGTGCACAGAACAGTCGAGAACAACTTTGCAGAAGTGTGAACACCACACATGTTTCTACGGTTTTATTTAATAAACACAGATGGACTGAGGAATCTCACCAACTGCATACAAAATTTTTTCTACTTTGCTTGTCGGACAACAACAGAATTTGGTTCATTCAGTTTTCTCGATGTATTAAGTTTCGCAGTCCTAATAGCTACGTTCAAGATTTGACGTCGTGTGACCAACAAGGAAAAAGAAGAAATGGTATAAAAGCCTTCAACCTCAAAAATTGTCGAAGGATAAAGTTTGCTCTCCTTGAAAAACAAAAGAGCATAAAATATTATGATAGACTGAACTCCCACATCCGGTGGACAAGATATCAAACCGTTTTTCTTTTCAAATCTGTTAAACATTCAGGTGTTGCATAGTTTAGAGGTCTTCCCCGGTCACAGCTTGTTACTGAGTTCTCGTCGAACGTTCGACAGTTACCATCTATAACCTTCGCTCATGAAAATATATGGGTTTTTCTTCGTCTTATAAAAACCGCTCATAGATACCGTGGTACCATGTTGGCTTCACGTTGGCTTCCTGATCATTAACATAAAACTTTCAGCAAGACAACCCGTTAGTCTGCTTTCACTAATTGTTGTACCGTAAATCAGAACGCGAGGCAGCCGTAACAAGCGTAAACTGCATGTATGCAATATGACCCACACATGTAACATGCTATCAAATCAGTGAACGAGTAAGGGGTAAACCAACCATAGCCGCGATGTATCACAGGAGTGTTAGTAACCAATCAGATACGAGGTGAATGTAATGGATGTACACACACATACAACAATACTCAATCATCTTTATTGGTCAGATGGAGTTATTTTTTACTAAAGTGTTTCAAGAACTTTCGAAATTTGCTAACAGGTCCCTCACCACTTTCTTTCGTAATATACAAAACATGCTTGAAAGTTTTGTATCCCGTCAGACAACTAATGTTTGCCAGCACTTTTGCTTATGGAGCTTCAGATGATATCTTGGTGTTAAACGTTAAAATCACAGATTTAAACAGACAAGAAAATTCCTTTCTTGTTCCGCTTTTTTAGAAACATCACTTTTCACCGGCTTTTCGTTGATCAGTAAATCCAACCACCAGACTGTCTGGGTATGCATTAAATAAGGCGACTTGTGTCCGTCTCAACTCCATTCAGCATTTATGAATCCCTGTGAAATTAGTAACACATTGTGGGATCAAGCGAACCGACGACAACCGGTGGAGAGTAGACAAAGAGTATATTGTTGACTTGGGAAGTCAACGCGAGAATAAACGGATACAAATACGAAACGATAACGGAGCGGAGCGACAAGCGCGCACCCAGTGGATTCGTACGTTCGAGTGGGCGGGCTACTTGTCGGTATCTCTACTCGTTCAAACAAATGTATAAGTACATACAAAAGTAGGAGACAAAAAGAATACAAGTGGCACTCGTAGCTCTAACATACTTGACAACAACGAATAGGGTCGCTACAACATACTAAAGTTTGTTTAAGTTGCTGTTTGGAAAACTTGCATAAGTATTCCGACAATACTGTGATCTTATTAAAATCCGCGGTAACCCATAAAGTACTGTCTAACAAATGACCTCATGAAACTATTGCCAACTAACGCTGAACGCACGGGCGATCAGACGGGCTACGTGAAGAAAGACAAGCCATCTAAAGATGGACGGGCCAGATCTGTGACAAATCAGCTGTGTAAAAGTGGTAGCTGACAACCGAAAGATTCCACTATAAATCAGCTAAACTGCTGTCAACAGTGATAATCGATCACCAGTCACTAACGGTTTAATTGTCCGCTATAGTTCCGTGAAAATTAGGACAAAGCTGGTGTAACCCAGACCATACTTCGAATAGAACTTCAAACACATAGAGTGATGGTTAAAGTTGTAAGTAGGAAACAGGTTTACGTAACATATTAATGTAGAAACAGGTCAATTTCTCACATAGATTTTTGTACCAACGTCAGTTAACAACAGCACTTACATATTGAAGAAAACTTAAAATGGACCATATAGTTATAGAGAACTGACGAAACTAGAAATGACAAACAAACTTGATGTTCTTAATGAGATAGTCAGACGCCAAATCAAAATTACCTTAGTGTATGGCAGTAACCGCAAACAAATGGTAGCACACGGAATGTAGGGCGCTTCATCCAAAGCGTGTTCATCATAGACTGATTCACCATCCTCAGTGAACGTAGGTTGTGGGACTTGACATCTGAGGCGCTTTTGATAACCTCCCATGAGTAAAATTCCCTGTACACAGAGGTGAGAAGAGTTACACTTGTGTAACACTGTATGCTTGGAAATAATGTCATGCAATCTACTCTCGTTTATACACAATATACAAGCTGTTCCTAGATTGAATACGTTGGTACTACTTCTGCCTCCACTTTCTCACTAACACCCAACATACAGCTCATGTTCCGATGGTAGCACTGCTGATGAACTAAAACAAGAGTAAAATCTCGGACGCCAGCTAACTTTACACGAGGTTGTCCGAACAGTCTTTCTGATTAAAAAGATCGAACATGAATGGTGCTCAGTATATGGCCGTATATACCAATGTACGGCAATATATAGTAAGATCCGTCAGAAAATTGCCATCAAAACGGAAGTACTGCTTTAATGGATGATTGTGTTAAACAATCTTTTCCCAAGCTAATATAATTACATTGAACCGTGCATTGAGACGAACCGTAAAGTCCAAAACGTAATTGACAACGCTTGACATCAGAAACAAAGGCCGTGTGAGAACATAGGTCAGGATTGCATAATCTGATTACTGTCTATTCGGCGGTCACCAGAATGCATTAGTGGACTCTGTTAGGTAGAATGGTGACAGAGCTGTAGACAACCCGGAATGCTTTGTTGAATTCCATACAGTTGTTGTTGTTTGAGAGATGTGTGACAATGGTGTGAGTAACTGATCTACGGCAATCGATTAGATCCAGGCTGAACGACCTTGTATTGGTCTTTTCTGGCAAACGCCCAGTAGTAGGATCATGTGATAAAACATCCACTTAATGTCCGATCCAGGTCTAACTGATTATGTAGGGTCTGGCAATCGCTTTTAATGCCACTGATTGACAGAGACGACTTTGATTTTGTGATTTATCTCACGAAACGTTTTGATGATTACTGTGTAATTGTACTAGCTCGAGAAAGAATTGTCGAAAACGATTCCGTGTAACATGCGGGTAACTTCACCACTCTGTCTAGTCGTCAAATATGCCGTTTTCTGACAGTCGTTCTATGATCATGCCGTTTTGTGTCTCAGCATAGCACAATTCGGAGTGCATCTGAACGGCGGTTTACCACCTGGGACACATCTGGTGTATCAAGGTCAACCTTACGTAGCCAAGATGACGAGGAACTGACTGGAGCACCGCTTTGTGAATTGGACCGCAAACTTACCCCCAACAGAAGTAAAACTTTTCACGAATAGTCGTGGTTTAACTCGCTGGGTGAAGTTGGATGGTGACGCAGAGAATAGTTACCCGCACACGCAAGTCCGTCTCTCTTGCCAACTGCATCAGGGGTCGCACACGCTAGGGTTGGAGACATCGGTGGAGTGGGTGATCAACCGAAGTCTGTGGCGTCAGTTGACTTGTAGTACAAAAAACAGTCGTTTTTGCAGTAACATCAACAAAAACTGTGCAGAAGCGCCCCTGGTTACTGTTGGCTTAGTCCCGTTTAAAGCCGTGTTTGGTTTACTATGTACTGTTTTGTGAATTAAATTTCAACCCTTTTTTTCTCTGAAACATCTGATTTTATTGAATTATAAGCTTGTTTCCATCCAGCTAATGTGGATGGATAAAGTTTACTTCGACTTGCAAGTTTGCAATAGCCAAAACGACAATGGTTCGAAGTGGTAGTTGTAATAATTATTGATGCTCACCTTCAAACCGGCACTCCATGATTGGTTTCGTCCTTGTTTTGACTAATCAAGTAGATATGGTCTACATGGGGGATCAAATCAACTACAATCCGCGTTACACGCAGATAAGAGCGTCAATTCGTAACGCGAAGAGTAGCCAGTTCGGTGCTTCATTCAGATTACCACTACCTGTTGGGTCATGGAGTGTTGATTTGAGGGGTGACATCAAAGAACGTTATGCAAGATTTTTAGTTGTGTTTCAGTCACTTGTATGATTATGACGATCTGCATAGAATGAAGCTGAGCTAGCTAACTTCTAATCACATCCTATCACACACATTATGAATAATCCTGTGCTAAACAGTCTGAAAACTAATCAGCGAGCACATAGCTCGAAGTCTGGATATCGCTTTGTGTCTTAGAGAACACAGTCTAATTCACAAACCAGAATCTATTGTGGTCAGTATGCCTAATTCTTGGTTCGGTTTTAGAACCAAATAGACAAATGGAAGTTTACCAAACCGACCGTCACCAAGTTAAATATCCGGAACAAATTTAGTAAACTCGATGGGAACCTTTAAATTGTGCAAACTACACATAATTCCAACCAAACATTACCAGCAAAGTCCGTCAAGGAAAGTCATTTTAAAGATATCCAGGTCTATCATACTGTTGGTGATCAAATATCTACTCTGGGCTTTCAGCGCCTGACCATATCCTGTTGAATCCCAATGTAGTACAATCCATTTTGAGCTGGGTAAAGATTCACTACATGAGACGCATTTGGGATTATCAAAGTCAGCCACCCGTGGATGTGATAACCGAAAGTTGACTGCGTCATAGTTTGGGAATTTACACCACTAGGCCGTAACATGTACAATGGGAAAAAAGAAATCGGAAATATTTTCACTTGTTATGTCGGCCCAAGTTTTGACACCAGGTTTGCAGGGGACTTGAATGGTAGGTTTATATACAGCAAGTTATGTTGATTTCGAGAGTGTAAGACGTAGAAGATAAACTAATCTACCTATCTAACCAACCAGTATGATACTCATTTCATTAGGATGACTTTGTGGGCTTCCTGATTACACTAGCAATGTAAATTAGTTACTATGTGATTGAGTTCAGTGGTCTCTAGTTTGGACATAAATATATCTGCGAGTAGCGAACATAGAGGTGAACCCATTGCTACTCCATCTTTCTGCCTGTATAACTCCCCATCGAATTGAAATTGAACATTATAGGTGCAAAGCAACAATAGTTCTTTCAATTTTTCCACTGAAATTCCGACATCAATCTGATTGTTATCAATATAGGTGCACAAGTAGTCAATGGTTTCCTGCAATGGAACATTAGTGAACAGAGAAGTCACATCCAAGGACAACATTTTGTCATTCCCGATATTCACTGAATCGACTGAGTCTACAAAGCCGAAGGTGTCCTTTAGGCTAAAAGGAGTTAGTCGTGATTTGATCGGTTCTAATATCTCCACTAGCCATTTTGCCAAAGCATGATACGGCGGATTGTACATGTCTAGGATCGGTCTTAGTGGCACTCCGTCCTTGTGAACTTTGGGAAGACCGTACAAACGAGGAATGACCGTTCCCGTAGGTCTGATACGCTCGAAGGTTGAAGCATCGATAACGTCTGCTTGTTTCATTTGACGGAGCAACTTGGATAAGCTTTTCTCTATTGCTGTCGTTCTATCTTTATCTTTCTCCGTTTTCTGAAACTTTGAGCTATCTGATAGAATCGACGACATTTTGCTAAGGTAATCAGTTTTGTCAAGCAGAACTATTCCGGCTCCTTTGTCAGGCTTCATGATTAAAATATTCTGGTTGGATTGCAACTCTCTTATAGCGTCTAAATGTTCACGCTTCAATAAGCTGCACCTTGGTACCTTGCTATTTAGGTAGGTATAGCAAGCATTCACGAGAGTAGATTTACAGTGTTCAGCATTAAATTCTGATGAACTAACGAGTCCGTTTAGTTGCGCATGTAAATTTTCGAATTGAACTTCCGTGTCTAAGCGGTTACATTTAGACTTCGGATGACAAAATTTTTTGGGCCTACTGATAGCGCTTCCAGCATAATACGGCTTAGCGTCATAGAAGAAAAGTTGTGAACGTACCGATCCTAGACATGTACAATCCGCCGTATCATGCTTTGGCAAAATGGCTAGTGGAGATATTAGAACCGATCAAATCACGACTAACTCCTTTTAGCCTAAAGGACACCTTCGGCTTTGTAGACTCAGTCGATTCAGTGAATATCGGGAATGACAAAATGTTGTCCTTGGATGTGACTTCTCTGTTCACTAATGTTCCATTGCAGGAAACCATTGACTACTTGTGCACCTATATTGATAACAATCAGATTGATGTCGGAATTTCAGTGGAAAAATTGAAAGAACTATTGTTGCTTTGCACCTATAATGTTCAATTTCAATTCGATGGGGAGTTATACAGGCAGAAAGATGGAGTAGCAATGGGTTCACCTCTATGTTCGCTACTCGCAGATATATTTATGTCCAAACTAGAGACCACTGAACTCAATCACATAGTAACTACATGCAAACTCTACAAGCGCTATGTGGATGATATTTTTTGCCTTCTTCCAAACGATGATGATCCCCAGGTCATACTAGATGAATTCAACAAAGCGCACCCGAATATAATGTAAATTAGTCTCAACTGAATTGTCCAGACAGTCAGAGGAAAAGACTGACTGATGTGGTTTTTGAACACCACAACAAACCATCACGACAGAAATTTACCTTTCTACGAGGAAAGCTTATGGCATACAGTTTCTGTTGAAGCGATTCGGTCTAACAATCCAATGAGTTAGCAGGCCACCATCTTACTAATTATCCTTCTTCTGTCAGTTTCTGTTTCACGTCTCACACCTCGCAATGTAACATAATAGTGCAATACCCACTAACTGATTGTAGAACATAAATGATTTCCCTACTTCAGAGATGAAACAACTTGGTTTGTCGTTGGGAAGTATAATGGCCGCTCATCAGTTCTGTATTCTACTGGACACGATGTAGGTCTGTAGCTGATCAATGACATGGTGAATCAGTCAGTTCACCGGTGAGTCAGTCGACTGTTGAGCTGGGCAATCCCTTTTCGGACGGGTTCAAGCAGTTTCATTAGCCACTTTGCCGTTGAGTGGTAAGGCGAATTCATCCTATCAAGTATTGGACCAGGCGGTACACCAGGTTTGTGTACTTTCGGTAGTCCATATATTACTGTACCGGCCTGAAGATGAATTATCGAAAACCTATGTTCGCCTGTATGTCTTTATTCTCACCTTCTGTTTCGTCTAGTTGTTTACGTTTAGCCTACCTCGAATACCACCAAATTCGTAACTGGTTCATCTGGTCTGAAGCCGCTTTTGTGTCAAGAGCGAAATATTGGAGGCAAATCAAATTTCTAACTGTCCACAGGATATTCTCAAGTGTTGGGTACTCAACTGGTGTCAAACATATTCCAGACAGGAACAGTAGTTTACCTGATCGTCGAAAATTCGAAGAAGTATATTGCCAATTACACATAGCTGCATTTCTGGTGCTTTCAGTGTATAGACGCGTAGAAAAAGCAGAGACTGTACGGAAAATCTCTTGGTTTGCGACAAGTTCACAATAAATCGACGTTTGGCAGAAAAAAGTGGTGATCGAACCGGAGAGCCGGTCGCTGAATCAAGTCGATGCTTGTGTTTCAACCCCATTGACGTGCCCACCGTCATATCGGGTAGTACCAGTAGGTCCAATATTTGCGAATCGTAATTGGTGTTGATTAATCTTCCGGTAACCTAGGGAAGTTGACAGAAAAGATAGCTATTAACTATCTGAGGTCGTTTGAGACATTATCAATTAGTCGAGGAGCAAAATAAACATTGGTTAATCTGTGGTTCAGGCCAATTAGACTCATACCGTGCATAAGGAACATTTTAACCCATTTTAAATCCAAGATGGCCAACCTGCGCGGTCAAACCAATGGACAAGCGTGACGTAACCGACCAATCAAGTCATCGCCAATTGACTGACCAGTAACCTAGTTTCTCTGTAATAAGTCTTATCGATATCACGATCTAACTCTATTAATTCCTTATATAATTGTACCAGCCTGAAGATGAATTATCGAAAACCTATGTTCGCCTATATGTCTTTATTCTCATTACCGTAATGGGCATGTTTGAAACGACAAGATATTACTAATTCGATCATGATTTGTGACACGACCGCGTGATGCGTCACCGACTGTTCAATACGCGTTGTGTGTGTGTGTTTATCGATCGATCAATGAGTAATCGGATTGGCCACCTTATCAACCGCGAGAACTAACCGGACACACGTCCCTTGTTCACACATTGCTTACTGCATTACGTTGGATTAGTTGCACTGTGTCTGCTTATGTTGTTGTTGTTGCTGCTGCTGTTGTTGTGATAAACCGTTTTGTCATCCCATTATCATTCTGTTAAGTGGTAAACATAATAGTCTGAAATATTTTACAATAATACTTGGGACGATTAAATATCAAGGACAAGTTAATAAGCCGTTGAAGTGCACGTTTATTCTGGTTGTCATTTTCTCCCCTACGCCATTTCTCTACTATAGGTAGGGACCGTGTCCATTATGACACCATTCATGTTCAAGTTTCTTTTCAGCTCATCGTGTCATCTTTGTAAATGGAGTTGGTTTCTCTGTTTCACATGATGGCAGGCGCACTTTGTTGTGAATTTTGGAAACGTCACCTCATATTATCTGTGTACGCAACACTTCAATCAGCAACATATTGTCCGCTTCTGAGATAGGCAAGTTTCGGTCTCCACTACCATAGTGTTCCGTTAATCTTATCCGTCCTGGTAGAAGTGAAGTTGAACCATATATTGTCTTATAAACTTGAACGGTAAAAATCTGTCGCCGCGAAACAACTTGCATTCTCTCGTAGAACTGCGCCTTAGCAAATCTCTCTAAATTAAGTACTTGTGTTATTATCCACTTGTGAGATACGTGATTCATTGACAATTTCCAAAGATCTTTTTCTGATTTCAAATATTTACCACTTCCTCTCTGATTGTAAAAATGACCCATTATCTGAAGCCGAAACCCCGGTTCAACATACGTTATCACGTCATCGTATATGCTATCATATGTCCTAAATCCCTTACATCTAAATTAGTGGCCTGTGTTCGAGAAAAGTTTATCTGGTCTACCATGTTTTGAAAACTGAACATGCCTACTGATTAGCACAACTGCCGAGCTCTTCAGGTTCTACTTACCCGATGTCAAAGTCAACAGAAATTAACAATGGTTGTTTTTCAAGTAGAAATGTTAGCAACAGACATCTGCCGAGTTCATTCCGCAGTCTCCTTCGGCATCGATTCATTCATCTTTCAACCGTCATTATGTTCCCAAAAACAAAGCATTTCTAAACATGGTTTTTATCATCTCTGGTTAATAACACAATCAGTTTGTATTGTGAATATACCGTGAGGACAGCAGAACTGCAGTGGGTCTTGTTTCCTTGGTTCGTTTTGGAGACGAAGAGCCGCCCTCTTTTGAAGATCACCCAACACCGTCGTTGGAAATGATAGCGAACATACTTTGCACCTTTCTTTCCACTTCTAGTCTGCCATGTTATACTGTTTCTTCAAACCCCCACTACACTGGATCCTCGCCTACAGTCTCCCGTGACTGTAGACTTTTATTGGAAACTTTTACCTACCTAAAATGACACATCTGCTACGGATAGCAATAGAGCAATATATTCCACGTTTCCTGTCTCAAATCTCAGCACAATACTGTAATTCTGAATTTTGATTAACTTTCTTCTCAGATTTCTGAGCTCTGTCAAAACAGGGGTCAAACGCAGTTGTTTGGAAACAGCTGACACCAATCAGCGGAGTATAGTTTGTACCACCTATTTGAAGTAAACGTGTTTACATTTCGGCTACCTCTAAAGCTAAAGCTCAATGGTTGCTCATTTCGTTTACAATGAAACTGGTCGCACGATACAGGGATTATCTAAATAACTTCGGGAGCAATATCAAAAAGGACCTGTTCACTTACAGCTGTTCCAGATAAGACCCAGTCAAATTATCCACTCAACTCAACTGATCCAGTCACGCCTTCCCATTGAGTCTGTGAGATATAATTGAAGTGAGTCTAACTTTTCATACCGTAATCACAAACACCATTGCAATTGGTTCACATTTGCTCCACAATGCTCTCATGAAGGTCCAGTCTGAGCAATGGACTTCCCATAACGTCTATTTATACCCAAGACAGACCTAGTAAATAGCTATGGCAATTCTCTAACAAACTTCGTAAGACCCACAGGTTTAGTGTTATCTGATAATGCTTTAAGAATTAAAACAAACTGACACCAATGGTTAGCACGACCTGTTCTGTTGATCTGTTGTATACTGCATCAGATGAAACTCGGCAATGAAATACCAAAAAACAAACTTGGTTGCTACGTGTTCCTTTCCTTCAATTTTTCAAGCACGTAGCGCTGCAATTCACTTCACTCCACGGCTTCCCTGTGTAAAGAGTTTGGCGAATTTGACTTTTCACATCGGCTTAAATCGACTCGGATAGTTGGGCATCTCGATTAACTGCCATGCTGCTATCACTTCCTCTGCGAATGACCTTTATCTTATAGTTTTCACCTTGTCCAGGTCTACTTGTACGACTTAGGGAGAATACAAACACGGATGAAAATCCACTGCTGTGACACGAAATACCACTGAATCTAGTGTCAAATGACTTTGAAAGTTCTGGTGCTATCTACAAATTTTGCAACTTGTCCGGACAAGCCAAGGACCACCACTGCAATGCGAAATACCCTTGTGAGATTCCCTTAAGTACATCTGCATGCACAAACAGCAGGGGCAATATCATTGGTTGCTGACTAATCGATCGATAGGCGATCGTTAGTGCACCAAACAGGTGCATGATCGAACTAAATCTTGACTGGCCTGTTTTACTCGTGTAATCATATGACTGAGAGTTTGTCGTGACAACAGTTATCCGTGGCAATCGAAATATGGAAATTTAATAACCTTTTGAAACGCAATGATGTTATTGACCTTGTGAACGATCTCAGTATTATCCAAGTTCCCACATTACCGTCCGCAAGTTTATTTTACTTTTTGACTACCGAATGTGAAGCTAGAAGCGTTCTGACCGAACGTTTCTCTACCGACGTGGAACTGCATCGTTGACTGAAATTATTTCATTATAGTTGCTTGATTACTCAGGAGAGCAAAACCACTGTACTTCTGCTTTCACAATCGTCTACTTGCTGTAAATTTGTTTTTATTCAAAATATCGAGCGGTTACTGAGAAACAAACTTTACTTTATCCTTTCATAGTTATATCGATTCTGTTCACGTAGTTCTGGTCTTTTAACGTTACAACGTCGGTCGGTTCACAGCAAATCAACAGATTGAACGGCATTTCAAACATCCACCAAAGCTATGTTGAACATTTCTTTCTGAACGGATGGATCATCAACCTCTAGTCTAAAAGTTCATTCCATTTATGACAAGGGCCCTAGTGATTACAGGACATCGAATCATTGTTGCTAACATTAAATGGGACTGTGGTGATTGAACAATATCCAATGGCTCAATGATAGTAATGTTAGGAGACGCATCTATTTGATTGCTTTAAAATTGACCCAGTGATTTGATTAAACTGACTTAGTAACCAGTTAATTGCAACTAGACCATGTACATAGTGCTTGCCCTCGATGTGTGGTTGATGTGCTGAAGCAGTCTGACAACATCTAGCAATGTGTCTGTACTTTATGTTGGCAAACCTAATAGAATGAATCTAACGAGTTCATATTGAAGTTTCCTAATAAAATATACTATAATACATCATTCAGTCGACTTCATTTCGTTTTCTGATCAAATTCTTTTGAGTTTGAAGACGGACGGTGGGAGGAGAACAAGCCAGTAGAGCGAGAATAAAACCCATTCAGCCTTATATCTTGAAGAGCAGTCAACGGTCAGACACTGGAACCAATCGCAAATTATCAGAATGATTTGTGACCACCTGTTAAAATTCTGTTCAAAACGTCATGTTCCGAGACTGCGATAAAACGTTAGCACACTTATGATTAAACCAGACTTCCTTCTCTTCCTGTCTTGTGAGGAAGGCGATTTAGTGAGCAAATTACAACGCCAGTCGCTAGAAGTTTTTCCTTTCTGTGCATTCAGAACAGAATTCTATTCACCTCAACTTAATCATCAAACTTTCCGGTACGAATGAATATCGTAACGTAATTTAGAGACACGCGCGTATACCATGTTTTGTAGCGACTAGTAAGCGGCTTTTGTATCTAACGAACACTTGCAAAATTGACGTTCCAGGTCTAAACTCCCAAAACTTCTGAGGTCTGTTTATTTGGCGTCGTCATCCTCCAGCTCGTTTTGGACTTAGCTTGTTAACAACTTTTGAAAGACAGGTTACTTTAACCCAAAGTGGTTCAGTTTACGGCAATAGTATGGAAGTTGACTCGTACCTTCATCCCATACACTCCCATTGGTCATGAATTTGTAGCTACTAGAAACGCTAAAACGGTATATTCTATATTCGCCTTCTAGTAGTTAAACCTTTAATTTCATCTAAGTAACTCCATTTGAGACCTTGAAGATTGTCACCTGAAGTGCATGGATTTAACATATGACTTGCTAAACGTCACCTATACTTAGTCACAGCCTTCACATTCCCACAAACCTTCTGGTTAGCTAACTTCGATGTGCGGCACCAGACTCCAGCTTCCTTCTTGTTATAGTTCGTCAGTAGTGCCTATCCTCTTCCGGATCGTAGTTTGCATTCCGGCCGTTCTGAATAAGTGGCCTCTCAATAAGCATGATCGACTGATCATATCTAAACGCTCAACAAAATCCTGGTGTAAATAGTGTTCAGCCTATCCGAACATTTCGAAAAGAAGAACAAACAGAGGTGCTCCGCTTATTCCAGTCGATAACCCTGTGATCAGGACCTCGCAGTTAGATGGAAACTATTGACTTCACTGAACCAACTGAACAACGTGTAAATTATTGATTGCATGTCAGGGATGTGATAATAAAATTCTTCGTCACCTGGATTGTTAGTTCATTCACTTTGAGGTAATTTACTGATGTTGTTCTTTGGTTAAACTACGATGATTTACGAACCAAATGCAATAGCCAACTGACTGTCAATCTGTAAAAGTTGAAATCAAACTGTACATTTTACTCAATTTCACCATTCTCTGTTGGGCATATTTGGTGAGTGACGTACACAGACACCTTAGGACTATAAAAGTGATTTGTAGTTCGGGTAGTCCCAGAAAGTCCGATTTGGTGATTGTGGCAATTTTGAGTAAATTTTAAAAATTCTCCTTCAGCTGATTTCCATCGTTTGGCCTGTAGAGGTTTGTTAACTATGTACAAGTTGAATAGCTATGATCGTTATCAGTGCATGTGTGTTCCCCCGATTGGTTCATACTCTTAGTCATCAAGGTCAGTTACATTTGCCAATCAACGTCACCGGTTGCATATACATGCCTATACTACTGTCCGTCTTCTGACTTGTCACACAAAGAACTTTGCTCATTCTATTGTCAACTGGAGGATGTCATACTTTTGGTTTAGAACTTACCTTGTAAATAGTACCATAGTCCGGCATAAAACGTAGTTGGTCGACATAGATACAAAACGGCTCAGTGTTACTAGATGGATCGAGCTGAAGTTCTGGTTCAGCTGGCTTTTTATAAGGTACCCAGCAGTCATCGATTGGGGTTGCTGGACAATACGGCTCGGCTCTGTGACGAAGAGGAAAAAGGAACATCAAAACGGGTGAAGGAGGTGTTATATCAAATAACTTAGTTTAATAAAAACGTATGGATGATTAAAAACGTCAAACTAGTGACGATTAGTGTTTGCAGTCGTTAACTATATCTACCGTAGCGTAAGGCTGCAGAATGACAGCCTGAAAATACTTCCAACTATATCTTTCATTATCGCTCTACAAATTTACTGAGTTCCGTCGCGGATCTCAATCGCGTGCAATACTTATTACAATCATAAACAGTGTAAAACATGCTTTTTTAATAACAACGGCTAGCTAGAAGAAAGCTTGTTGTGGATTTCATTGTAGCTTTTAACCTGATTGTCACTGTCCACGCGAATGGTTACTGTTGTATCGAATGTGCTCGACTGTGTAACAGCTTACCACAGATTATGTTAAGGTTCTGGTGATTAGGATTACACTACATTCAAAGGAAAGCTGATGTTCACTCAAATCCGAAGCGTACATCATTTTCATGCTAAAACACCTAAGAGTTCACTGGAAAGCAAAGAGCGCGATTTGTCTCCCCGAAAAAGGTAATCAACTGGTCTCAGTAACTATTTGTGGTTCTCATTTAGAAAGTTCGAAAACTACTGCTGATATCTGATTGGTTGTGTCAGGCTAGTGAATCGATAAACTAGAGAAAATTACTAGGCAAATTATAGAAAATCTACATTCCGACTGAACTTGAAGCAGCGATAGAAAAACCGACTAATAGCAGGCAATCGATTTCAAATTTTCATTACCGAATCCAGGCAGTAACGACATGACAACTAATTGTTTTCGATAATTCCTTCTCAAGTCAATACTGACTTTTGCAGCACACACCTCACTGCGTTTCACCTCACTTAAACGTACCTTTCCAGCGGCAACCCTAAGAAGTTGGTTCACAACAATGCCGATGTTAAGCTTGAGCCTGAAAGACAAGCTACCAGTCCACGATCAGCCAATGCTCGTGTATTCATTTTCATGCTACTGTTGTACTGCAGAATATGTTGGTTGTACGACTAAGAGCTTGTCAAAAAGGATCAAGGAACATCATCCAGCTTGGATCGGAACCGGTTGTCGTAAATCAATTACCAGCGCCATTGTTGCACATCTAGCTGACACCGACTATCGCATAGACATCAGCAAAGCATTCCAGGTTGTCTACAAAGTTGTGAATACTCAACCGAAACCAGTCTGTTAGCGCATTCTGGCGACCGCCGAATCGATCGCTATTAGATTGCGCAACCCTAACCTGTGCTCTCAAAAGAAATTTGTTCAGTGCTTGCAACTTTCGTGGCCGCAGATCAATCACATCCAATCAAACCACACACAAACATTCGACCCTGACCG
>LUCH01000005.1:240497-426227 GCA_013368495.1 Paragonimus heterotremus | reverse complement strand
CCATGAGGACACTAATCTGAATGATTCATATATCAGGTCAACACCTTTCTTAAAAGTTCAAAAGAATTAGTTTTCTGTTGGGGCTCGGATTCTGGTTTTCATTGTCAGAAGTCCTTTTCGCCGGAGAGTTTTTGAAACAAGTTTCTCGGGTTTAAATCAGTCGTTTTTGATTGAAGGTTAACTTGTATATCTGACTGCTGTAGTGCTCACTAGAACAGCTCAGTGTAGAGGTGAAATATTACCAAAGTCCACATCTGGACAGAGCGGATGAACCACCACTGGGGAACCCGACCGAACAACTGAGGAATAACAGATGAAAGCCAGTTTCAGAAAACGCCAATCAGATAGGCAGGACCGGCCTGAGTTGTACAAGACATCTGACTGAAAAACTTGGTGAGAAATCGGGCGGAATTTCCGTTATTAGACGCAACCAATTAGTTTGCAGCTTGACGTGCGAACTGACCAAGTGAGAACTTGCTGTACCAAAGAACTTTCTCCTGCAAACTGACCCCTAGAACTTTACAGCGGTCCCTTGATAGGGCTGAGTTTGATGGATCATCACCGCTGTTATATGTACTTGGACAGGCTTGCAATAACACAACCTCAACCTTTCCATTCCCGGAGTATTGTGAACCTCAGCTATTATACGGACTATGGAGTTTATATCTGTATACCCAAGTATGTTTTCTTATTGGCGTTTGCACAAAAACCACGTTGGTACGTTTTAATATTTATGGAAGAGCGGTTCATGACCAAGAACACCCTTATCCACTGGTTGAGATCAAGCTTAGGCTTACAAACGGTAGACATCCATCATTGTAGTTTGCTATATAGTGCTTTTAGACTAGACGTGTCCACTGCATTTGTCTTGCTATTTCCTTTAACTTTCAGGTTGGTGTCACCTTTCCTTGTGCATTGTTATACTTAAATTATTTTACGGAGACCCTTACATCATCAGCCTGGAAAGTTGTACATTTTGAATAGAGCGTTGTCCGAATGGCCACCAAAATGTTAATTCAACGTGCACTATCCTATATGGGCTGCCATCGTCTACTGTCATGGGTGAATATGTCACTCAAAAGTCTGTACTTACACGACTTCATCCATATTCTCCACAAGATCCGTTTGCGTTGCTTGATTTTTAAATTCATCCTCCACACCCGGTTCCTGTTTGTCCTCCGCACCGTCCTTGAAATGAATTCGTGGAAGTTGAACTTTTGGGGGACTAGACTGCGGACAGAAAACACTCGCAGCAATCTGTGATCCCTCGATCAATATTGGGACTTATGTTGAAAGAATGTGGGAATGAATAGGCATCAAAATCCATACACCTCATGTAACTTTCAAGTGCTCACAAACACACACACACAACGCCAGTGTCTACATTCTGTCAAATGTACCTAAGTTCTCGTGACTAATTAGATAATTAAATCACCGTTATTATTGCCATCAGAAAAGGAATCCAGCCAGGCCGGAAGCAGAATTCTCGAACAACCCTGAACGGAAAGTGTCTAACTGTTTAAGTGTTATCACTAATATCAACCTTTAACCGTCATAAATATGGATGTAGACAACTAGGTTTACAAAATCAGATTGAAAACCTTTTTAAGCAGTTTCTCGCTATTGCTTAATCTTAATGCAAGGGGGTTCAAGACCAGTTTAGTTCAATCATATTAGTAGTGTTTTGCTCAAAAGTCAATAACTTGAAAGTTAGTGACAAGAAAACATTTAACCCCACTCTAGGCTCTATGACGAACCGTAACCATAACAATTAACAGAACGGAAAAAAATGTCATTCTTGGGTTGTTTGGTCAAAGAGAATTCGCTACCGAAAAAGACGAACACTGAATAAATAACAACGGACAAAGAAAAAAATAAAGTGGTGACTTCAACGAAATCGTTGCAAAATTTAAAGTGAATGGGATTTGTCTTTTCTGTCATCCCTAGTGGATACGTGTGGTTCGCAAAAGTTGACTGCTTAGATAATCCAGTAGATGACTTGCGACAGAACAATTAAAATGATCCACATACCGTTATATGTATAGGAATTCAATTTCAGTTTCCCGTTAGATTATATCGACAAAAAAACAAGGTAGAAATGTTTTTGTGACAAAGTGTGAAGAGGGTTAGTTAGCAGCACATAATGAGCTATTTGTTTTTTCTAATAAGCGATGTGTAGATGACAGTATATATGTACGTTGATATGTATATAATGGTTAAATCGTTAAGTCTCAGGATAATATTAAAGCGGTTTGACTCGGCTGAAAAGAATGTTTGTTTCTGCGTGGGAACAAAACTTATTATCCCACAAACTCGGATAGGACGACACAGGCAGAAATGTGCCGTTAGTTAATTTGGACTGGACAAAGTACGAATTTTCAGTGAGGGCTGAGATCAGTCTCATCCGATGTCTGGTAGACAGAATCACTAAAGTCTTTTTAAGTGAAATGTTAGAGAACAGATAACAACTCGTAATCAATGTACTCGTGGCTATTCGGAACAGCTTATTCACATGCATCTGTTGAATACCACAGAATAAAACAAACCTCAGACTATGGAGAAAAGGTTGGCTCACAGTTTATTGTTTGTTAAGTGACCATGGATCCGAAAATATAAGCAACGAAATAACCGTAGCACTTAAAATGTCTACACCCAAACTGATTTCAGTAAAGTACCGCACCGATTTTGAGCCCTCAGTTAAAAGACGAATCGCCTGTTCGTGCTACTGCCTTCCATGTGTACCATTTTTTCCTGTTCTTGTAGAGCAAGTTGTGTGGGCAAAACAGTGCGGTTATTATCCGGACGCACTCGATCTCTGAGCACTCAATCTAGGCCGACCATTCAAGGAATCCCACATATTCATTCTGTCCGATCGATTTAGCTAGTGGTATACAATCAAAACGTCGCAGATCACTTGGTGGCAATCGTAGCTATCACTACTTGCTGACTCTCCCCCTTACAGTGTATTTAGAAACCTTTAATCAGGAAGGATGAGTCGCCCGTGGTTTTGTGCCGATGTTCGAAATGAGTAGACTATGCAATCGTAATCACTATCTTGGCAATCAACTCTAGTTTGTGCAGCCGACTATTAGGTGATACATTACTATAACTCGAAAAACACGATTCCTCTGACGTTAGTGATAAACCTCTCTATCCAATAATGTACAAATTCCAAAATTGATCAACCCAAAAAAATGTGTCGCATTTTTACCTGATAATGAACTATTGAAATCGAGTCTGTCTTTCACATGTTCTTATGTCTAAACCGGGTATATATGTGCAACTTAAATAATCCAAAGTGAAAATCACTAACTGACGGGTACATTTTCTAGGTCATTCAGAAACTTCCAATAGTCCCACTTAGACGGAATGTAGCGGATCCTCAGTTTGCGTCTGCCAGAACACACTACTGATCAACCTCGATGAGAAAAGCGGCATTCGAAAGCGAAGTTCGTACTCAATGGACCAGCTTGTTTCGAAAAGTTTATACGGTATACTCCTTAAACCTGAATGTTTTATTACAGCCTTCTGTGAGTACTGTTCAACTTCTCTGACCGTTTAAGCGGAAAACATGAAATAGTTCCTGATAAGCTTAAATGCTAGTCCAGCGATGTAAGTTTCGTAGACAGGCTGAATTCAGTAATCTCGGGACTGAAAAATAGATTGGATTATTTTATTTCGTACGCATACTTATATTTTCCGCCGCGAACCACACCCATATATGCTGTGTGTTGCATCTGTCTAGAGACGAGTGTACCACTGAAATGTATTACATCTTTTTTAAACTACAAATCAGTGAACTTTACAGTACAGGAAATATTCCGAACGAAATATGATATGTAATTCTTAAACATCGAAGACTTTGACTACTCATTAGTAATATAACAATCCTCAAAGTCGACGAATCAGGTGAACTTTGTGATTTTGATCTGGCCGAAACAGTTTGATATGGGGATTATCAAGCCAGTTACTGTGTTTCACCTAGGAACGGTCGGGTGACTTGAGTGTCACTGATGACTGGCTATAAGCTAGTACGTAGGGGTGGTAATTCGACTGAACTGGATATGGTGGAGCCATGGTGCAATCGATAGCTCAGTTATCGGACGGGAATTTTGACAAACGTTCATATCTCAACTGTGACTGGTGTGTACTGACAAACGAAAAGCTCTAGTTAGTTACTTCTTTGAAACACTTTTTGGCTGATGGTAAACCGCCCAACGACTATGATTTGTGTTCAACTTACATAAACCATTTCTTTGGGTTGTCAACGGTAAATAAAAAGGGATGTTAGAACTACAGTTTCTTCTATCTTGAGTTCAGTGTTCTGTTGATGTTTTCTGAAGTGAGTGTTTTGATGTAGAACTGAAGTTATTAGACTGCACGAATCGTTCAGTGGTTTGCACTGTTAGCTTTATCTTACAGTTGATGTGCAAAAAAAACAAATAAGTGTAAACAGTTATTACAGTCTACTCCAAGATCGATATGCGAACTATATACTGAAAACTAACTGGAGCTAATCTCTGTTAGCGGAAATTATAAATGTAGGTCGTAAATGTTTCGGCGTTATCAATGTTCACATCGATCCTTTGTATAAGCATGGATTTGGCTGAGTACCATCTAACGATACGATACTTGCATTGTGACCTGAACATCTTTTCTAATGTATGTTATGCAATCGGTCAGTTTTAGTCCATTTCAGGTACCACTCAACGATCATCTCGGTCGAATAATTTCCAAATCTCAATCTCTTGTACATTCCATATTTTGTTGAGAGTGAACACCTGGCAAACAAGCTACATTTCAGTGTGCCTCGAAGTTGACAAGCTATTCACTGCATCACCACTGTGATAGTGAGGGGGCAGTTGTGTTAGTGCCAAAATGTAAAATCTCATTGACGTCTTTTTGTGTATGTCACATTGATCCACATGCGATCGAGAATGGGAACGTAAAATTGCATGGCACAATGCGCTGGGCAAGTTCGAATTTATGACCAACGACATATCGAAGGGGTTGAATTTGAAAACGACTGTTCACGTGTTTTACTCCACTGGTGGCTAAATAGTGCGCTGCAGTATGGCATCAGGTATTGGTAATAGTATAAGCCTGGTTTAGGTATTAAATTAATGCATAATGAGTGTATTCATGTATGCTCCATGAGTTGTAACTTGTTTTAGAAGAGACAGACAACTATTTGTAATGGAATCTGTATGTGGGAAAAAGCTGTTAGACGTTATTTATGTTTTCAGACGTTTCTTCGGTACGACCCTCGAGGTCTTGGCTATAACAATAAATAAATATATATGCAAAGTAGTTCACACGTCCACTGTACTTTGTCTTGCGCGTTAATAGAACGAACATTCACTCCCACTTTACCTACACGATGAGTTTACTGAAGGTTTAGTAGAATAGATTTTAAAACATTCAAGATCATCTTCAAAATTTACATTTCTGAGTACAGATTGAACATCATCCACAACTGATCGCAGCTCTCGCATTCCCACAGACTTTCCAGTCGACCCCTTTCGAATAGAAGCACCAGACTCATGTTTTGTTCTCATTAGAGAAGCTCATTTACCACTGCGCCATTGACCTCACATTAGACACGACCGAATTATCGTACGTGAGCACTCAACCACTTTCGCATGTGAGTAGTGATCAGGTTACCCTATCACCTCCAGAGGAGACACAGTTGCCGTCTGGTAATTCCAGTCGATGACCCCTCAACAAGGACTTCTCTGCAAATCGAAATCACGAAAATTATTGACTTGTTGAGCGGTATTTGATTAGAGATGAGTAGTAGGGGATTTTGATTTTCATGTGGACTGAACATCACCCACAAGTGATCGAAAGGGGCCAACTGGAAAGTCTATGAGAATGCGACAGTTGCCATCGATTGTGAGTGTTGCTCAGTCTATATGAAAACCATAATCCCCCACCAATCATCACTTTTTCAGTACAGTGAGGAGACAGGTGGATTATACGCCGGCCGAATGTTTGTTGTAGGTTAGCGGCTAACAAACTCCTGGATACCTTGATGCAATCGATTAAGACCATCCAGACTCACTTTTGTGATTGTCAGCTGTCTTCTTGGTTCGGCTGAAGTCAAATGGTCCTTCAGTAAGCCAGCGCATGTACAACGGCGGCGGCCATTCACGTGTATGAAAGGTATCAGAAGGAGAACCTCTTTCTAAAGGATGTATTGCCCAGTATTCCTGACACTGATATTCTTTCTGTGAAAGAGATTATGCAACTTGTTCAAAGTACTTTATTCTCTCCGGGTCCAGTGATATACGATGTTTATAGTAACTAATACTGGACATTCTGCAATTTACAGAACGTTTGATTCAAGGACTACGGAGAGATGAAAAACAGCATGGGAATAAAATCTATCAGCCTCAAGTGAACAACAGTCAGTCGCGTACTTCTAACTTTCATGAATAGGTTCTCATTCAGAGGACTGTTTGCTATTTCCTGTGCAACAGCAACAGAATGATTTGGTATCTGATCAACGGTTTTGGTGATAACTTTAAAGCCAACCAAAATTTTGCTTAGCGTGACAAGAGCCAGCTCATCTCGAATCACGTCGGACACTGTTGTGCCCCATTTAGCGATTAAAAAAGGATCCCATTAGTTCACAGAATAAGCCATACATGCACTTTCACAATACCTTCCAGACCTGTTTTAGTCGTTTACATCACAAAGATCTTCCTGTTGGAAATGATTTCAAAAGGTGGTGCAGTTCAGACAAATAATTAGAATTTTACTGTTCAAAAACATGATAATCGGATGCTTAAGATAATCGGAAAAGGTTCTCAAATGTATCAACGTATACACTGTAGTCAGCATTGACTTCGGAATGGGCATTAGTACTCGATTAATAAGCCATTTACGACCTCTGGTTGATCAGTAGAAAAAAAATCATTTTCATCAAATACTTATTTGCAAATCCCTAAAAAGTTCTCAGCATCGTTGAGTAGCACAAGAAGAAAATTGTCTTCAATAACTCGTAATACACATGACAATGTTACAGATGGAGACGCACTTGTTTGCATGTATTTTCTATTTACTTTTATCAAGTAAACTTCTGCACATCCTTACTTACTAGCAAAGCATTCAGATGACACCTTATGCGAAGTTAGCGAACGGACACGTACACACACCCATAGACTCAACCCTCCCTGCCGCTGACTTGAATTCACAGGATCACTGCTCACTGACTGTACATATCCAACGTGATTCACATGCTGCGCGGGTATACATCATTTTGAACCAATAGGTGGCGGCGTTCTGCTATCAGACTGGACCAGTCTGTTTTCATTATTCAACCAGTTATAACCAAAACACTGCCGATCTTTGCAGAACAATAGTTTCAATGTGGGTTTTACTTCTGTACCTTTTTCGTGAACTATTCTATTTCAAGTGATTGATGAAATCGACTCTGCTACAGAAAAACGATGTAGCAAAAAGCCCGTTTTCGGGTGCTCATCATCATGTCAAATAAATAACATTTGTAGGAAACAATTTTATCTCAAAGAAACGAGCAAAACAAGTAGCAAGTACAAACGTGGTCAACCACGTCAGAGATAGATTTGAAGACAAGGTCATGACACAAATGAAACCGTAGCAGTTTGTATATGTGTTTCAACTCCATCCCAACCCTGTGTCTACTGTTAAACGACAAAATGCCCTTTTCTGCGATTTCTTTTTATGTGTATACTCATTTACTTGTTCCTATGGAACTAGTTACGTGGTTCGCACGACCTGGAGTTTATCTCGAACTACCCAGTAACGTCATTCACCATGGATCATAAGAGAAGTCACCACGAAATTTACCAGCAGGTTGGAAGTATACGTCACCGATTCGTAAAATATTATTAGCTCGGCCTCTTCTTTTCGTCCGATTTACCAGATCAGGAGCAACAGCCGAAAGCCATGAGATTTCGAAATACGGCTGCAGCTGAGGCAATCGCAATTCAACTGAATAACCTAGCGTTGTGTGCACAGGCGACTGTTCACGTTTTAAGTTTGCCACGGCCCACCACTTACGCCATGACTGACCTGTTCCATTTGCATCATAACTCTGACGTAATCGTGTTAAAACGTTGTCTCCGTGTCTACCTCTGACGTGGTTGACCCCATTTGTACTTATTACCTGTTTTGTTCGCTTTTCTCTGGCAAAACTATTTCATATAACTGTCACTTATTTGACCTGATGATGAAAAAGACCAAAAACCAGCTTGTCCACTACACTGTTTTTCTGATGACTACTCTAAGGATTATTAACCATTTGAAATACTTCGGGGTTTCTGCTACATTCGGAAAAAGATTCCACACGGAAATTTAACTGTACCCCCGTTTTCCACAGTATGCTTAAATTCAAGTCATTCTACCGTGAATTCCCTGCCGAAGTGAAATAATTAAAAAGATCTTTCACTTGCGTTGCACATTCACCCGTTCTTATGGAACTACACATTTCAACCGATGTTTTCTAGGAAAGGAAAACTTTTATCCCAAGAATAAGAAATCAATACGGTTCACCTCATACTGTCCCTCCAATATACTACTAGAAATGTAAACCAGATGACACCAGACTAGTTGTAACACCTTGCTTTTAAAAAAACACTGTAATCAGCACACGTCTGAGACACTTCCTCAGGAGTTCGAGAAAAACACACTCAGCAATACGATTTAGGCCTGTGTCGTTTTGTGATAAAGAATGCTGTAGAGTGCCATCAGCCTGTAATCTTAAGCTTACATCAAGAAATCGAAACACTTTATTGTACTTAATTTTTAGACTGAACGCATTATTCACTTATGTTCGACTGAAAGGCCAAACCGCATGCGATAGTTCTTAAAAATGACAAAATTGTCGTCAGCGCAACTCCCATAAAGACATAGTGCCCCAATTATCTGGCTGAATTGTTGGTTCTACACTTTCTACAAAAATGTTTCGGCTAAGAATGGGTTTAGCTTTCAGCCTATTGTTACTCAATCTACATTTGAATACTAATCATCGTTAAATTGGGGTAGTGCATTGAGCGTGCAACCTGAAAGAGGTGGTTGCAGCTTAAGAGTTGGGATGCTGAGATGAACATTTCACTATTCAATGTGTTCGTAAATCAGATAGAGAGCAGAATAATTTTTTTAAAAAAATGATGATACGTCTATTCGGGCACATCGGTATTCGACGGAACGCGTTTAGTGACGAGTTAGATCATTCCTGTTTAACATCTCCTAAGTTGTACTGTTGCTACAAGTGCACTTTGTGAACCCCGGTGTTTAGATGTGTCAAGCGAAATCTAATACCATAATGCGTGAATTCCACTGTTTATTCCTGTGACCTAGGATATCTGGCTATGCTGAAAATGTCAAGTTTCAACTACATTCGTCCAATGTATGGTTTACGTTTTCCGACCTTAATGATCACAAAAAAATTAATTTCTGTAAAACTTTGACTAGCTGGACATAATAATTTCGTCCGGAAAATCTGAAAAGATTTGAGGAGGATACTTCAACTGGGAATTATATACTCATTCACATCGGAGGTGGTCGAAACTGACCGCTCCCTTTTTATAATGTTTACCGATATCACACTGTTACGTTTTGCTTAAAGATGGTATTACCTGTGATGAGTAGGCCACTGGTGCTTTCCGTCCCAGACAATCCACATTGGTCGATCCTAACGGGATCCAGCACTTTTCATTCGCATCTTAAGGAGTAAAAGTGAATTAAATTAGATGTGTAGTAGGGGATTTGGATTTTCATATAGATTGAACATCATCCACAATTGATCGCAGCTGTCGCATTCCCATAGACTTTCTAGTCGACCCATTTCGAAAAAAAGCACTAGACTCGAGTTTCGCTCTCATTAGAGCTCGTCAGTAGTTGAGTGGTTGAGTGTTCACATATGATAATTCGGTCGTGCCTAATGTGAGGTCAATGGCGTAGTGGTAAACACGGTTGCCTCATGAACTGAATGTCCGTGGTTCAAGTCCCGGCAGTGGCGATGATATGCGTTACTGACGAGCTCTAATGAGAGCGAAACTCGAGTCTAGTGCTTCTTTTCGAAATGGGTCGACTGGAAAGTCTATGGGAATGCTACAGCTGCGATCAATTGTGGGTGATGTTCAATCAATATAAATTAAATGTGACTATCGGACAGTTGTTCGTTTTGCTTGGTATGTTTAAACTACTTTTTGCATTAAAGTAGTTTGTTTATGCGTTACAAAAACGGGTTCAGTTAAAAGAAGTCACGACGAAACTTGAACAACGCAACAAAAATCGTGAAGGATTCCAATCACAAGCAAGACAGTAGGTTAAACTCTGACTGTTACTATGACGTCAACATACATCCTGTTAATTGAAACTTCAGTGTCTATCGTGATAACTTTGGAAAGAAAGAATTTTATTCCCTACTAAAAATTAGCCATTCTCAACAGTGAAGTTTAATAATGAACTCTGAAGGCATTGTTTGCAAGAAAGTAAAGCCATATATTTTTGTTAATCGATGTACAAATAGATACTGAGCCACAGAGAAGACAATAAAAAAGGATAATTCGGTTTAATACGTATAATACATGTATACATATTTCATGTCCGTATTAGTCTACCATCATTTATCATAGCAGCTCAGTAGTAATAAGTTTGCACACCTAGGATTGGTGAGTTGTCCACGACAAGCAGAACTTCGAGTGACTTCGGTGACAAGTTTTTGCTAATACACCAACAAACAGGAAGCACTCGCTGGCCGATCGCGTTCTTGATCATATAAAGCAATTTGGTGACCGAGGAAATTGGCTTACAGTGTGCAGAGGGACAATGTTAAACCATCCTAGACATTACGACATCTCCATGGCTGAGCACGTGTTCCGTAATCTGGAAGCACGGAGGCAGGTACTTTTTACCCCTGACAGTATCACCGTAACCATTCAGTGTGAAATGGACAGTTCTGGTACCCTTATCTCAGTAGAACGAAGTGTTATTGATTTGGTATTCTTCTGGGAATAGACAATGTTATCGTTGTCTTACAAAATCAGTTTTATGATTTCATCGTTCAACGTTAATTCGGTCAGTTTCGAAAGGAATATCCATCGAATCGTACAGTTCGACCATTTACATGGCCTCTTTCATTTATAATTTTTACTTACACGATTGATTGGCGTTACTTCCTTAGGAAAAGTATAAAGTGATCTGCAACTAGACAACAGCTGACATATTCCATTGGACCTCATCGCATCATCTACAGACGGATTAATTTAGTAGAGACCTTAAATGATGAAGCATATTAGTTTCAACTTTGCAAAACCAATCAGTTTTGACAAACTCGGAGGATGTCTACAATTATGCTAATCTTTTTCCGGGTTTTTTCACTTATGTTATGATCTTTGTGATTGACAATAAAGTGGAGTTATTCGTTTATCTTACTTTCTCGCGGCGAATGTTCGGCGTCACTCTGAATGTCACTCTTATGGAATGAGTAACGGTATTCCACAAGCAGCCGAAAATATCCAACCGGAGGCAAGATCTCATGATGGTCCAATGTGTCCGACTCCAATTTTTGTTCCTGTTCAGAATAAGTTAGACAACAAAATGTAACACACCGTTTTGCATGATCAACTTACGTCAATGGGTAGACCGCTTAATCTTCTAGAACCTACTGTACTTCCTCTGTTGCCCTTAATATATAGTTACATGCTCAAATTTGGATAAAAATGGTGTGTTTGTAATGCTTCTTGATGCTTACCCTCAAATCGACTCTCCATAACTGGTTTCGTCCTTGTTTGTACTCATCAAGTAAGGATCATTTGTATAGGGCATCGGGCCAACCACCCTTCGGATTATGATTCAGTGCTCTTATCCGCTCTGCCACCAGTTCTATGAACATCGTTTAACGTCTTGTTTGAGCCGACTTTGCATAACGATAGCAGGTTAATATAGAGCGGTTTGGGCCCTTTAAAAAGTTCAATGTTTTATAACTATATATAACAGATCGTTTCTACTCCAACAGTGGTAAGGAAATAAATCACCAAAGAGAGTTAAAATTTCAGAGATCACATTCATTGCCCTCACAGAAGGTTGTTTCTGAACACGTACTTGGGGCCAACCAACATTTTTAATAAAGTTTTGTATGCACTACGTAGACATAACTCATTAACTTTTGAGTACCAAATCTGATAAGCTTATTCAAATTAACAGGTAGATTACATCAGCTAAACACTCACCAGAAACTTACAACATGGAAGTTACGAATATATTAACTGTTCTGTTTTGCAGGGTAGTACGTACTATGGTAACATACACCGAAGCGTCACCAGCACAGCAGAATCGGTTAATTTGTGTCTGTTCGTAAACAGTTCGTATTTACATTTCGGTTGACCTGGTTACTCAGCATCAGATTGCACAGTGTAATTTGCAAACGACCTACACCTGTGTATACACATTTGTTATGAACTTGTCTGCCTGTCGTCGTGTTTACATTTTATATTATCAAGATAGAAACGTGAGTACAGACTGCAAAAATGGTAATGACTGATGTATTACGCAATTGAACAACCAACACTGCATCATCTTGCAGAACTGTGAGTGTTTCTACACCAGGTAGCTTGTCTATTTACCTGACTAGATAGGATACAGAAAATCAGCAAACATAACCAATATTAGTCATCTAAATCAAGAAGATTATAACCGTCTGAACCTCAGTAATCGAAAACTACTTGTGTAAATAAGAACGAAAAAAAGCAACGCGACCAATAAATTTGGTCGAAATTCAAGAATCACCTCAAATTGCATTGACTCTTCGTGTGGAAAATGAAAGATATATATTCTCTGCTCCTTGCTAACTCCAACTGGCTGATTTTCAATACAGGCCTGCTGTCTGCTCTCTGCTCTGTCCAAGTAAGCATTTCGTTGGAAAACCCCATTGAAGTAGACTCGCGATTTTGTTTGAGTTGATTTAGTCTGAGCAATTTTGTCCTGTACGATATATTCACAGGTCACTCTGAACCTCCCAGTTGGAGGGTCCTAAGGAATAAAAATGTATTACGGAAACAAGATGAAACATTTTACTTGTCTATGAGCACGACTGAATCGATTAGGATCAAACGACTGTAAAATGTTTTCAAAACCTTTGGATAACAGGTTTAGTTTACAACACGAAAGAGATCAGCTACATCTGCTAATGTACTACTAAGCATCCAGGGTTATTGCTCCAAAATCTTAGTTGCAATTGGGTGCTGTCGGTCCGTATGACACTGTGAGTAAACTGAAAACTCATTATTGATCTACTAACCAACGTTAAGTTAGCATAAATACCAAAAAAACAAACAACACTGCGGTTCTGTAAAACTTGCTACCCGTCAAACAAAGCAGGTTATTTTAGGCTACAGAAAGTGAGAGTATCAATAAAACAAAATACTTCAACAACCTGCCTAGTTTTGTCTTGTAAAACTCAAATCACTCACGGGATAATTTAGATTACTTACTTACGCGTTAGAAAATGTATTAGTGTAGTGTTAAATAATTTCCAACAACATTGATAATTTTTATGTAACGAACAGGAAAAACAACTTATGCTCTACACTTTATGGTAGTTCTTATTGTCATGAATATTAGAAACCAAGGGCGACAGTTGGAAATGTGTGAATGTAGGCCGAGGGAATTAAGGCTACACTATTGGCAACTGATGCGGAGACACGTCAATCGCTTAAACTAGCGTCCACGTTCGTTGCTGCTTCTGTTTATACATTTTTCGCAATTGATATCTTCCAATATACGAGTTCCCATAAAAAACATCCTTTTAGCCACAACATCACTCACCAAGTTCTACACTCAGTGAAATGAGCTGGATTGCAATAGATGAGAAGCGTCAGGAAGAATTTTGATTGCAAGTTTCCTAAGAGTATCCCCCCCCACGATATTCGGATTAACTGTGGTCACATAGTGTTACTACCGTGAGGTCAAAAAAAGAAGAACAGAGACTTGGAAGAAATGTTCAACTTTGTTAAAAGATGGGTTGCAAAAACGATGAGAAGGAATATAGATGTGAGCAAAATATGTGGACAACCTTACGGGGTTGTTGTGGGTTTCATTTACATTGCCATTAGCTGTCTAACTGGAACGAGCAGAGCAGCGTTTATGTACACACATTTTGAACACTCCTATGAAAATTACCGACTTAATTCGCGTTATTGCACAAGAAATAGCAACGTTTTTTTATGTGAGCGACTTAACAACATGTATCAAAAGTGATTAGTTGATTGTGTCTGGGTGAACTAAATCAGACAGTCTCGTTCAAGGGAGGACGTAATTTGCTAAGAAAACACTGATAAAAGTTTCTTTTACAACTGGTTGTAAGCTATAACCTGAGTGTAAATTATACTAGATGTCTTTCCGAGCAAATCTGTTTGCAAAAGTTGTAAAAATGTGTTCTATGAAAAAGGTGCACGAGAAACGAAAACATAAGACAGGAATTGAGTGTACAATAGTAAAGCAACGTAGTTTTTTTCATCAACGCAACTGATTAACTCTTTGAACCGACAAACCAATAACACCGCATAAAGCAATGAGGTGCGTGCAGTTCACACAATAAAATAGACTACGTGAAAATTAGTCGTTCCTCTCAAGCACACCGAATACCTTATTGTAACCTACATAACACGCTCAAAAATAACTGGTTTAACAACTATGGAGAAGAAAACAGTGTACCGACGCAGAAACAGAATCTGACAGGGCCACCCACATCCAGATGATAGACCACACAGTGAATTTAGCCATGTTAAGTAACCCAAACGAGAATGTGTCGGCTACCAGTGAAACTCTTTTGACCAACAATCGAAGGCTAGCTCTGTATGTTTAAACATTACTGACTCTGGCTGTATTCTCTGCTTGGTAGTGAATTTCCGATCTCCAATATTTTGTTCGTTCTATTTTATGCTAGTGTATCATAGTTAAATGTTTGAATTGATTGTTTGAAGCAAACGGTTGAAGAGATTAAACAAAATGTCGACATCCCGCAACATATGTCTTTCTTCTGTTTTGATGAACAACTAAGGAAATTACTCGGTAAAAAAAGAAAACTTTTAATTTATCTGATCAGGCTCAATTGGAATGCTGACAGAAAAAATGTTTTGAAAGCCTCCAAGATTGTAGGATAAATAAACCACTGAGATATTCTGCAATAAGTTTATTTCTGATAAGGGATGAAATTGATCATTATTTATCTCTACTCGTTATTTGGTTACCTGACAGGAAAGACATTTTGGAGAAATGTGTTGACTGGTACATCTAAAACAAGAGCAGCTGTAGAGAAGGCTACCCATCTTGGCCGGACATCATTGAAAATGTGTCCTTTAATGGTCATTAGGCTTATATTAAGGTTTACAATGTTGCTAACAGTACTGCCACTGTTAGGTGCACGTCCACCTGTGATGAAAAAACCTTAAATTGTATTTGAAAGATCATCTTGGATCCAATTGTTTCCCTCCTGATTAATCTGTCTTCAGTTGTTCAATTACAACCTGCTCGCATTATTAATTTTGAGCGATACTCACAGCGGAAGCAACATAGTCAACGGAAGTTTCCGTTCACAATATGACGGCCGCATTACCCATACAAAACCAAGCTAAAAATCGGGGGCTATTAGTGATTTGACTCATTTATATGGAAACCATCACCAAGAAACTGAAGGTTTCGCTTCCATATTGTCGGTATAGCTAGTTGACAATGTTGATATTCAAAGGTAGTTTCCGTGAATCACATACACAGCCACCGAAGTGGCAGGATGTATTCAAAATGGGAATTTTATCCGGAGAAAAAAGCACCGAAAACAGGGAATTGGAACTAACCGGAAGACTGATCAGTAATCGTGATAGGAAAACGCCACTGACTGTAATAAGATGTTTTGCCACCTAGAGCTTTTTGACAGCAAATTTAGTGGGCATGAGGTCGCCAAACTGGTTTTACTCACCGTAACAATTAGGATTATCACGATTTAGGACTGCCTGGTGGTCCTCCCAAATTTTGGTAGTCAGATTAGATTACGTCAATCTGATTGTTAGACGGAACAACCGACCAAATGAATTAGTCGTATACCCTCAGTTTTTAATAATGTGCTGGCGAAAAGCAGTTTTTCATACGGTCATGCCATTGGAAATGAATTGGCTTACGATCAACTATGGCAGTTCGGTCCACATTTTCACCTACGCCTCTGAGCCACAGAGAAATGGAATGACACACCCTGTTCATTAAAAGTTAGCCTTTTAATGCCACATATGCCGCAAGTCGGCAAGGTCAGCGCTTGCCTTTGCTATTTTTCCTAATATCACATCATCACTAATACAAGCTGAGGGTATGGACAGCCGGCTTAGATCCACCGGCTCAAGCGGATTGTCTGCAATGGAGAGCGTGGGATTGTGGAAACTCCAGTCTTGAAGTTATCACTTTGTATTTTAAAGTCATGCAGTGCACTCCAGGAAGATCAGCTTAGTTATTCACCCTACTCAACATAGTCTGCATATTTTCGGTACAGAAACTGAGCAAGACGCCATCCGCATATTTCACTTTGATCAAACTAGTGCAGTTAAGGAAACCACACCTTCGTCAAGCACATCTTTTATGACGCCAGTCCTGTTAATGCTGATCAAAATGGAGAAGGTCGGACAAAACTTCGGAGTGGCGGACACCCAAAGCAGCTATCCATGGGTCCACGTTTATCAGCTAACAATGAAATTTTACCGTGACCAACATTGTAGATGACTGAAATCGGAAAAGAATTGAATACCACAACCTTCATTATGTTAAACTCAGTGAACATAAACATACTAAGGATTTTTATCATACATCATGCATCATGCATCATGCATCATATCATGCATCCTAACACCTCACACGAAGCTACACCACATTATACTATGTTAATCTGCCGTATACTCAATTTCCTCATATGCTCTGTTACATGATAATAGAGCGATCGGAACAGTACCGTGCCATACCATTATCTACAGTAAAAGAGATAATGAATAACCGAATCTTTGGGACTCTGACACGCAAGAGCAAATGACTCAACATGTGTAGTGAACCGACGTTGTTCGGCTGCTATAATTCAGCCCTTAGCTTTGTAGATGCGATCAAAGTTTACTGGCAGACCAGCCGAAATAGTGTCTGCATACAAACAAGTATCAGACCATTTAAAATTTCGATTTTGTGTTTCCATAAGCCTTCCTCTTGTTGGTTTCTTTTAAATATCCGTGATAGTGGGGGCCAATGTCAGAAAATGACTGACGGTTGTTCAGGAATTTTAAAACTCACGTTTATCTTGCTTCTTGTCCATCATACTTGACAAAAGACGGGTCAAGTTCGGTACTTTTCTTTTTATAGGCTCACTGTTAGCAAACAGTGAAGGTGACACTATTGACGAAAACAACAGTACACAGGAAGACTTTGCAGCAGGTGCAGGTTCATAGAGGGAACTTTACCGGACCAAACTTCTTTCTGAAAAGACAGTGTCTTGAACCATATTTGACCGTGGAAATGGTGGAACGGTCCGTCCAGGATTTGTCTGCAGTTGGTACATTAGTTAACATTAGTACGCCTGAGAGATGTGAATATTCTTGTAACCACAACGAAATCCACAACTATGGTCCTTACTTTTTCATTCGGTCAAGTTAAAATTTTAAACAGTAAATCGATACAAAAACTCGGTAGGTAACAACATGTTATGAAATAATTTGCGCTCCAAAGTCATTCTCAACAGGTGTTAAAACTCACCAGTTCTGTAGGCGTGACTAACAGAACTACGAAACCATGAATTCCAACTTGAGGTAATTTTTCTGACACAGGTTCAGTTTGTTCCTGTTCAGGTTGGTCGGGTTGATCTTCCAGTCTTTGAGAAAAAAGGGCAAACTAAATTGAAACTATGGGTGCAAACAAACTTACAGATTACATTCGTCATGAACCCTGTACGGTTGTAATCACGAGTAAGTTTAGGGCTAACTTAGTTGGGAAATTTGAAAGCATCTTTGCAGATCTTCATTTTTTACTTCGGACCTAAGCGACAATCCTCATACTGGTGTCGTTAACAGCAATGTACCATCAATCTTGTGTGTTTACATCTATCGAAAGAGAGAATCGGTGCACCAGATTGTTCTCCTGTTCTTATTTGAAAATGAAAGGCCACCGGTTCTACAGCACATTTATTTAACTATAAATACATTGCCATATACAGTTCACCCGTGAACAAGATAAGTAAAAATCAGACTACCATATTCAAGACCGCAATTACTGAAACATACAGTTGAATGATGAAACTGGGATGGTGATACTTAGAGTAAAAAAACAAACAGCAATTCGAAATTTTAACACAAAGAAAATGGATGAAAAAGATGGAATATTTATGCGAATAAGAACCGAATTCATCAAACGCTCAATCATTTTCACTGCACATCAGTCAAGTAATTAGTCACTTCCAAGACACGATTTACTTGATGCAGTTTAACACTGATTATATAATCTGTACTCTCGAAACCCATCCTGCCTTACACCCAAACACTCACGGTTAATAGTGTCGGTCATATTTCATATAGGACACTCTCGAAATGTTTGCCAACCAACTCTGGAGATTAACTGAAGTCATGCCAGCTGATGACAGCAGTTGCTCATTTTTCTCTGATCTATAGTTTTCAACTATACTTACAGCGCATTTTCTTTGTGGACACTTTTGGGAAATATGCCACTGATTTAGTAAGAAAGTTTCGTGGTCCTGTTCATGCTCATCCACTTTCTTATGGAGTTTAGCAGACGTTTCCATTACACCATGTAGTACATTAATGAGTCGAGCGAGTTGTTGAACGGCAGCTTATTTTGTTTATCTCAATCGCATAACTCTACTCCACTCCTCACCCCAAGAATGGAAGATAAGTCATGTCGAAGTAACTTATGTTTACGAGGTTTTGTTTGTTTTCTTTCATGCTACTTTGGATACTTGGACACATTTCAACATGGTACTGAACTCTAAAGCACCGTCCATATCGAATTGGAATTGTATGCGAAACAGCTTTTGAGTTGTCGTCAATAGATAATCCAACTACGGCTGATTTGGTCGTGTTTGTGACCGAGTCAATATGCGACGTTCACACAAACTATCAGCAACCGATGTTACTTCACCTGATTGTCAAGTCACGCTGGTAACCATGACCATATCGAGCTAAATGAATGGACGGCGTCATAGTGTGTTGATTATCACCTAGTTATGCTAATTTGCAATTGTGTGTCTTGTGGATGCGAGGCCAACACTTGGTCAACCGAAGAGCGACCCAGTATAGGTCAGTGCATTATAAGGAAGAGAGGTTGAAACGGAAAAAAACACATTTATATGCAATAACATGTTGTACTACATGCACAAAGTGACCGATTTATCCTGACAGGTTACAAATCTTGCAAAACTACGCAGTAGTGAATCGAACTGATCCTCAGATTTCAAAGAAACGAGTTTCTCTGTTAACATTTCAAGCAAATCTGAAAACTGGAATGATAGTTTAAACATTCAGTTTTGACTGAACCACTGAACTGGATGAGTTGCAACTTGAGGCGTTCACGTGGTCTTCAGGCTACGTTGCCTGATAAGTCAATGAAGGTTTAACTCCCAATCTAATCCTATCAGCAAAATCCTCTCAGGACGATCTAGTCTGTAAAAATCAACCCTAAGTAACTTCCTTCAGTGAATTGTTCATTCGTAGACACGTTCTTCCAAAATAAGTCATGCTGAGAAAATCAATTTTTGCCACTTTGGAAGTGATAACTTCGAACGATCATGGTTACAAAACTATTATTTCATCGTGTAGGTTTGAAGTCGGTGTATTTCACGGGAGTCCATAGAAATATTTGTTTACACTGTCATCGTGGACCTATGGTAAGCATTTCATTAGATGAACTCTCTTTCAGTGAGAGATATAAACGCTCAAGCTCAGTTACACGGGATATCTTTGGATGTCGATTAGGTTGAATGAGAGAGCAGTTAATCGGACAGAATGTGTGAAGAAGTCGGCTGAAATGACAATCTGTATTGTATGCTTTTATATGTAATCCCAATGAGATAGCATTACATGTGTTACTTGCAACGTTTTGACCCAATTTCGTCATTTTCCTCAAAAAATTCCATCCTCTGAATCAATTATCAACGAAAGGAGGAGGTTAGAGACAAACATCCCATGGGAACTGAGAACATGCGGCGATAAAATATCCCGGACCTAAGTGACCATGGTTAATCGATTAGAATTAGCAGTTATTGTATATGCAATTGAATTTCCCTCTAACTGTATGTTCTCCTAGAAACAATGGATCTAGGTTAAGGATGCAATATTTCTGATACACCTTACTATGGAAAACATATACACGGCTGAGTTGTTTTCATTTTCTCATTGAGTAAGCCAGCGTAATAGCTTATTGTACCCGTAAACTGCGTCCCCTAGAACCTCTTTAATAAATGTAAGTAGGGAAAGTAGATTGATTGCCAGATGACACAGTCATCAGTCTCACGATAAAACAACCACGACATGTTTCAAGCGTAGTTGAACGAATCATCCGTGATCAGTTTCTTACTATCACATTGATCTTAGGACCGATCTTTTCAGTGTGATGTACTACCCACTTGACAATCATAACACATGCGATATGTTGTCTCTTTCATTGGTTGCTATTCTTCTTTTTCTGTTAAACTGTAATCAGTCAGCTCTTTGTGGCTAAACTACAACCTAGCAAATATCCATCACAGCTCCCCAGAGAAGGGTCACAGGGGTTTTCAAAAACATCATTGTTTCACTGACAATCAATAAAGTGCTTCACCCTAAAAGCAAGGAAAATGCAACACGTGAAATGACTAATTCAGGGATCTTCCTAAAATGCTAGTTACCGCAAACTTGCAACCTGGTGGATAAGCTTCTGGATTATCACTGTGTGGTGACTCATCAATCTGACACTGGTCTTTGGTACAATTCCCTGACGTCAGTGGAACCAATGAGACTCAACAAGTTCAAGGCATATGTCCACCACTTAGCTGATGTTGTTTTCCACAGTGCTGTTTCGGTCTGTCTGATCATTTCGGAACATCAAAGCTTACACCACTACACCAGATATAAAGTCTCCACGTTTGCGTGTGAAGTTATAACGTAACACATTTCTTTTCCAAAAATGTGACGGTTTTCAAGGATACTTCGGATTATCCATGGAACAGTTATTATTTCCAAACCGACTTACGTGAAACACTACCTAAACCTCTCGTTTATAACAGGTAATTACGGGTAGTTTTGTTTCTAATACTTTCCTACAGAAGCCAGTCTAGACTGGTCGTTCTGATTTTGAGGTAGTATGTTGTTTTAAGGAGCCTAGTGACGTTAACAACATATTTCGAGCTAATTACCCAATAGCTTTTCAGCCAAGCTCATGAGAAATTTCGTTACCCATTTAACTCGTCTGATAGCTGGGAAGCTATGAAACTGCCTGACACACATCAAGAATAGAGTTTTCTTCGCCTAGGTCTTAATTTGTCCAATGTGAACATTCACCACAATGGATTCAAACTGCGTTACAAAGTTCGACATATATCAGCAATTTTAATTGAATTCGTTCACCAAGATATTCATGACAGTTGCTTAAGAATTCTAATGGAAAAAACATGCTTTACGTCAACAATTAGCTGTTATTATCAACGTCAGATTGCCTCATTCATCTTGCCAAATAGGGTTAACTTGCTTTAGGTAATTAGATTTTACAGTTTTGATGCTTATTATTTTAGATACTTATTTTCCAGTTAGCCATACTTCGGAACTGGTCTGCGAAGAGGTTTTAAGCTGGTGAATTACAATGCTGTACATTTTGTCAGAAGTGCTACCCACTTTGAGCCTGAATTATGGTCCGGTTGCATTCATTTCAACGGTCTTTGAATCCAGTAGTTTTTGGCAAAAAGCCAGAGAGAACAACTCCGATATGGATTCGCTTAGTCAGTCATCCGTTCGAGTTGCAATAGTCTGTGATCGCATCTGAGTGAACGGTTTAAGCCATTATGTGGTGGTTGTGGTCTGACGGGGAAAGTTCAACCGAAATATTAGGCAACATGTGACTAGTGACATTTTTTAACACGAAAATCGCATGTCACTCTCATCTTTTCATTTGTGTATCAGTAATCAAATACCGCCCAACAAGTCAATGATTCTTGTGATTTCAACTTACGGAGAAGTCCCAGTCGAGAGGTCATCGATTGGAGGTAACAGACAATAACTGTGTCTCCTCTAGAGGCTGTCGGACAATCTGATTATTGCTCACAAGCGAAAGTGGTTGAGTTTCCACATACGGTAATTCCGTCTTGCCTAATATGAGGTCAGTGGCGCAATGGTAAACATGGTTGCCTCATGAACAGCATGTCCGTGGTTCAAGTCCCGGCGGTGTCGAAAATATGCACTACTGATGAACTCTAATGAGAGCGAAACTCGAGTCTAGTGCTTCTGTAGTTCGAAAGGGACCGACTGTAACGTCTATGGGAATGTCACAGCCGCGATCAATTGTGGGTGATTTTCAATCTATAATAGTGGTAATCGAAAATTTCTGCCTGCCAATTGCTTGTCATGTAATTAACTCGCTTGGAACAGCGAATCAATACCAAATGTCATCCAGCCTTGGCAATTTTGCCACATAAAGTGGGGATAAGGAGAGCGGACTATACATTAGAATTAAGCATACACATTCGTGAATAGCAGGAGAACAGGAATGTGCTGATCAATCAGTTGCATGATCACAGAAAATATTATTCTGTTCGGCCAGTGACATCATCTTATTTAAAGGCTCAATCTGACCGAGTTAGTTACTATACCGATGAGTCTAATCGCGAAGCGTTTGCCGCGAAACAGAAAGAATTCAGCAAGCATTGCCAAATGGCTCGCAGTGTAACTGATCAAAATATATATGAGAAGGTCGAGTGTTAGTTAATCAGAAAATCAATCAACGAACCCCTGACCGGTTGTTCTGCGAGTGATAGGCTCTACTGGACGTCTCAACATACCGACCTCACTTGGATTTCTGCCATGCGACACCGCAGTTTGCTCACAAAAATCACTTCCTTTTAATCTAGTTCTCATTATTGGTTCTCAGTTGAGACAGCTGATACCACATATCCTTGACTTTCACATATGTGGCCATCACCTTTGACTTTGTAGGTTAGTGTGCAACTTGTTCTGATAATTTGTTCCTACGTGGATCAAGCAGTACATCGTGGCGAAGAATTTTTGTGAGGGTAGATGTACCAGATGTATGATCTCCATCAAAGCCAATGAAATGCTACAAAGCTAGCCTGTTATCAACAGGTGCATGTCAGGTCAACAGAAATTTACCCCAATTTGCCAGAAAGACGATTTTGAACTTCAGTTTCATCGGACTCCTCTCGCATATTCCAACCGCGCATGATATCTATTGAGAACAATTGTTCCGGGCCGTACTTGAGGATCTGAAATAATACAAGTGTAAGTGGTCTTTGAAAGTTCAAAGTGAAACTTCGCAACATTCCATCAAACGAATAAAAGGAAGTTTGCTATTGACACATTATAAATAGAACTGTTTGTTTATGTAACGTATTGGATCAGAACTCTCTTTGTTTGGGACGAGTTATGATTTTATCCGTAGTGCTAGAAGAACGTCACATGTGTAACCTATGAGTACAAGTAAAGCAGATGAAAGCACGATTTGATTTAATAAATCATCACAAACGGGCAAACAGTAGTCATTGGATAGTCGTGTGGGAGAAGTCACTGAGTGTGATTCAGATGCACTCAAAAATTTGAGCTAGGTACGTCAATTTAACTTTCAGCAGACAAGAAGTAATCATTAGATATCAGTTAGTGAGTAAAAGACATCAGTTGACTTCATCAGAAGGAAGGATTGTTCACCAAAATAAATCTACTTGCTCACCTGACAAGCATGTGCAACATTTGTAGTGGCCAATAGATCGGTCTGCATAAACAGCAATAGAGTTTCAGCCATCCGAACCCATACGTTCTCGTCGAAGTTTTCCATGAACCATTGATCCCACAGATAAAGTAACGCGGGAGGCTTGAGTACCCCAACGAACAGCTGCAAAACGTAGGGAACCCTAGATTTCATACCATAATATCCATTTCATTTCAAGGAGTGGCTACTTGTGTGCTGTACACTCTCACACAATTGTGCACTGTGGAATACGTTAATGCATTGTTCATTGCTAATAGGCTATCAGTTACGCCTGTACTAAGAGAGGTAATAGATGGTTTGTGCTTATGTTCTTGGGCACCTAAAACAGAAAGCATCTATTATTGAAATCACAGGAGAAGCCATTGCACATGTAGTTCGCCATGATAACGGTGCCATTCACCACCATACTACCACAGCTGCCGAGGTCATGAAGTCCGGGGATGAACATCAGTTACAGTGGGAAAGAAAGAGTACTTTGGCAAATTAGATGCACAAACATCGCGGAAAACGATCAAGAACCTACTACTCATTAAAGGATGATTGGAATGGTAGACTATGGACTCGAGTAGATGAGACTGGTATATTCCTATCCATTTTCCGTACAAATATCCCTCAATAAGCTTAATCGTCGCTATTTCTACTTCAAAAATTGATGTGCTTGATATGTTGAATGACTGGTCCATATCTGAAAGACGTGGCGAGGATTAACGTGCACGGTATAGTTTGGTGGGAATTACCGGAAATTGACTGGTTTTATTCCTAAATTGTCTGATTCAGAGGAAGTATTTCAAGGATTCACAGATTTTGAACGGTGGGATGAAAATAAAATTAAACGGGGAGGTGTAATGAAGTGAGTTCGGTTAAGGCTAAAACGAACGATCGCCATGTTCGTCGTGGGATGATGATAAAAATGGACAAATATTGGTTTGCTTGTGATAGCTAATAATCCAGTTACTTAATCAATGCATTTTCAGTTGAGCGTACCATAACTATGACGACTGCACCCGAATACACTCCGAGTAATATTAATAATAATAACAATAATAATAAGGCAACATAATTTGTTAGGGACGAATAAACTTTTTGTTCATTCTCTTTTCAAAGAAGCGCCATACAATACTGATTGTTTCCTGCCGTTGTTTTATAAACAGCTAGTTATGAGTTCAAGTTACAGATGTAAAAAGATACAGTTCACCAATTATTTTATTACAAAAGGAAAGCAACAGTTTTCTCAGTTATAGAGACAGATAATTATTTCTTGCCTTCGACTAAGCAAAATGTATAAACGACTGTCATACAATGTTAGTTGATCAAATTCGTGTATAATTTGTCCTTGGCATACAAAATTATCAATGAAGTCCGAATCGTGTCGATAAAAAAGGTTGCAACTAGGACATAATCTGAGGAATGCAAACAAGTTTTTTAAACACATGGATATATATTACAAACTGGACCACGTGCCAAAATACACATGTTAGGCAGTTTACATTCTCGAATTTTGTTATACTTACGGATATATATCATTCTGAACAAGTCTGATAGTTCTCTTTCAGAAGATGGGTGGATGGCTTAGTTATTTGACGAAACCTTTTGAATATGTGACCTAATTTTATTGCATAAATTGTCATTATTTACATAAATTTGATGTAAAATTTAATTAATTCGTAAATAAGAAGATTTGAAAAGGGAAACGTTTTCGTCGGTAATGCCGACAACGAACGGAATTTTCTAGAGATGAAATAACTTTCTCTGATCCATTCAGCACGTATTTTACTGTTCATCTAAGTAAGTTCTGTCCTATTTTTCCTAAAGAGTATTATTACGTAAAAAATGAATGTGCACAGCCCAGAATGATACTTCGTAGTTTGGCTTAAGAAATCTTTAAGTATTGAGTGGAAACCGTTCGACATAATTTTCCGAAATGCGAAAGTCCAAATCAGACTTTGTTTCAACCCTCTTTAATTTGGCAGGAAATAAGTAACTTAATATTGATATTGTTATAATCTTATTATATATACATCATACCGTATTATCATGTTATTTTATTATTATACTAGTAGGATATTATTCTATAATTCATGGTCCAACCACTGTTCAATTTTTGGTCCTAGATTGTTTCAACCTGTTGACTTCGTGAAGTACTGTGCTTTTATTTGCTAGTCGTCCCAAGTGAAAAATTGTTCCGACAGATGTAATATGTAAATACGTTTTTTAATCTGTTGTCACGGTTTTATGCTTTTTTGCATAAGGTCAATTATTACGCCTGGTTTCAATCAAGTTTTTTCATTTAGAAATTTTCCACTACACAGTCAAGCTGAATTTTCAAGTTTTCCACAGTTCCATGCATGAAATATAGTTTTACAAACATCACGTTTTGATGAAAGTCCAACTGTGTAGTTTATGCATGACTTAAACTTCAACTAATGTTATTGCGAAGATCAACAACTTGATTCAAATTTATTTCGTAGCCCTTCATTTGCCGATTTCTAACCAACATCATGAAAGGAAACACCATAATAGACGATATTTTGATTTGATAGTTTAAGAAAGAATGAGAGAAACTCACGGGAAAAAAAGATTGAGATGATTTTTGCCTAGTGTATGAACGAACTTCTTGTAATTATCAATAGTACTAGTCAAAATAGTCCATTACGATCCGGATAGGTTGGATTGTTATATGAAAAGAAGATCTGGTAAGATTTTATCTGTCTTCTGTAGTTACTACGGGAACAGCAAACATTGCAATTTTCCTAACTGCTACGTGTCATACTGTAGGTTTCGTCGCAAGAACTACACCTTTAAAACGGCTTCTCTAGACATGATAAAAGGGCCTGTGAATTACAAACGAACTAGTCGTGGTGTATACGTATGTAAATTCATTTTTGTTTATTACGGAAACAGTGGCGTAGTGGTCAACACGATTTTTACATGAATGCGCTGCCGGAATTCTGATCCCTGTTGTGGCAAGCGTATTCACTACTGACAAGGTCTGTTGGAAATGAACGTCAAGTCTAGTGCCTCATTTTGAAACGAGCTGACTGAAGGGTCTGTAGGAACGTGGAAGCTGTAATTTTTTATGAGTGGTGTTCAGTTTACCTCATGCTTCGTCGTTTTTCTAATGATATACCATGAAAACTGACTGTAAGGAAAACCGTGAACAAAAATTGAAATTTTCGAACGAGTTACACTTACTGTTGCAGCTTTTCAACAACAGACCTTAACCCAACATTATCTAGCTGGACCACAGGCACCAGTTTTAACTAATCGCTAAGTGTCTTAGTGGAGTTTCACAGGTCATGACAAACGCGTTATGCGGCCACCTCACAAGCTGGCTGATTAATGTGTTTATTCCATTTCCTTGGAAGTTTAAACCAGCACTTCCATAGCGCACACGATGTGCCTCGGGTGCAGTTCAGGGCTTACTGGTCGTCACGTTCACTTCATAAGCATATGTACTGGAGTAGAATGCTTGGTCCAGATAGGAGATGAGCACTGCTGATGAGCTCCAACCGGAATCCAAATCAAGACTTGTACGGTTAAGTCTCGGTCATGGTGTCTCTATTTGGTGAGATGACGCTGTTAAAGAGGTGGTCGCTAAACTTGACAAAATTCACTTTGCGACTTCTAGAATATGGCCTTTTATTTCATCAAATCAAAAAGTACATTACCGGATGTATTCCAGTATATAAAATGTAATACATTTTTAAGAAATGTAGGTGATCTAGAGTACTATTTGGAAACATAATATAAAGCAGTGAATTGTTGTGATATTTATTGACTTCGGTTTAAATTGTCACTCAAGCGGACCGCCAACTACTGTTAAATTAGGCGCAGTGAAGATTTATCAGGAATCTGTATTCTCTAGCCTCAACTATGAATATGGCTCAGTATCAACGGATGTTTTCATAGAAAGTGTCGTTAACCGGGATTTTTCTCCGTTTACCAACTTGATCTTTATTTAGGCTGTCTATCATCAATGCTGATATGACAATAATAATGGTAATAGCCTGTGGTCATAATTACCAGTAAATTATGCATTTAGGCGTCAGAACTGTGGTATAATGTTTACAATGTTATATATTATGCCATATATTAATGATCATTAGATCACAGAAATGATTTCAGGGAGGATTATGACTTTCAAATTGCGGTATTGTTTTGCATATGATAGATGATACTTCTGTCAGGTGGTATTCCATATTCTGTTGTTCAGCGTAACTTTGAAGTGTTTCTAAAACCTGATAAACAATCGAAGATACTTCTCTCTAATTATGCACGTGCGGCAGACTAAAGCCAGTCCAGATTGACTAACAGACAACAGTCATATGTGTAAAATTTAGCTGTCAGGCAAAACCTATCCTCATGGGAAAGGCATGCATCATATCATGGAGACCAATAAACAGGTACGCTGTGAGTTACATAATACGAATTGGTACTTCAAAAAGGGACGAACTTCAAAATATATTGACAGCAAATTAAAAGACAATTAGTGTAGTGATCTGTCATAACAATTTTTATGATCATAAGATTGTCGGAATGTCAGATGGTAAATTTAACAGGTTGCGAATTATCCTGGGAGTCACCGTCGATGTCCAAAACCCCGTTGTTCAACTTTTCTCCACAGATTAAACATCTGCTTTTTAGCTGACGCAACTACCAGTACATTGCACTAATGTCCTTTATCCGAAGCTCTGCTTTAAACTGGAGTGCTTTATTCATTACTCTCAAACCAGAGATAGGAACTGGCCACATTCAATGTAGTGTTCAGTGTGGCTGTCACGTAAACGGCTCATGATAACGGCTTGCAGACGTTTCGACGAGACCTACTATTCTGTTTCACAGCATCGATTATATCTTATTCATCCCGAAGCCGAATGTCAGTATAGTTTATACCAGATTCCTGTTAGTCTGGGAGTTAACGTAGATTCACTACATCATAACTCAAATGGAACGTTTCAGTTATCCGTATGTGTCGTGACCAAGAATTTCCTCAAGTGACCAACTGACAACCTTCGAGCTTTTACGCTGTCTAGCTACTGCATTGGTCTATTGTTTGATACTGAATCGTTTACACCTACATCATGAATGAGCTGATTAGTAGACGGATGAGTTACAATGGTGTGTAGAGGCGTAACTGTCATAACATGAACGTAGAACACGCAGTAACTCTTTTTTAAGTTAACGCCTTAGCTCTTGGGTACCTTTGTGACATATATGGCTAGCTAGACAGTCCAGCTATACCATACATGAGTGAAGTTGATGCACTGAAAAATTTTGATCTTCTTGTCTGAAGATGGCATCTGCTTTCCGGTTCACCTAGTCCAACGCGTCCATGGTGAGTGTCATGAAATGTTGTATTATCGATTTGCTTGATGAGACCATTAATGAGGCTCTGTTCTATGTTTTTCTGATTTGTTTTCCTTAAGGGTGACGCCCACAATCACGTGGTGTCAGTACGGAGGTAAGCTATTGGAAATGTATAGCTAATTGTGATTAACATTAACAACTATGAACGGTATTCAGCATATACCAAGGAAAATCCCGGCATACAAGTAGTCGCTAACACGTTCCACGCATGTACGCAATGATCACGTGTGCCGTTTTAGTAGTTCGCTTTAAATATTCTCAGGTGGTCAACTTTTTGGACGGTATACAATACCTAGACACATCCGATCATTCTTATCCGTGGTACAGATGTGTAGCAAAGAATTTAGGTAAACTGAACTTGGGTGAAATTAGTTTCAGCTTTTTGTATTCAACTGAACGTTTTAGCCAACCCTTTCCAACAAGAGGAAATAGATATGAGTTTCGCTTTTGTTAGAAATCGTCAGCAGTACTCATATTTACCACGACGTAGGATTGAACTAAAATTCACGCTTTCATGAGCCAACTTGCTGACCAGTGTGTTGCATTGAGCATGACCGAATTACTACTTGCAAATACTCCGTCCTATTCGTTTTTGCGCAATAGTTAGGTCACCCGTTCGGGATGGAAGTGGGTGCCTTTTTAGAAAGCACACACTAATGTTAACTGGGTACAGATGATACATAAACGCGGTGACCAGATGTGCTCCATTCCGAGCGAACTTAAAGAAGCTACGAGTGAGACACAGACAAAGCGGCTTAAACCTGTTACTTACTCGTTCGAACCAGGTTCGAATCAATTCGAATGGTTTGTTCGGTTCCTGTGAAATCTTGTCACTTCTTGCGTGAGTTTGACCGACCTTGAATCAAATACAAAGAAGGCTTTTCATAGTAGCACAATTTAAATAGGTGACTGAATAATTGTGCACCAAACGTTACAATTTGGTTGGGAAAACATACCAGATATACATTGGTATTGGTAAGTTGTCCGAGGTTGGCATTTGGGTTGCAAACGTTTCATCACCAAGCGAAGTGACAGCTTCAGTGCGTGATTGTTTTAGCGCTCACAAACTTTACGCTAAAACAATTACGCATTGAAGGTGTCACTTCGCTTGGTGATGAAACGTTTGCGACCCAAATGCCAAGCTCGGCGAACATGCCAGTATCAAAGCCATCAACCCGAGCTACGAACAACACCATCATTGTTCACCACTATCAGATACCAGATACCAATTAACATAATCGTTTATGACAGTTGAAGATCCTTTTCTGAACCATATTTACCAGATAACTATTTTGTGCACTCTGAGGTTACGTACTATTCGTGCTCAAAAACGTTTACCTTCTTAAAACTAACACATATGACCGAGTTTGGCTCTGAGTATTCAGTGCGTGTGAAGTACAAAACGTGTATATTTGAATGGCGAATAACAAACTCTGTCAATCTTCTAGAGGAAGAAGACATGATAAACAGGTCATATTTGAACATCCACGTTTTATTTAATGTAGTCTGTGTGAGTAACCACTTTCTGGTCTCTCGGATCTTGTCAATCAAGCAGAACAAATATAAATTAATAAATTATTAGGTGATATTACAACTTGACCTGAAAGCGTATCATTTCCGGCCAATTGTCCATAACTAAAACTATTCGCTTGATAATTTTAGACAAATTTTATCTCAACTAGTCCACCTTCGGGCTCTTTACATAAAACATCTTGCTAACACAGGGTACTATGATCTTTCACAATGTATCTAGTTAGTATACTGTAGTGTAGTATGATTATCTATTTTGGGATATCACTGTACTTGGCTTGTCACGATAGAATCCATACTAAGGAAAGCATCCTGAGAAGAACTGTTGTGAAACCCGGAGATAACAATTCGATGGCTCCTTTTCTATAAAACTGTGGTAGACGGAATGTAGTACGTGAATAGTTTTTGAATGCAATTGAATGGTGGAAAGTACTGTCAGCTTGATGAACATGAGAAGAACAATGGCTTGAAAGGTGATCTGTTGTGCTAAAGCTGAACAGAAATGACCCAAATTAAACCAAAACCCCGTAGGCAAGGATCGTCTGTTTTTCTTTTATAGTATGCGTCAGATGTGTGGTCAAATCTTTTGAGCTACACTACGATGAAATGTTTCAATGGATTTGACCCGACAGTTCTTATTGACGAACACTGTTAACTGAAACGGGGATGTTTAGACATCGCCTGCTTATCAGGCTTTATCCGTACAGAAATTTGAGAGGGCATGCTACTCACTGTCCGATCACGTGCGTCTTATTCCTTACACCCTCAAGTTTACCACATTGGCTAGTGTCAGAAACAGCCGTAACAGCCTGTCTTGTTTGTCAATCTGCTGTCCCTTTCGTAGCCTTGTTTGCTGAATTTCCGATAACGTTTTATCGGGATGGTTGGCCATCAGATTGTGGTTGCTGAAGCAAACAAATGCGACCCAAACGGTGGTGGTGTTATCAGTTGCCAGTTTCATGGTTCCCCTGCTTGCCCTGACGTTCCGCCTAAAAAAGCTTTACTGCATCAACGTTCGATGTCCATGGTGTCGTACTGTCCTCTTGGCTGATCTACCGCTAAGGATCGCAAATCGGGATCACTCGCTTCTTCAGGATGTGATGTACTGTTGTGAGCTGCCCTACCAAACTCTTTGGAGTAAACCTGCTCTATCTGGCACATGCACTGAATACCCTGGGACACTTAGTTTTGCGTCGGACTTAAGAAAATGAATTACTATGACGTCCAGTGGTATTTGTTACCAGATTATGAATGGACAACAGCTGAAGTGGTATGCAGCGGAGGACACAGTCAACATAACAGCATGTGTGGACAAGTGAGGGTGAGTTATCCATTCTAACTAGTCCCATAATGTGATGACTTGGGTTTTATAATTAGGTCAAAAAGCGTTATGTACATATGGAAGAGCTTTTACTTATGACTTCCAGATACCTGTTCATAAACTATCGATACTGAAACCAGTCATGTTGTAAACGGTGACTTATATTCACAGACTACCCTTAAGTCACATCGGGACCTCCTAATACTGCATGATTCCACGTTTCTCAAACTGTCCATCCACAAGGATTAGAGAAATTCTGGTGAATTGTAAGGGACGCAAACATGACCCCGCAATGGTCGTGTCAAAGGACATCACTCTGTGTTATTCAAGCCGCCCCAGTGGGGTCGATCAACTATGATATGATCAATGCTAAATGATAAATTAGATTATCAATCAGGGTTCCCAAATGCGCTGCCCGCAATAATGGTTTAGGTGAAAGTCGCGCGTCCCTAACATGATTTCTGTATTCAATGCATTCGCTTAACACATAGATCTTTTTAAAGGTAACCCAAATGTACATAGCGAGGTCAGAGTGGATGTGAGTCTCATATGAATGCATTAACTGCATGCAGCATGCAGTGAAGTTGTATGACAGCGCGGTAGCACCTGTAATCACTTGTGCCATCACACGATAGATCAACGCGTGATCTGATATTTCCTATCATTTAGACATTCAAAATTAGCCATGATCACTCGTTTACAGCAGTTACTGCATTACATTAGGAGGGGAGTATTTCGGGCAATCATGAGAGAACAACGTGTCGCATACTAATCTAGGATGCACCTTAAAACAGTCCTCGAATCAAAGCGCTTCACCACAGTTATCCGCCCGTCAGAGAGGTAAAACGCTACCACCTCGGCAAAAATATTTTTCTTCCACTGCCAGTGGGTAGCATTTTGGAACCATTCAGCAAATTGTAATATCTTACGTGAATCGATTTCCACCATGTTCATCAAGTGAGAAGGCTACGTGAATGGAATCCTATAGGATCGAATATCTGTTGAATGGACCTCCTGCTTATGGCTCATTGCTGTGCTTACAGGTAGTGCAACTTCCTTCTCTAGGTCCTCTCTCGTTAGTTTTCTTTGGGGTCATTGACTACTATCTACTTTACTTGAAACCTGTTTCGTAAAAACTGCCTCAGTTTCACTACCATTTCAGTTTTCATCCTCTCCATATAACGACTTTCGAACTTACCTTGCGTATTGCGCAGACTCTAGCTAGATAAATTCAACAGTAGCAGCTCAGCTCTACTACCGCCTGTAAGATCCACCATTCAAGGAATGTGTAGTGTTTCTGAGCTTGCCAAAATCAGGCATGACTGCGCACCCTATAACGGAGAGTGAGACACGCAAAATCTTGTCACCGGGTCGTCCAGTGGACAGTATACCGGTGGGACACTGAAACCCGTGTATGTTGGTTGAATCAAGGATAGACATTAGAAGTGGTAACTTTAGTTACTGATGCGGATATCATATTTTTCAGCCCGATGGAGTGGCCTGCACAACACAGTAGAAGGACCCTATAATACGGTGGCTTGCGTGCAAGCAAAGGTCGGCGCGCATTCGCTAGAAAATCACTCAACTTGGCAAACAGATTGTGTAAGAGAACTAAAGTCATCCCACATCGTTCGCAAATCATAGGTCTTGTCAGATACAACAACCAGTCCTGCTACACTCTTTTTTCTCCTCCGACATTCCAAAACAACATGGGCGAATGCGTAATACACATTGTGGAGTCAGTGAGACTGCATGTTTTTACCTTGTCAAGATGACCTGTCAACAGTGTGGTTTGACTCGGTAGTATCTATGACCTGATTTATCGAATTCAGTTCGTAACCCAGTTAAATGACTGTTATCTGATCAGAATGCGTACTGCGCATGTGGAAACACCAAGTGGATGGATAGGCCTGTTTGCTGGATAAGAAACGAAATATGCCAGCCAGGTATGCCTAATGACGTATCTCGAACTAAAAGAATGGACTATGATCGTGAACGAAGAAAGACATAATTGGTACGGTCATCTTGTCTTGCAACTTTCGTAAAATGTGTTAAATGTTTTGTGTATCTATGTGTGTCTTAGCTTTTGTAGCCCATAGCAATCTGAAAATGATATATATATATATATATATATATATATATATATATATAAATGGAACATTGCTGACAGTTGATCGCAGCTGTCGCATTCCCAAAGACTTTCTAGTAGTCCCGTTTCGAAAAGAATCACTGGACCCGAGTTTCGCTGTCAATACAGCTCATCATTGGCGTGTATCCTTACCAAGGAAAGGAATATAACTCCAGCCACATTTTCATGAGGCAACCTTGTTTATCACAGTCCCGTTGGCCTCACACTAGGCACGAACGAATTGCCACACGTGAACGCTCAACCACTTTCGCTTGTGAGAAATAATCAGGTTGCCCGATCTTCTCGATAGAAGACACAGTAACTGTTCTGTTGACTTCAATCAATGACCGTATGATTAAAATAACCCTCCAGTTGAACCTGTAGTAATAATTGAAGTTATGGAGTGATATTTTGAATGCTGGTGAGTAGCAGGTGATTTTGATTCACAAAATTCGAACAAGTGCTGCTTATTTTGTACCTCAGGTCCTCCCATTCAACGACGCTGATGGTTACTCTATTAGCTGCAATAAAGGCAGCTGGGGGGCATAATTAGCCTTGAAAACTGTTGTGTCTCCAACCTGCAGGTTGTGTGCTAGTGGCCAGCGACGAAAATAAATTGTGCTCCAATAACCTGTTGTATTCCGGCAGTTCTGTTCATCTCAGGAAGAAGCGTCTGATTCAAATATCAGTTCATCTAAGCAGTTAACACGCTTTGCAGATCGTCAAGTCTGATACTCGACCCCAAGTTTAGCGCGAATAGAATACATATAGAGCAAAGAACCTTCAAATAACACTACTTTTATGACCCGCTGGTGAATGATAATTAGAAATGTCTAGCACACGACTGTACGAACCACGGAACGTAGCACAGAGCTTAGCAATACCCAGAAACCCAATAACAACACGGAAGACCGTGACCTTTAGCCGAGATTGTATTTTCTGTCAGACCAAAGGTAGCATAGCAGACGCTCGTCTGCATATATATAGTCTTTGAATGGCCTTGAAGAATCCCACTTGATTTGGTGCATTAAAAGTGGGATGGGCCAATCACAGACTCAGAAGAAACGTGCGCGAAAAATGAGTTTTGGCACGTTGTGGCGCGAAAAAGTAAGATTCAAAATCACTACTTATTTTTCGATGACATCTCGAAAAATTAAATCGTTTTTTAGGAAAGTAGACTTTCTTCAACAGCTACCATTTCTGGAACCAAGTGAATAGTATAGGATCGCGAACTTAATATTTGGTCAAAGATATCACTTCTGATTAAGCTAAACCCTGCCGTACTGCAGTGGTAGCTACAAAATACATCATGCACCTAACAAAACAACTGGGTTTCCGGGCTAGAGCTTAGTTGATCTTTTACTGGGATAGTGGTCATCCGTTACGCTGCTCAAACATGCAGACGACAATCTCGTAAATAGGCAACGCAGCCGCCATACTCTGCTTTACGCAGTTGACAAGCGCCCATCTGTCGTGACTAAGTTAAGTGATTTCTAGCGTGAAAACTTAAACAAGTGGCAAATAAACACAAGAACCGTATAAGTATGAATCGTCCTGAGTAAAACAAATGAGAAATGCGTATACACCGAATCATAGGAGTGGGCTCTCGACAAAATAAATGGTAGTAAGAGCCAACCATTTCTGAGGACTACGGTGACAAATCCACATGTCTCCGGACCGGTGACACACATGTCAGTCTAGGTATAAGCTCTTTTGAATACACATTGACAACGTTTGAAGCACTGTAGCATAAGATCGAGGTGTCACAAACGTGTAACCTTTTTAACTCTCATTGATAGGAACACAACACTTGATCAGATTACGAAGTGTTAGATGTGAAGTGGTAGAAAATAGAGTACGAGTCTTCTTACAGGCAGATCAAGATTAACATTATGGCATCACGATGGAATTCTCCGTGGCTGAACTCTAAAAAACCCGTGAAGAAAAATTGCATACATATAAGACACCAATCTGAATTAATACGCAATGTGAATTAATGACCATTGTCATTACCGTGTATCACTGAAACAGACAGAGCCGACCCCAATAGAACTACCTGCGCTCAAAGACCACCCGTTCGATCGAAGTCGAATATGACAGTCGTTGTTTACTCCTTGAGAGCAACTAGACGAAGGTGTTTCACCTGCATCTGTCAATAAGGCATACACCTGCACATTGGCCATGAAAGTTTACGTGGACAATAGGACTGAGAATACATTCTACGAGAGTGAAAGGTAGGGCGTTTTGACTCTGAGATACATACCTGACAACGATGTATAAATTACACTGATAGATAAAGTTGGGTGCTGATCACGTCTGTAGGTTTCTAAATACCACCTCGCTGGACAGGAATAGCCATTTTAATGTACTCTTAAATGCATCAACTATGATTACCCACAATTTTATCAAGGTCTGTGCTACTATTGTCCCAACAGGATAATCAGTGCTGTTTCGTAGTGTTTTATCTTCATTTGAATATATTTTTGTCGTTCGTAATATCAACTATACTGAGTCAAGGTTCCAGATATCTAATTTCGACAATAATGATGTTTCAGGCCAGCTGTAAACAGTTGCCAGCGTAAGTTCTTGTTATAAATACTTCCATGACAGTCCAACCCGCCACAAAGTACTTCAAATGATTCTAACAGAATCCACATACCCCCTACCGCTATACAGTGCTTAGGGAACTAGATAGCTCTGTCTACCTCCCGGTGAATCCCCACTTTAATCGTTAAACTCTTCTCCTAACTTATAACTGGTAGAAAAGGTGATACGACCAAGACGATCTACATGTCACTGACCATCATACACAGTAGGGAAGTTAGCATATGGTCTAATGAGAAACAAAGCGAAGTAGGTAAATCACCTGAGTCAACCAGATTCACATAGTCTAGATCTAACATTATCAGAACCCAGAAACGGAATGACACGAAAATGGAGAATCTGCCGAAGATTCAACGTAACATTAGTGTCAAAATTAATAGGCAGAGATTATGTTATAACAAATTCCTTATGTTGATGCAGATAAGGGTGTGCTAGTTTCCTTAGCCGTCATGCTTCCTTTTGCTCATAAGTTGAAATCGATCAGCTATTTTGTGGTTGGCCTAAAAACGAGCAAGCATAGATCACAGCCACAGAAGGGGTTGTCGAAAGTGTTTTTGCAAACAGCTGATCCCAGCGAGGTGGTCGATAGCTGTTTCAGCCTAGCTGGCTGGGCTTATCAGCACCACGCATTTCGAAAAATCGAACTCACAACCAGTAAATAAGTGGCAGATAGTAGTCCAAGTACTCATCCATTAGACCACAGGGTCAGAGCCACTGGGGATGTAGGATGGTGTATATTATACAGGAGGGTATACATAACTACCTGCAATAAAACGGCCGGCAGAATCTGCATTTTTCAAAAAATCTGTTCAACGTGACGTCACTCAAAAGTGGACGACTGTTGTCACTATAGAGTGTTTGTAGAAATTCACTTTTGTTCTCGAATGAGTCCGACAGCGTTTCTAAATTCGCTATTGGTGAGTGGATGTCCATGATGAAAAACTGAACAATAGTCAATGCGGCATTGAGTATGCTCAATTGGGACTGCTTGATTACGAAAAGAGATGTGACGCCAGACCTAATCCACCAGTAAAAAAATCTGATGAGTAGACGAGGATTTGGTTAATTTTAAGTTGAATATCACTTATATTCGATCGCAGCCTTTGCGTTCCGATGGGATTTTTAGCCGGTTCAAATTGACCAGCAATTTCGACATACCTGGGATGTACTAACCGCAGGGTTACCGATTGGAGTTAACAGTACAATCACGGTCTCCTCTCGGAGCGAGCGGGCGACTTGATCAATACTCAGAAGGCAAAGCGATCGAGCGTTCAAGTATGGTAATTCGGTGGTGTGTAGTGTGAGGTCAACTAGGCTGCGATCAACAAAGTTGGGTCATGAAAACGTGGCCGGAGTTCTAGTCCGGGATGTGGTGAGGATATTCATTACTGAAAGGCGTCAGCAAGAGCGAAGTCCGAATCTAGTGCTTCTTTTCGAAAAAGTTTGACTATAAAGTCCACCTGAATGTGAAACCTGCGATCGAATTAGAGTCATATTCAATTTAAAGCCTAAGAAGTAAAGAAATTTGTGGAAAGGTAAATATTTTTGCTTATTTTTAAAAAGAATCTCATAGATAAACGTATTGGACGCAGAATATTAGATTAAAAATTCATGGCTTAAGCACACCAGTCTCTTCAACAGAACATCAACGTACCCTAATTAATGAGAAACACCACGTTAGATATATGTGCCCATTTATGAGATATTCAGTTAGTCAATGATTGATTCGGTTCGGTCAGTTCTATATGTCATATTGTTCATCAACCAAAAGATGTCTTACTCGATAAAGGTGAACTATAAGTTGAATCTGTAGGAAACTCAGAATTGAAGTTATACTGGGTTTACACAGACTATTGAAGATATTCAATCAGTAAGCACTGCATTATTGTGAAAACCTTCTCTCAGAGTTTATGGTGCTCAGCAGAGAGCCGAGTTGTCTGAATTTAAACGAACAACAGTCCTGCGGTAAATTGTATTTTATGTAAAATCTCCTTGGTTATCCTTCAAATATAGACCACATACCAACAAATACTGTTTTTTGGTTTCCTTGAATATGTTATTTATACGAAATATTATTATACCGAACAGAACTCTTACGAGATAACGTAGCTCTGTTGTTGTCCGCGGTCACTTGAACATGTCATTTTCATTTGTTAGAGGATAACCAGTAGCCTGGACCCACGCACCTGATCAGACATCTTGAAGTACAATGCCAAATTTGTTTCCTTACCAGAACAGATTGTTCAATCCATTGAAATCTCATTGAAGCTTAAACTAGTTTGGTTGGTACACAAGAAACAACAGATCTTTTCTGATCTCAACAGCCCCAGTTTAATTTCTAAACCTTCCAGTGACAACACCTTCATCATCATATCTGTAAACTAATTGAAAGCATGACATGCAGATTTGAAAAAGTAAGCACAAAATACAATGGCAACACATTTTACTGAGGCCACTGTCCAGCTTCCCCCAATATGCCAAAAAGTCTTTCTATATTTGACGCTTAAAAATCCCCGTATACTGGATACGTCCATATTTTGGAGAAAGGATTGTTTGTATCTGTATATTTTTCGAATTATGCATAGCGGTTCTTGGTCAGAACCCTTCTCTAGTAGTCTTTAATTGACTAAAACAAATAATCAAAAACCATACAACCGAGAGTTAGTTTGATGGCAAACAAAACAATGTCAGTACTGATGTCAGTTTTCAATCATCCCTTAACTATGTTCTGTTAACTTACGACAAAAATAATCATAGGAATTTTTTCTTGTGGATTTAGAAACAATGAATACGTTGACCAAGGAGGAGAAGGAAGTCAACATTACACTGTGAAGTCCCTGTTCGATCTTCACGGTAAACGGTTTGGCTTCATCATTGTGTAAGAGCAGGTGACTCAGTCCACTGGTAAGTCGTAAACAATGTGACCACAACATATTGCAATAGTTCTCTCTGGGAAAAATCTGGTTCATCTGAACCAACTCACTTCCTCCATTCTTTCATAAAGCTTCCTCTAAAATACTTCCGCTACCTGCAGCAAACGAATGCTTGGGCTCCTCAACAGATGATTGATTCCTAACTGCCTGTCGTTCTGGTGGTTTAGAGCTATACGTCAAGGCTAACCTGGATTATATATTCAGGCTGTTTATCACCGAACACTCACGGTCATCGACCGGCAAGTATCACCTGACGATACAACATGGAATTTACTCATCAGTCATTTGGCGTTCTGTTCTCGACTCTAAACGAACTTTTGTTACGATGTGACAAGGCTATTGCCATCAGACACAGTCACTAAATTTTGTGCATACAAAAAGAACTATTTGTGACGTAAACGCTACAACCAAACTGGTTCTAAACTTTGACCTTTTGTAATTGTTTTGTGGTTTATGCATTTAACTGGTCTACCCAAAATACCTGTAGGGATGTAACAAAACCTTCTTCAACATTAATCATTTAATACTAATTCTTTTTCGCTCTATTCTAATTGTGCAGCAGAAAATAACTGTTTTCAACTACCAGGATTAGCCAATTGAAAAAATTTGTTTCCACTTGGAAGTGTTTCACATTCAGTATTTCAAGGCTGATTGCAGTAATTTGTTCGTACGGAGTTCGGCCAAAAGTAGTTTTTTGGATGACTGGACCTTACGTTTCCTTCACTCAAACATTGTGGAATGTGCATACAGAAAACCGGCTGGATTCGTATAGCTAAAACTTCAGTTCATAACGAGAGGGAATTGCCGGCTTAAAGGTTTCCTGTGAGTTGATCCATTATTAGTCCAAAAAATTGCCGCCTCGACTATTTTTTGTATCTTCTGTATGATTTGGGAAGTAATCTCTCCAGAGTTCAGTTAATATGCCTATTCTGAACCAAACAATCAGTCGAACTGTCTACTTTAGTTAACTTGGTTGTGACTATTGTATTGCAATTCATTGGTATAACTCTGCATATTCCGTACCACTACAAATCAAAACATCCACCCATTGTGAATTCATAAAGCAACCACCTTTATATCACCGAACATTTTCTTGGTCTTACAGGTGTTAAACTTCGTAATTACCAGTCATTAAAAATAACCTTATAGTTAGCTTTCGATGAACGACAACTTACCTCTGATACATTATCTGTCCGTCCTTCTTGTGATTCCAGTCTGATTAGTTTATTCAGATGAAGTACAGTCTCTGAAACTCGACCCGTCATATCTAGTAACCTCAGCAGTAGAGCTTCACCCGGACGTGCTTGCGGCGATTGACCAACACATTTGCGAGCGATCGGCATCAGCATGTGCAGATACATTGATAAAGTGTACACATGAACATCTGACAAAGTTATAAAGCGATTGGGATGGAAATGTATTGTGGCAGAATTATACCAGAGCAACTAGTTTACCAAATCGTTTGAATCCAATTTGTATCATACAAAAAGACTGACAAATTCAGCCAATATTGCGGTCTGAGAGATATCATGAGTTTACGAACTAATTCGCACGATCAAGAGTTACATGTGAACTGCAACAAGCTATAGTTATAGCACACATATGTATGATATGCTTGAGTTAAATTACGGACACTAATGACAACAGTATTCCTCGTAGTCCTTTCATCGCCCTTTTGTTGAGAAAAGAAACCACGCCCAACTGACAGTGACATTTTTTTATAAGTTCAAGTTTAGATTTCAAGTTTGCCGTGTAAATGTAACACCATGGTTAACAGACGGAAGAGCCTATCAATCTCTGTCTCCTCAACAAGATGTCAGTTCTAGTAAAAACAAGCTACTAATAGGTAAAAACAAACTTGCCAGAAAATACAACAGAGTTTGTACACTGTTGCCATTTGACTGTCAGTTCTAGAAACTTGTTGGTTTTCATTAAAAGATACACAGAGGAGTCGTTTTGTATAGTGTCAATCAGCACACTAAACTCATAATTCACAACCCATGGTCAGTCTGAGTAAAGGCATTAGAGTAAAGTAAGACTGAAAACTCACTGAGTTTAAACAGTATCAACAGAATGGATCAAAACGACCGGACACAACTGACAGGGTGGTACAAATACTGGTGTGTGATATAAGTCAATAATGCCTTACGTAATCTTCATGAGGAAATTCAATACATGTACTCCTATTTTGAGGTGTGTGTTATCCATTTAGGCATGCACTAAAGAAACTAGTATATGAATCGATAGTCATGTTATTGGGTTGCAACCTGTTTGGCTAAGCCACAAATTATCCGACCTCCTTGTCATTAGTTAGCAAGACGTAAGGCCAGCATACTGACTCACTTACTGTGAATAAAGTTACGTTTACAGTGGATTGTTTCAATCCATTGTTTACCGTGTAGATGGAGAGAAGACGATTAGATCATATTTCCTAAAGTACATACTACCGCGCCAAACACATAGTACACTTTGATCGAAACAGTCATTCACTGTCAACAGTCAATGAATTAATGAGAAAAGGTAAACTGTACAATCGGGACATTTGAGATGACAATAATTATGACCTTTACTTTTTCAAGAATAGACGTTAATCAAAGTTCTGTACTTGTTCGGATTTTTACTACAGGGCGATACAGCATATCAACAAACACTCCTACCATGAATATCTCTAATGATAATATGTGGTTGTTTATTTATTTGATAGGCAACCAGACTCAATCTTTTGCCGAGGGATGTGTGTGCACAACATCCTAGCAACTGCTGAAGCTGATCAACGAGGTCTGCTTCAGAATAAGTGAATGAGCCTTCCTACGATTCATATGATTCCAAAGTATAAGATTAAATTCATTTGTGACCTCACTGTAGTAGGCTACTTTCCGTAATGATTGAACTGTATGGTATGAGATACGGGTTGAATTGCTTTAAGCCATCGAAAATTCTGTACAATGCAAGATCCACAGGAGTCAGTTAAGTATACAATAGGAACAGTCCTTCATCTTCTAGGATTGACGACTTGGTCGCTGAGTTTCACCGAACAAAGAGTCTATTGAAGGTTAGCCACATTCAGCGCACCTTTTGGTACGACCTTCAAAGAAATAGTCAGTGGCGTGTAAGAGGGGTTCAGAAAAGAATCGAATGAAGATTATAACTTAGACAGAAAACATTCTATGGATTGGGTTAGCCAGGAGGGATCCAATCATTTTCACTGGCTCACATTCGAGAAGTATGTGCGATAAGTTTGCTTTGGGTGTTAGGGCCGATGATCAAATTAAACGGACTCTAATGTTCGGAAGAGGATCTGGAACTGATATTCGAAAGCAGGCTCCATTATGACCCGTGATGAATTGCTGTGATCATCATTAGGACCCTGAATAAGACAACAACCTGAACAACAAGCAACCACACGGTTGGGATAATTGTCACAAACAGAGAAGTCAACGTTCCCGGCAGTCTTCACAAAATCAGTACCTACACCTAGTACCAATACTGCCGAAGCCATGGAAGCGATTACCTTTGAACCGCGCAGCATGTTCCAAAACCTACCAGGGCATCGTGAAAAAAGTTCCAAAGTTCTTATCGCATTTCACCTCTAGAGCTAAACAGGTGTGTCGTGGTGTTTTCAAAGTCGCTCTGTAAATGAGTAAACGGAATGAGAATAACAAAACGGTTGAAAGGAGTTGTAAAACTTTACGTTTCGACTACCTCTGGTGATCTTCCTCATGAGTGTTGTAATCAAAACAATATTAAAAAGGAACAGAGGTCAAGTATGACGTGCCTTGGTTAGGTCAATCTGTGTTGCATCTGAACTGCTTCGTCAAATTGTTTGCCCATTAAGTAGGGGTGAGAATGATACAGATAATATGTGTGTCTGGTCTTGTTTATCCATTCACGTCACACTGTAGACAGGGGTTTGCTATCATTGCGATTGACGCAAACGTGTTGTGTGTAAATTGTGAGAGCTTCGGCACAGCATCTCTCCGCATGGAAAGGCAGACTGTTGTGAATCACTCGAGTTTGATCAAAACATGTTGTGATTCTCGGACAATGCATGTAATGTGTTCTGAAGTTTATATGCGTCTTCAAGGGGAAACTGCGTGAGCTCTTTGGGTTCGGTAACACGTGCTCTCAATAGCCTGCTTTTCTGTCCCATGTAGCTGGCACTTGAGTTCGTAAACATATTCTCCCTGGCAGCTCATAAAAACTGGATCTTTAGAATACATCACCAGCCTTTCTTAGGTATCATCTAACCGAGATACAGTCCGGATAGCGTACTCAGAGAGAAGGGAGTGAGTTTTCTCGGACGTTTGTTTACGACATGGTATTTGCACAGTAAACTGCAAAGTCCTGGTTCATTTAATCTCCCTTTTAATCGACATGCTTAATTGTGTCTCCACTAAATGTGTTTGAATATTGATTAGCGGCCAACGTTTCCCTAATATGAGGGATCTCTGTTGTTTTGGAATGTTCAGTGGTGCAGATCTTATTAGCTCTATTGACGAAGGATTTGATGACTGTTCATATCGGCTGGTTGTGACGAGATGAAGTTGAGATACCGACCAGAAAGGGTTTGTTTGCGATATACAGAAACCTGAAATATCCGCTGCTCATCAACTTTGATTAGGCAATCTGGAAAATTAAATGGACGCTCATTGGCTTCATTTTCTAATGTGAATATAATGTTGTTTTATTATGAGTTAATAAACTGCGGGAATCGGTCGCGAGCGGTCGCTTAATGACTATGATTGTGTCATCTACATACCGCCACAGAATCCATGAAAGGCAGACAAATTCACTCATCGCTTGTGTTTCTAGTTATCCGAGGAAAATAATGGCTACATCAGGTCACTGGTTGAACCCATAGCTACGCTATCGGTTTGCTTGTACAACTTTCTGTTGAATGTGAAAAAGGTCAAGTGTAAACAAAGCTCAAGACCAGATGCAATTTCGAAAGGTGATAAATGAGTACGCGCACTAGGAGAATTATCACTTTCTTATAACTATTTAACAACAACATTGCTATGTTTCACTGTTACGTTATTGTAAAGACAGGTCACATCAAAACTAAGAAAAGCTTCATCATTGCCTAATGTCACGTGACTATCCGAGGTGATTGAAACGTAGAGTGTTACAACATGCTCGTAACGGTGTGTTGTTCTTAATCCGTTCATCAATAACATGTTAAGCTCGAAGCCCAAACTGTTTGGCTTCTTTCGTACTAAGTTTGGTGCTAGTGTCGCTGTGTAAACTTTGCATCAAACTGTCTGAGATGACAAAATTTTCAAAACATGGAAGTGTACATAGAGTCATCGGATTTAAAGATGGTTATCACAATGGGCCCGCTAATTATAGACCGATTGTATTACTGTCACATGTCCCAAAGGTCATGAAGAACTCGAATGACGACCGGTTACGGAAGCATTTCATCCGATTTGCATTTATGCCTGACAGTCTGCATGAAGTTCGAAAACTACCTTTGTACCACTAATTTACCTGCAACTGTAAAAGACTGGACAAAGACGGCTGATGAAATGCAATAAGTTGATGCAACTTTTCTAAACATCTCTGAAGCGCTCGACCAAACAGACCATTTAAAGTTGTATGTGAAACTTTGTAATTATGAAGCAGAAACTCATCCTACGATTCACAGAGTATCTTTAAGATCGTCATTATACTGTCAAAGTAAACACAACTTTTTCTAATTGGTATGTCCAGCCATGTGCTACAAGATCCCATATTGGGACCTCTGCTATTCATTCTGACTGTCCTCAGAATCTCACAGTTTGTCAATTCTCCATAAGCAATATGTGTTCGGTGATACTTACATTTTGCCTACAATACACAGTGTGACATATCACATCGCTGAGCCATGAACAACCGCAATCTGCTTAACATATTAAATGCGAAGACAGGCAAACCCGTCATTCTGGGGAGCGAAAGACTAAGCAACAGGTTACGCGAGTGCGACGTTGGCAAGATTGTCTCAATTGGTTTCAGTCTGTCTCCTGTTGCTGTGTCAATGACCAAGAAAGCTCATTCTACAGTTGGATTACTCACCAGACTGTTTGGACAATTTCATCAAGATTGAATCACTATTATTCACAATTCGCTAGCAAGCGCCCATCTTGAGCTGACTATCCCTTATCTCTTACTGAGAAGATACAGTGTATGCCTGCAAAACTGGTTGCGTTATAACGTTCCCCAACCTATCCAGACCGGCCATGAAAACTTCGACAGTTCTCAATGTGTTACTGGCATATCAGAAGAGACGTGATGTCAACATAAAGGATTATCCATCAACCTCAAAATACCTTAAGAAAAATACTCGTGCTCAGTGAAAATAAACACCCCAGTGATAACTCGGAGGAGCTACAATAACAGATGAGCTGGATGACTTGTAGAGGACGATCTTCTGCTTACTCTGGAACAGTTTACTAGAGTCTGTTGTGACTGCGTTATTAGCAGTTGATTTGAGGCGCGGAATTGATTAACATTCGGGGGACTAAACCGAGCATTCAGAAAACCTGACCATCAGAATCAGTACACTAGATAGTCGATTCTCACCACTCCTTACTGTTGATGCCATCCAGTTGCTTTCTGCCATATGTTATGTTGCGTGAAAGACAGTAGTTAAGTTTCTACCCTTTCCATTACTCTCCAACTGTCTCGCTCCTAGTCATCCTAGTACTGACCCCTGACACCGAAACAAACTTCCGATTTTCCCCTTCCTTATAAACCGTCCAACACAGGTTCGGATGTACATAAGCAGTCTCATCTTGTAGTACCTTGTAAGTTTCCTAAGTGGAAAACTTGCAAGAACCTGTCCAGGGAAAGACAGCGGGCTGATAGTCAGTTAGCTGTCCTTGCATCACATGATCCCTCAACTTTAAAGACTGTTATCCGATGAACACCTGGTGGACTGTTTTCTGCCTCCAGATGGAGCAAAACAATTGGAACAAGACACGTTCAAGGACTGGGTTGCCATGCTTCAGAACTTCCTCTGGCAGTTCAACTACATATGCAAACTTTTCGTTTCGCAGTTGCAAAACAGCTGTAGGCACCACTGCCCAATCCGGAACAAGAGCAATTAACAAGTTGATATCTTGTTGTGGTAGGCTATTAACGGTAGCCCAACCACTGTTAGTCGATTATATTAGTGGAATACCGAACGGTTTCAGCCAGACTTTCATGATGACGTCCAGTTGTGTACACGACACGTCAGAGTCTCCGTCAATCAATGTTTTGGTAGACTGAGTCGATAATTAGGTGAATCAGTACAGTCTTTGTGTTGTTAACGGTCAGTCTATTCCTCACCAGCTCACACTGATTTTCCCACTAGCTGTTCATGATTCTGCAGATATGTTCGGCGAGTTGGTGATGAGCGTTGTAGAATGCGGCTTTCTTGTCCTCATTGTTACAGTTCGTCGGTGAAACAACTGTCGCACCATTATTCTTCCGTATTACCCTCAAGGCAAGCTCATCGTTGTTGTTAAACCACTCCAAGTCTTTCTGATACTGCACTGCAACTGTCCGAATAAACCCTACCACAATCTGCTCTTTGAAATGTTATCCTTAAAGGTTAGGTGATAGTAGATGCAGCAACGTCTTGGAGGCTAAAAACAACTGCATGTTGCAACACCACCTTCGTTTAACATCCAATTTTTCACCACTGTCTGGATGATTTGCGATGAACGGATTTGTAAACTTGAAACAAAAGTTGGCAGTGACCAGCCTATCATCCGTTCTGCAGTTAGATTATGGATCACTTGCGAATACTGTGCTATGGTACTTTCACGTAGTTGATCAAATGTTGGGTCGGAGTATTGATATCGCTTGCATCCATCTAGAATCGGGCGTTGGTGATACCCAACTAAGGCAACAGCCGATCACCCTTTTCAATGATGACATTCATAACTGAGTTCCGAGAACTCCCAGAAAGTCTACTGGATCGTGTCTAACCCACTCTTTGAAGCTAGTCAGAACAAACTGTCGGCTACTTGCCTATCATATATCTGACCATTGTATCATCAGCGTTACCTAGTTGAACAACAAACACTAAGAGAAGTCGCAAAGTTACCTCGATTGAGTTGCAGGTGAGTAGACATGATTCAGGGACCGACGCATTGTGGCTCGTTTATTATCGGAAAATCGATTCGGCCAACGGTTGCAGCACAAGCACCGTGTTCCCAATCATATTCTGTCAGATAACCTAACTAGAAATAAGACTCTTCTTCTGCTATCCGCAGCTTACATTGATTCACAAAGCCTGTCTCACACAATGCATCAACCTCGACGCCGTATCTATTCCACCCCATCGCGAACATCCTCATGATCGCGGTCCAGACTTTGGACCGTCACATACTGCACTGATTCACTATGGTACGCACAGTCTATGTACTGACAGACAGCTCCTTTTGTCCTCGACCACATTTCGTATTGATTAAAGTCACCTCGGCTGGAGCCTCTAATTCAATGGTCTGACCAGTAAGGTAAAAGAGTGGAGAGTTATCGTGGGGGAACTCGATCCGGGATCTCTAACTCAATAGTCTGACCCACTTGACAGTGAAGGATTAACCCCACCAAGGGGGCATAGTGAATAAGACGTTGACGAGTCGTTCCGATTACTGCTGCATGCATTAGGAGTATTGTAATTTAGATCACGATTCTGAGGATCAGTGCGGGTTTTCGACCGAAAAGAATAATACACCGAAAGTCTCGATCCCCCGCTGGGCGACCGGAATGTTCTTTGTTTGAAGGCACCCCTTCTAGTCCCCTTTCCATACACAGAACACGGAATCGCTAGAGCAACAAATCTCACACAGTCGAACTTGGAAGGATCGGAGTCACAGTTCAAAGACGATTACTTATAAGACGTAAAATTCTACTCGAGTTTCGTTTACGTGAGGGCCCATCCATACTTTTTTCATCAGATAGGGAACTAAACTCGGGCTATTCAGCCCAAGAAGAACGTCCTGGTCAGCATAGCTTCCCCGATCAAAACACTACACAAGCTTGACCAATATGCTAAGTTAGCAAGCTTACACACATGTATACACACACGTATATTGTCGGCCAGCACAAACTAACCTTCTTCCACATCTGCGGATGGACAATGAGAATGTTGTTGATTGATCCATTCACTCCGAGCTACCGCGTCCAGACCAAGTTGTAGCGGAAGTAGCCAGTAGGTGTACAACGGATCATGTGATCGCGTGACTGTATACAAAACATTCAGCGTATTGACGGATTGATTTGACAGATTTATGATGTATTGTGGACTGTTTGGCTTTAGGAAATCGAATTCCTTAAAAACCTGAGAATGGAATAATGCATTTATTGGTTACAGATCTTGAGGGCCAATCAGAATTACTGCGAAATTGATTTCAGGAACTGACATTAATTATTCGGTCCCCACAATATTCGATAACCATGATTCACTTGATTATTACATTAAAAAGGCTGTGTTACAAGTTTATGATGTCAAACAAGTAGTTCAATTTTATTGCAGCGATGTGCGATCGGAGTTCTTAATGTTAACTGTCAGAATCATTTAATGTTTACTCGCAACTTTCATGCGCAGATATAGTTCAAGGACGTTTACCCATAAACGACGTATTCTATTTTGGTTGCATTCTCGTGAAGGATCATCCATAATTTGTCCTTCATCAGACAGGGGGCTAGAATCAGGATCTTTTGTCTTTGAAGCGAGTGCTGAAAATGGTTCCGTTAGCATTTCATCAGATACTTGGTTCAAGCTCCGCTGAAGTGCCGTGTTGTAAACGAGTTACAGTGAACGGTACACATGTTTGGTGATGCATTAAAATCAAACGATATAAGTTCTATCCTTATGGATTAATCCCGAACATTTTTTTCAAATTTCAAGTCGTGCATCAATATCAGAGCTGACAATAATAATAGTCTGTGATAAATTCAGGTTCTCCGTTCATAATAACCTCGGCTGATTCCATTCGGGAAAATGCAACACACTCGAGTTTTGCTAACGTTAGAATTCACCAGTAGTAAATATCTTCTTCATGACCGCCACTTAAATTCCGACCACATCCTTAGGCAGTAGTTGTGCTGGTCACTGAACCACTGACCTCAGTTAGGGCGTGGCCGAATAATTCTGTTTAAATACTAAGCAATATTCGCTCTTAAGTAGTGCTGTGCTTATATGAATGCGCATGCGACAGTTATTTATTGTAACTAAAACCCATTACTAATTATCAGTGGTTTCAGGTGTTTACTTCAGCATTGTGTTAACGAGTGAATGCAATATGTGAATAGTTCCTGCAATTCGATCCATCCAGTGTGGTTTCGGAGTTAGTGCTTGCGTTTAACATCGATTTATCGCACATCTCTGCAAACGTTAGAGAAAACTCTATTTTAGGCGGTCCACCTTAATTATTAATGGCTAGTAGGGGATTTGACTTACAGATGTGTTTGCAGTTTTTTTCAATTGAACAAAACTTCAACAAGCCCATTTCTTGAAGAAGATAGTGGACCCGAGTTCACCTCTTGCTGTAGCTCATTAGTAACACATAATCTTGTCATTACTTAGGTTGATTCTAACGTACACTGTCACGAAACAACCGCACTTATCACTATGCCATCAGTGAGAAGTTAGACAGAACCAAGTTATGGTACATAAATGCTCATCTACATTTGTCTATAAGCAATGCTGAGATTGCTCGCCTGTCTCTAGAAAAGACGTAGTAAGTGTATTGTTTACTTTAGCAGGCAACCAAGATAATCGAACAACGATTTGATGATTCTGTCATGTTTAGTCCGAAGTATTTCAGTAGCAAATATCAATGAATTTGCAACGTCGTCATCATAACTCATTAGTCATTTCGAGTCTGAACAGACAGAGTCTTCATGTCTTAGCTCTGAAGTAATCAAAACTCTATTTTGGTGCCTCATTTCAAAATTAATTACCAAATCAATCCATTAGAAGCGTGAAGGTTGAATTGCTTATATTATGTTGAAGATCGGTGCGAATATTCAGCGGTATTAGTTACGGTAGGCACACTCCCGTCCAGAAAGACTTCTGAAGCATGAACGTTTTGCTGTAGCTGTCTGGACGGTAGGAACTTCACTCACAGCCACACAGACAAGACATTTCAAACCTTAAAATAGGCCCGGTCTTGTAAATAAACTGTAGAGCAACCGGAGTGGATTAATTTTTGAGGCGATCGGGTACCCTGAGCATGATACAAACAAATATGGCTGAGCATCTGTGAATGACCTTTCGGTTGCGTTTAATGTGAGGTCATTGGTGTAGTGGTCAACACCTGCCTCATAAAGGCGCGACCGTATCTCAAATTTCAGCCTTGGCAAGAAAATTCGCCAGTGACAAGCCATAACTGGAGAACAACTCGAGTCTTGCGTTTCTGTTCGTAATGCGCTGGTTGGAAAATCTGTGGAAATGTAGAGCCACCACCAGTTGTGAATGAATTTCAACTCATCTCAATCTAATTTGCTTTAACCTTGACTCCTGAACGGTTAGGCCATTAGAGTGTATGAACCATTCATGGGCACTCTTTTAACATAGCCTTGGAAAGCTTAAATATATTATGTACGTCTGACTTATAAAGTCAATGTTAGACTAATTTAGCAGTGTCTTTTCCTGAAACACGCCAAACAACATCGAGCGAATAGTCATTGGAACGTGTGGGCAGTGCCATTTAAGCACAGCTTCTGTCAAGAAGTTTCATTTTCAGCGAAGAGATGTCCCCTTTCCCCCAAGGATGCTTCTTGTTTAAAGAACATGTAGCTATATCATGGCTACGATCATTATCTTTACTCTGTCCAATGTAATTTTATCTACGGGAAAGTCGCATTTTGCTTAAACTCAGATTCAAAATCTACAGCGCACTTTATGACAGAAATATAGTGATAATGCTGGTTTGAACCGGCTAGTTTTAGATGAACGCCTTGGTACGACAATACTTTTACTACGTTGTGATTCGTCCATGTTCTCTCAAAATACTGTAGCGTTTTGTACATTGTTTCGTACAGCATAATTCTTATTGTTTCTCATGTTTATCACCTTCTTCAAATTCACATGTACACTCGTTTAAATCATGTGAGTTGATTCAATTAACAACATAAAAAGAATTACTCATTCCAAGGTCGTGAGCCCTGTGTTCACTCTCTGCGTTCAGTGTCGCGTGTGTACAGATTTTGGAAGAGTTAACGACTATCGGAATCCGCATTCATTTAAGCACAATTCCAAATTGATTCGTCGTCGGAATTATCTACGTCTTTATCTCTAATGTTACTTGGGAACCATACGACAGATTGCATCAATTGGATACTTCATTCCGTGTGGTAAAACTCTAAACGACGCACTTTTACGAACTGCTGTGAGTCAGTTATTTTCATTTTTTATCACTTTTTGGTTTTGTATTAACGCGTGAATTGTATTCAGCGTTTAGATCCACTAAAATACACTCATCATTTCCATAGGTGTGTACAGCTGACCACATAAACCGATTGTGCTAAATCAACACACGTAGTAGTCAGGTTACAATACATGTTAGGTTACTGATGAGTAATCCAATGTATTGGATAAATCCAAGTAGAGTAACAATTATTTTTGACCACAGATTTCGCATTCAACTAGACTTTTTGGCCAACCACTTTCAACATAAAATGATAGACTCGTTTCACTCCTGCTAAAGTTTTTCCATATTACACGGCAGAGAGCTGAACTTCGATTCAGCGATCTTACGACTCTATCTGAATAAGGTTAGAAATAACCTATCCAATTATGTCAGTCGGCTAACATAACAACACGGTGATTGGCATGTCAGTTGACTAAAAACGATTGAATTTTCATCCACCATAGTGGCAACACAGTTATTGAACTCTGCCATCGACAAGGACCGAGTATCTATTCTGTATCTATGTAATTTAGTCGACGTATTCCCCTGAGTTTTATGTATATTCTTGGTTAACAGATTCCGACTTTTATTAATTCCATGCGTTTGTTCATCATATCATATGCTTACAAACTGTCCAGGGCATGTTCACGATATCTCAGCGCGCATCGCGTTACACCCTATTATGATAAGTAAGCTAAGTTGATGTTTCAGTAAAATAATTTTCAAACAGTGAGGTCAGGTTATAAAAGCACACCAGTAAGTGAAAGTGAACATAGATTGAACATCACCCGAAACTGATCGCAGCCGTCGCAACCACACAGACTTTCCAGTCGACACCTTTTGAACTACAGAAGCACTAGACTCGAGTTTCGCTCTCATTAGAGAAACTCGTCAGTAGTGCATATCCTCACCACTGCCGGGACTAGAACTCCGGCCACGCTGTTCACGAGGCAACTGTGGTTATCACTCCGCCACTGACCTCATATTAGGCACGACTGAATTATCATCGCATGTGAAACGCTCAGCCACTTTCACTTGTGAATAAAGAAAATGAATACTTTGTAAGGGATATAATTCAGAAGGAAAAATATGCATGTTTTTTCGTTTCAAAAACCACGAGTAATAACTGATGCAAACAGCTTTATATTCAGGCAAAAGCGAACATTTATACGGATATTTATTGTATGCAATTTACGTGTGAAAATCGGACCAACTGTATAAGGTCAGAAAATCGGTGAACTGTCGTTTGAAACAATGAATTCCAAGTCATCCACATCGTCCATTTATATGGGTGATCGATACTCGCATTATGAGAATTTGATAGGTTAGAATTTTTCCGCAAGTACGAGGCGTCTATTGTTTGAAGACGGCTTGAGGTATAATCACGAAGTATAAAAAGCTGGATGAAGTGCCACATTATATGAGCATTTGTATTTGAGGGCATAGTACTATACACAGAAATACATCGCTGTATTTCACATGTAACATACACCTGAAACCAACAAGCGCGCATGGGTTGAATTTGAATTGTGTGGCAGGACGTGCTGCTGTGTTGTTGACACCGTTTTATTTTTCGTTTGTGTAAGTCGTGTGCGTAGCTTACTGAGCCTTTGTTTCATGCCGCTTTTTGTTGTTTCCCTTTTCGGGACTGTTGCTGGAACCCCTTCTTCGGAAGAACGCTGTCCCTCGGTGTCTCCACGTCTCCCCAAAATTTGGTCCACAATTGTAACGGACAGTCAGAATGGAAACGGCCGGCTTGCATGTTACAAACAATGCGATCCTGTCTACGTTTATACGGAACACAAACAGTTAGTCTTAGAAATCAATTAAGCGATAAGATTTGATATGCAAATTTTTGTCACTTGTTGAATTGTTCAGTGAACTGCTCAAGTCGCTCACACTGATCTATCTAAGAAGACAGTAGTTTATGGAGAATTGTGGTGAAATCCTGCTGGTATTCAAACGAACCGATCTGATGGTTACTACAAACTCTGCGGAGATCTGTCAAGTGAAAAAACTGTCTCACTGTGAAGATACACCGGCTTTTTCTGATCAATTTAGCCGATGCATGTATTCCAGCAACTGTCTGTTGGAAATTAATTCAATGTATCTGATTCGAAGTACCAGCGGCATCGAAGTGATTTCAAGTCTATTATCAAACACGGCTGTTCGTTAACAGTTGTTCGTCCGCTTGGCATCAACTTACTGAATTGAAGAGTGTCCCCGTCCGATTCTTTTACAAATTTACATTCTGAGTGTGTGATCGGCTCACAGCCTTGCTGACCAGTTTGTCATTAATTCCAAACAAGAAGGACTCCCGCTCACCTTATCATATTATACGTAATTATGAATAAACGTATTCGCTTCCGGTTCGTTTGTAGTAAGAACTCAGATATGAAGTTAAAGCGTTTGTTTTCAGATCTTTAAACTGATGTGATAAGTATGATAACAAATTCTGCGATTTCTAAGCCACCAAACGGAGACTCATTTGAGCTTTGACTCGACTCGATCGCAGGACAGATATGATTTACCAAATTCATACCAGTGACTCGCTGGTTGAATTAGGAAACCACGCTGTGAGCTCAGAAATTCCCACTTGCACTCTGTCGTCAACCCATCTTACTGGTTCGTATGGAAACCGGTAGGTGATCCGGAGAGTTGAATGCCGATTGAGGGATTCTAAAACAATTCACGTTGATATCCACCAATGCCACTACCGCAGACTGAAGTTGTTCTACTCGATTTGGTGAGTTTCATATAACACAGTGAGTTGAGTGGGTAACTGAGACAAAATGTGAAACTTCCGATGGCTCGATTTGGATTTATAACTTAACTGGGAAAGCACTTTCCTCTTTTGGTCATGTTATATCTGCTGCCAATTCAGATTGAATCGAAGACTAGAATTTTCAATACTGGGTCCTTTCTAAACTGGTGATCTGTTGATCAGTTCATGGAAACAGTATACCTATCAGCCATCGGACGCTTGCTTGTCTGTTTACACAGGTTCACATTTGCCGGACTCAAAGTTGTATTCAGGTGCCTGGCCTAGCTAGTTTGGGTTTTTTTTAATGACAAAATGTGGCTGCTATACAGCTTACTACTGCTTATAGATTATGTTATTCCTATACTAATTATACAAATTTAATACAGAGTGTAGTTGTTCTGTACTCAAAATCCAATGACTCAATAGCACAGGTTTTCACCTATAGATTCTGTGTGGTATTAATAACTTACACACCGAGGAGCAACTTTTGTACACAGTTAAAAGCGATCATGAACCTTTGTATACACATATATAAGTGTGTGTCGCTGGCGACATCCACGTTCCGATTAGCCTGTCACAGTGGTCAAAAGCCAAAGAAAGTCTCCGCGCTTGTAGTCCGATTAATGGCTTATGTTGCACAGTTTATCTACTTATCCCTATGCGGTATACTCTTGAAGAGAATAGAGTGATATGGTGGTCAATAAGGGCTTCTGTAACAGCCATTTAAGGTAACCGTAACTGTGCACATAAATACGTTATGATGACGGATGTTTCCATCAAACAATACCAAAACACAAACCTGAATTGTTCAGTTGAACCAATCATTTTCAAATCGACGGTAACGTGATTCCATCTGGGTTCAGCGTGGCTAACAGAATTAGGGGACAATTTTTAATCAGAACACCAGATGGTCACCACGCCGTAGTGCAGCCCGAAACTTCTCAAAAGGCTGTGGACGATTATTCCCGAATTCGGGGTTTTATGCAGATTTGCTTAGGGTCTGACTTATTCTCGCCTTAAGCTGTTTTACAGCCAAGGTCAAATAACCTTCACTGCAAACCGCTTCAATCACTTAGCTACGTGTACGATCAGACTAAAACGTCCCAACTTACTCCCTCCACTAAAACAACTTCCTTGGAAATCACTTGATTCAATGAGAAAACAATTTATTCAACTTTATAAGATTCCTTCTATCTGAGAAGTATTCATACACGAGCCTCTACACGACTACTGTGTTTCAGAAGGGCTGGGGCCAACAAGTAAGTTGATGTTAAATTACAGGTGCATGGCGGAATTCCGAATCCTCACACAACCCTCTAATAATAGACCTGCGCCCGATAAACAAAAGAGAAGTCTTAGGGAGTCGTTTGATGAAACTGAGGTGTTTGGCAGCCAGATTACTTCGTACGTATATCTATTTTATAATTATGGTCATCCCTTGCTGAAGCACGTTATGTAAATACTTTGTCATGATCGAATGGGTTGAAAGTTGAGAAACATACCTAGATTTGCAATAAAACGCCATAGCAACTCCATACAAGTTTCTTGGCCGTGCACCCACTTAACATGTAATATGCTCGCCTGTCAAAATATTGCCTCAAGGCGCTTCAGTCTTCCATGCTGATATATCCGGCCGCCAGCCACTTTCCCCAATATTCGTTTTATTTTCACAGAGCCGCCGCTTTCTTGCGTTCATAAATCGCCAGCCATAGTTTACTCTCTAACAAGCATAGCCACAAGAAACTCTAGGCAAACGTCGTTCTCTTTTTCGCGCTAATCTCCGCACTTACGCGTGCACACATATACAGATGTGCTGCCAAATTAGACAAAAGCAGGGTATACTACGGTCTAGGATGTCGCAGATAGCTTACAAATATTGAGGGGAAATGAAAATGAACAACAGCCATAAATCTGTTCAACAGCATGAGCCAGCTATCTGTGGATGCAGGTTTGCCTCGCCATCACATCCTAGAGTGGTTTGTTTTTATAGGAATTGAGGTTCATCTTTCTAAATCACCTACATAGGGGGTAACGTGAAGGCAGCTGCAAGTCAGGATGGCACAGCACGTACCTGACTGGGTGTGCAACCACGGCAGCCAATGCGTTGGAAACTGTACCAAAGAAGCCACAGGTCATTCACACTTGGTGCATGCTTCATCCATTGCACGTCACGTGCCGGAGACGTAACATGATATTGTTAATCCTTCGGTATTCTCTATAGTCTTCGTATACTGGAATATACACTTACCCCACTTAGCCGAGATAACGGCTATTAGACGACTGAGATCACCTTGGTAGTGCTCGTATATATTTCCTTATCTGAACAGAACACTTTGTAGGTAAGGATTTTATGCATACTTTGTAATTTTCATTTCTGCAGTATGTACTCGATAGGATGCAGCGAAATCAGTTCGAACGGAGATCCTGCAATATTACACTACTAGTTTGTCTTTTTAAATCATTGTTTTTTTATGAACTACCATCTATCCAGTTGATTAAAACATTCACAAACTTCGCTCAACAACTCACTGTAGTCACGTCGTTTTGAATAAGCTGTCGTACTGGCGAGTACATTGGAGAGCGAAGACCGAGTTCAGCTGCTCCACGAGCCACTGATTGTCCAAACAGTTCTCGCATAACGGATTCATGTTGGCTAGTGTCAAAACATAAATGATGAACATTAGTCTGTTAGTGTCTCATATAAACAAGATAGATAAAAATTAATGTAAATTGCTATCTGCAAATATTTTTCATACAGCAGCTGTACGTTTTTTCATCTAGCATTCCAACTGGTGTTGTTCAAACTAACCGAACGATTCAAAGTTCAAAGTGCTAGCCGGCTGTTACCTTACCTCAAACAATATATTGAAGAAAAGTAGACGAAAGGTGTTTACCACCTTCATTAGAAATTTGCTCTGATGATTAAAACGATTTGTTCTTTGACGAAGCACTCGCTACATTGGCGAACTTAATTGCTTCTTTGACGGAACTGTGGTGTTTTTTTATACCCAATCAAGTAATTTTAGTTGAAGGTCAGACTAAATGTGAAGGTTAAAACAATCTGTCCCATTGATGAACTTGAATAAGGCGATCAGAGGATGTAAATATTTGTAGACTTTAGGATAAGGTTCTGTGAGGCAGAAATCATGGCTTAAAGGATCAGACAGACACGGAAGTGGAGATAAAAAAAATGTGAATGCAGCCACAACGTCAACACAAATTGTTTTTCGACACACAGGAAGGATTTTGACGCCTGGTAGTCAAAGCCTCAGAAAACTGAAGGATACGTTTCTGGTGACTTCGAAAAATCACAGAGAATGCATCACAAATCTTGACTCTATGTCTTATTTGGATTAAGTTTTTTGCTACTAATGACGCTGGGTGCCGTCCATCGGCCTCTATATGTGCGCCTGGCGTTTCAATTGTTTCCGGCCATTTGGGAACATGTTTCCTGATACGAGAAGCTAGCTATCGGCTTGTGCTTTCTATGTAGTTCATGTCACAGCTACAGAAATATCTGTATGAACAATTGTATGCGACAGACATAGACTGTTTGTTCTTTGCTGAACAGACCGATAAAGTTCTGGTTACCTCCTTTGGAAGGTGTTTCATATAGTTGGGATAGAGTACAGTACTAGGATTATTAGTGAAAAACATGTGCCGTTAGGTTTACGAAGCTAAATACATATTGATTGCATTATATGAAATATAACCATGTTGCACATAGATTGGTATTGATTATACGTTGTATGACCATTATCTGAAATTCCTAAAACCTAATACCTTTTCAACAAACTGTAAACAATGACCTCCTTACAACCGTTGGTGTACATATTGAACTCTGATTAGGGTTACTACGGGCAAACAATCGTGTTGTTGCCTAGGTGGACAAGAAAACTTTTGCAGAATTGTGATGTTTTTCCAATAAATATGTTCAGCATAATCCATCTCATAATTACCCTAACCCCGATTGTCCGCATACTTTGCTTATGCATATGTATTCGTGAAGTAAAGCAGTTCGTTTTTGCGACCTCCAAACAAAAGAATGTACATAGTGATCCGAAGTCATTCTGTCTCATAATAATACGAAATTCTTAATCTAAACTGTACGGTGTCAATTACATTTAATGAACCAGTTGAATCCCTACACACTGTTCTTCGTTGGTTCCTGTTAGATAAACTTTCCTTCTGTCTTTTCTGTCCTGTGCGCAATGTACATCGTGATCAGTACGAAACGGTTGCACTGTTGAACTGGATCGTCTCAACGGTTTTCAGATTCTTTATCAGGTGAGCTATAAACTATTGCAACTCAGACAGAGTAGGCTGTGTCTTTCTGCATTTCTGACAGCCATGCAAAGCCCATCAACACTTACAGTCAGTAAATTAACGATGCGTAGGTGACACTGGACATGAGGCTGAATGGTAGTGTTTGGATAAAATAAACGAAACCTGACACAATGAAAACTGAAAACAATTCATTTTAAAGAATTACTGTCCATTTGACTTGCACGCTTGTTTAATTGTGAGGCTGGATAACGTTGTTATATTATGCTAATATGACTTTTTCAGTTGTTTGATTCAAACTGTTTATTCTGTAACTCCTGTGTCATTCTTGTTATAGTCTGTCTGTAGAGCATGTCCTTTCCAAGACCATGAGTTGAATTCATGCGCACCATCTCAAGTGACAATTGTGTTAAGCATCACACGAATGCCCTCATATTAGGCACGATCAAATATGCATATGCAGTCATAAAGCCACGTCCGCTTGTGAGTAATGCATTGATTACCCGATCGCTTAGCGAGACTGTATAATAACTGTGCTATTTAACTGTTATGAGCTAAATCCGTTGCAACACAGCATAAAGCAAAGCATCTCTCAGCAGGTTCGGCGACTTCTGTCTGGTCAACTTGTTGACATGTCCTATTTGTCAGACTATCAGTTGAAGCTAAGGGGACAGTGATTACGTCTCCTCCCAAGGCAAGTGGACGATCTACGCTGTACTTAAAAGCGATTGTGGTCGAACATTTACAAATGATAATTCTGTCATGTCTAATGCGAGATCGGTGGAGCAATGGTCAACACGGTTGCTTCATAAGTAGATGAGCCGGAGTTCTAGTCCCAATCATGACGGATATTATTGTTGACTTTTAACGAGAGTGAAACTCTAGTATAACGCTTCTTTTCGAAATGGACTGACTGTAAAACCAATCTGACTATATAAGCTGTAATCATGCGTGAACAATGTTCAGTTTATGTCTAGCTAAGTTCCCGTCTCTTACCAATGTTTCATATTTAGCTGCATGTAAATACACTTTCTTTATCTGTGCAAATAAGCGAAAGATCGAATGGTCGTATATTTACGAAACGGAGTGATTAAACTATATTCCAGCTTGCATTATAATCCAAGGAGGTTTTAGTGATAGATCTTTTGTAAACGCTTGTTTTTGCCTAGCAGTGACAATGGTGAACATGTCAGTCAGTACCGTAATTGTTTGTATTGTTATAAGTTAATTAGCTTTCAATTTCCTGCAACATGTTTACATGCCTTATTGAATGTCAGATATACAATATTCCACGGGTCAGTTATTCGTGTTATGTAACAGGCAACTGGATTAAAACTATGACAACTCTAACTCAAGATCAAACATATAAGCTACTGTCCCAAATCCTGGTTAACCATGCTTCGATGAGATTTGGAATTCGAACGAGCGAACAATCACCTGCTAAAATTAGACAGTTTGCGTTATTCTAGTGCTAACTTTCGTTAGGCTCAGTATGAGACAATAAAAAATGTACAGTCGATAGTAATCTGAATAACCCTTACCTCAGTTGATAACCATTATGTAACAGTCGAGCTTGTGTTCGTTTTTCTTGATTTGGCCATCGACTTGGATCAACACTAATAAGAGATAGAGGCCAAATAATTTGACGTAGATTGCGTGGTAAAGGTGCACCCCGCAATGAGGCAATCAGTCTGACCAGGAAGTCTGCTTCGACATTTGTGGTGGTCAGTAAATTCAGATCGGAACAGCAAATGGTAGCCAAAATGTCTGCAATCGCTTCAGAGTAAATACTGAACTCGTGGTTGGAACATGCAGCCCATCCTTCCGGACCTGTATTAGGAAGGAAAATAATCGTACGTTGGTTACAAATATTCTTTTAGTATGACAAAAAAAATGGCCACATTTAAATAGATTGTTCTTAGAGGTCACACTTCCATACACACCAGTGAATGCTTTGTGAAACGACTGAACACACCATGCATCAGTAAATTGGTTGGCAGAAAACACAGCCTTGTTTCCACTGAAACCTCACTATCCAGTTTGTTCGTTCCTTCGTCATTAAATTTTATGAAAACCTATGCGTTCAGAAACGATTCTTCTGAACATTGTGCCAAGCTTGCTTTTGGCATTTTCCCTCATTTTCTCTCCTACTTTTTTCTCATCTGTCTGCGTATCTAATTTCTCAACTCGTGACCTTCATTTGATGAGTCATTATGTAAACGTTCACGTACGATCATATTACACTAGACATTAATCCCGATAGCAACAAATAGTCTATGCGTTACGATTTTTCTGTCCAAATTCACAACGTGCCTGAAATACAGCAAGACCGTTGGACCTGTCGGAGTTATATTTCTATCTGAAAAAGCATCGCACTTCTCTACTGGGAGTCACAGAGTCGGAGACGTGTACAAACTGCCTCATCTGACACGACACACAAAGCTTCTTATTAAACTAAGCTGTCACGCTCAAGTATGCATTATACAACCAAATAGCTACGTATTCTTAGGCCGGGTGATGTTCAGAACAAGAATGCAGCAAACTAACTTCACTGACATTGGTCCTGTAAAAGTGCATTTCAAACTTTAGTAATAGGTACCGTCTGTACCGATCTCCAAAGAATAGCAGAAATTTGGTAAACTTATGAACTACGTTACTTTAGATGTCCCTGAAAATCCTCCTGTCCTCTCTGTGACTTCTATCAACCCACTCTCCGCCCTAAGTGATTAAACACGTGAACTGGCCGAACGGTCTTACCTGTAACCCCGTTTGCTGTGGTGGGTTGGGTTTGCATCAATTTTGGAAAATGTACCCTCCACTTTTACCATTCTTACTGAGTGTAAAGTTTAAAATTGATAACTTCACCAGATGTCTTACACTTTCTTTGGATACTCGTATGTGATTACATCAAATTACTTGGCTGTTGTACTTAAATAAGAGTCACAATGATTGAGTTTAGTTCAGTGCTGTTTAAGTTTGCTTATTCATTAGTATTCTAGTCCAACTCCCATCGACTTGATCCCGTGGAGCACGCGTTTCGCGCGTGATTCAACATTCTGCGGCCTGAGGATTACTGTGTCCGGTCAGTGTTTCTTTTTCTGTTGATTGGTCCGGAAAATGGCGTGGTAAGTGAATACATATGTATGTATCGCTCTGCCCTTGATACCCACCCACGCACGTACAAACACAAGTGAAACAGGGACAACGTTTATCTGTTGGACTTGTACGAAATGATGCTGTAGCATTCGTACCATACCCAGCGTTACTGATTAGTTCTCACCACATGCTAATTAATTCTCACATTGGTTCTTGCTTGTCTTTTTTACTGAACCACGCACAATCACAAAGATGACAACATCGTTGTGCATGTTTGCTGTTGGTAGTTAACTCCATTTGGCACAATAGCAGCCAAGTTGGTCCTGTCCATCGCAAGCGTAGATCCAGCGTCTGTCCAGTCTGACCGAATCGTTTGTGTGGCACTTTCTCCGAAAAACTAGAAGACGTGATGTCACAATATTTTAACAATGACATTATTGTGTTTGTACACATGCGCACAAACTTGATTCTTCTTCAACAGATCAGGAAGTAAATGTAAATCAACCGTTTATCATAACTTCACTGTTTGATTTGACGTAAACACCATGTTAGTGCGAACTGTTCCCTTCTTACTGATGCTTCTAACAAGAGAATTACTGAATGTGTTTGGAATTCCAGTAAATTCCACATTAAACTCGCACCGCAGGAGAAGTGCGGATTTCGATGTGCTTGGTACGCCTACATTGTTGACAACTATAGGTCCCGAAGAGTTCCTTAAGAAAACTATCCAAGATCTCCCAGAGGAGTTTAGTCAGGACTTTTTGGAAAAGACCATGGATGTCTTATCTACATCGAACAATCCGAATTCCATAAAGAATTTGATCAAACTGTATGAGGATGGACAAGAGTTGGATGAGATTTTCATAACCGAATCTGTGGAATTACAACCAGAATCGCTTGAACAAACTAACAATCAAGTTGAACCGTTTGTTTCGGAACAGACAACGGTCAACACGAATGCCGATTCGGATAATGAATCGCCGGAAACAACATTAAAACTGGAACAGACAACACTATTTCCGGATGAAATATCTTCAATAGAACAAGTTCAAGAGACCCCACGTTCTGAAACGGTTGACAACTACATTGAAGCGACTATATCAGCAGAACCAGAAGCAAAAGAAGATCTGACGGAAGCACAAGGAGATGCTGTAACCGAATTTCCTGAATTGATCAACACAGAGGAACCGATTTTTATCACATCCACCCCTGTGTTTGATGAAAAAATACTACCAGATGTTCAGCAAGAAGCTACCTCAATGTTACTTGCTGCAACAACTGAGGTATTTCCAGAAAGTACAATCTCAGAAGTTCTTATGGAATTATCATCTGTTATCCCAACAGCTGACAGTGAACGCAGCATATCTCCAACAGAGGCTGAAGACCTAACGAAACTTCTAACTGAGAAACCCAGTATACATGAATTACCACAGACAATTGAACCTGAAACGGGTTGTACGATCCAAACAGAATCGCTCTCAACTGGGATAACCAGCGATGAAATAAGCATCACTGAAACGACTGAATCGGTTGAGGAATTTATCACATCTTCAGTTGAAACGGATTTTACTTCACAAGAGAGTTCTAAGTCCAGTCAAACTGAAGGGGTGCAGTTAACTGAAGATTTTGTTGCATCGGATCTTTTAACATCGGTCGTAGAAGAAGAACACCTGACACCTAGTGTTACCATTGAAGAGCATCCACCAGCAGTTGAACTTGCTTCCGAGATAGTTGCTTCTGTAGATGTTTCGACGACCGAACTGCAACAGTTGTCGGCGTCACCGTCTACCTCTCATTCTGAGTCTCCTGACCTAGATGCTGAAACAGCGGTTACTGCAGCTCAAGAGTTTTTGGATTACGTAAAAATAAGCACACCATCTTTGATTCACAAAAACGATCAATTTATGACTACCCCCGTTGAAGAGTCACTTAGCATAACGACTTTCGAAGAAACGTCATCGGTGGTGGAAATACGGGAACAAACGCTGACACCTTCGACGACTAGAACACCGTCACAGTTGGAGCTAATTATTCGTACTTCTGAGATGACAGAATATCCTAATGCAATCGACGACGAATTTAGTACAGAATTTGAAACTGTCTCAGAAACGGAAGTGACAGACGACGTACAACTCGTCACGGAATCGCAAGAGGAATTGATGTCTTCGAAATCAACACATAGTACTGCTTTTCCAGGAGCTTTCCTTAGCGAAACTACGATTATGGAAGATATGTTAACCCCCATTACAGAAGAAACTATACCACAAACTTATCAGCCTATAATCACAGTGACTGATTTATCGGAGATAGAACCACCGATGGTGACAGGCGAAGTCACACCAGTTGCTTCTAGTGATTTAAGCGAGGCGTCAGAGACCTTGAACCCAGACAACCTGGAAGCGAAAAAAATATCTGAAGAGTTATCCTTGGAATCTGATGCAACAGAAACTACTGAAACATTCTTAACTGTAACGGGTGACGCAATAACCCCAACTTTGTGCACGACAAGTGAAGATGGAGCTGTAACCACTGGCATCAGTGATGCTGTCGATGACATATCCAAAGTTAGTACCATTGTTCCAATAGAGGTAGTCGAAGATATGCTCACATCTGAGTTGGAAATTAAGTCCAGTGAACTACCAGTGGCTACTACACCCTGTACTGATGAAATATGGGTGAGTCCGGCCACAACCCAGCAACCGGAGATCACGGTTATTGAGGACGAAATCAAAAGTGAGCACTACACAAGTTTAAAGCCACTAGAAACTCAAGTACCTTATGAACTTTCGACCACACCAGAATCTCAAAAGTCATCTGTGGTGACCGCGGAGGAATCTCAAAAGTCAGTAACTGAAGCCCATCTTGTGGAAATCCCGACTGAAGTTCTTACAGAAACCACTGAAGTAATCGAAGAATCCGTTTATACCGCCACCATAACCAGCGAGTTATTATCATCGTCAGATCAGCCAGACCTAATAACTATTGATAGGACACAGACGGAACTAGTCATTGACGCTCTTCCAGACACCCCGGTCACAACAGAATCGGATTCCACCGAAGAATCTAGTATAGATTCAACGTATACTTCAGAGAAAACGGAACAACCTGACATACATAAAATATCAACCGCTTCAGAAATTTCTTCAACCGCAGTGTTGGATTTAAGTACTGATCAACCGACAAGTCTCGAACCAGTATCAGCAGAACGATCAACAAAGATATCGGTCCAAACAGACATGGTTATCGAGCTCATCGATAAAATGCTTCCAACTACGGAATTCTCAAGTCCTTCGGACGAGGTTGTAAACTTTTTATCATCTGAGCTTGCTGTCACCAAAACCGAGGCAGAATCTTACCTTATGTCTTCAGAGATGTCTACGGTCACTTCACAGCCTATGGAACAAACATCTACGAACATAATAATGGACACAGTTCTTCGGTTGACGGATTCTACATTGACAGACACCACATCTAGTGCGACTGCATTTAGTGAAGTCCCAACAACATTGCACCCAATAGCCGAGCAAACGGAAGTTGAAACACATACGGTTACCGTTTCTGTACCAGTTTCACAAACAAAACTGCCATCGACAGATTCCCACATGAGAGTGGAGACAACAGAAACTTATATTCTGACTAAAGTTCCATTCAGAATAACTCAAAAACCATGGGATTATCCTATCAAAAAGGTGGAAAGTTTCGATGACGGAGACGACAGTAGACGTGGAAGGACTTATCGGCCATCGTATGATATATCAGACGTACTCAATGAACAAAATGTTCGACAGTTCAGTTTCGGTCGTGGCCTTACTGTGGGTCTTGTGTTGCTCGCCGTGCTGGTTGTGTTGCTAAGTATCAGTCTGATCTTTTTTCTTCTCTGGTTAAGGCGTCAGCGTCGACGTGAGAATGAATGTTCTGTGATCGATCGTTTTGAGGCCCCGCATGGGTCCCATGAGGAACAAACTCCGGCTTTGCGTGATGGCACGGGTTTACCACAAGAATTGCCAACCAGGCACCTGCGTTCTCGAACCCGCTTGGCTCGTATCCAAGCCTTGCACGCAGTCCCAAAATCTGTGGATAACGTTACATATCGACATCTGATGAGACGACGCCAACAACAGAACCGAAGAGCCAGATTATTAGCTCAAGATGCACTTCTAGACCATGTTCCTACGGCTTCCGGTTGTCCTCTACAATGCATCGGTAATGATATGGTGACTAACCAACCCATCGTTTTGATCGGGGCCCACCGACAGCGAGGATCAACTGATGTCGCAGGTCTACAACGAAATCGTATGAGCCACAGATCTGAAACGAACAATGGTTATACAACGGAAGATCAGTATGCAGATGCCCCCTGTGAGTATATGGCTGAGCAACGTCACGGAATTACTGATGGTTCACAGGATACTCATCTGAACGGCACGAGCGGGTCTCGTGCAGCTGGCAACTCATGCACACGTGCTAGTGCGTGGAGATATATTGATGAGACTTAAAGCTTCGGAGGACCCCACATTGATCTGCTTCAAACCTGCTTGTGAGTTGAACAACTGGAGTGTGTATATTAAGTTTTCATGATCTTTTGGACAAAAAGTTGATACTCAAATTCGTAATCTGCGAATTGCACTCTGTCTGGAACTGTCGTTTTTTTATCTCCAAACATTTACGAATTGATTAGCTTTTTTCTTACAGCCGATATCAGAAATGATATCAATCGACTTTTGTTTGTTAAGACTGAAGCAGTGTAGACTTCGGGGTTTCTTCTCATTAATGTTTGAACAAAAACATTAGACGTGAGGGTTTTGTTCTCATAACCGAAAGCCGAGTGGATGAGTGCTCACGGTGTACGATTTAAGAGAGATTTTCCAGAAAAGAACCTGGACGGTTGTAGAAATCAGTTCCGATATTAATAACCTGACTGCAATACAATTCAGAGGTATGCATAGTTGGAAACAGATTGATCACTCACAACTGATCTCTGAAGTCGCATTCCCATGCGATTTCCAATCGGCCTCTTTCGAAAAGAAGCGTTGATAGCAAAATCGGTCCTTTCTGATAGAAGCTGGGGTAAGATAACGCAACACGGCGTACTCACCAAACGCGAGCTCAATTTTTTCTAACTGCCACCTGTTCCAGGCTGGACGTTTTAGTGTACGCAAACGTTTGGTTTTACTCCGTAGATGTCTAGGCTTTCTACTAGGCCGGGGACCACGCGGTCTTGCTCAAGTGCTGAGGCTAAATCGTACGCTTTTCTACAGTGAAGTCGCAGCACACATTAAAAGTAAGGCTGGCACTTTGCAACTTCAAACTTCTGATGAATTTACCGACCCAGATACAGAGGCGACCAGAACTTTGGGTAAACAATAAGTAAGTGTATGTAACTGAGAGCCGTGAGCGACTTCTGAATGCACAGGCGGCAATTTGACCGAATCAACTCAAATTTCAATATCACAAATCAGAGTCAAGTTAGAGAACTTACTAACCCACAAGTTACCCTGTCCAGATCTGATATTCCTTGTCTTCTTGAAAAGCCGCACCTCTGAATAAACAGTAAGGCTGACGGTACATTTTAATCGTTCCGTGTGAATTAGCTGTCTGCAGAAAGTCTAGGAACAGTTCACAACCACATATGTACACAAAGGTGAATGTGGCGATGATCTAACAAACTAGTGACCGGCAGCTTTGCTTTTAGTGGTCTCTAAAGTACGGGAGAGTATATTAGCTGATTGTCTCCTGGTGAAGGTTGGAGACCTCGAAATGACCACCAAGGCGCAGCACGACTTCCGTTGGGGATATTCGTACGTCACGAACCTGCTGATTACTCGTGATATTTGGACGAAGGCTGCAGACGCAGGATTGGTCAAAAGCTTGGTTTGTCCTGGCTTTTCCAAAGCCTTTGGTGAGAGTGATCACTCCGTCTTGCTGAGAAAACCCAATAATTATAGTCCCGATGAGTGTTTACTCACCTGGCTAGGTATTACCTGACTGAACGTAGGTTTAACGTCAAAATGAATGGACACTTGTCTGAGTGGTTCCCAGCTCACAGCGGAATTTAAGGACCAATCTCAATCGGTATCTTCGTTCTTAAACTGTCCGGTGTCGTCAAATAGCTGATGTTGTTCTGTGCCGATGACAAAATTTCTGGTAGGTTCTAGAATACTCGGAAAATGTGATGACCCCGTAAGACGACTTTAACTGCTTAAATCAACGGTCCGTAGAAAAAAATAATGTGTTGTTCAATGTTGAAAATTATAAAGTCCTGCAAGTTCATCATCAAAACTGTTGTGACGATTACCTTGGCGACAAAAGCTGCTCACGTCAACACACGAAAGAGACCCGGAAACCATAGCGGTAGACAGTTTGAGTTTGTCTGCAAACTGTGTTGCCATGGCTAAAAATGTACAGATAACTCCGAGCTTTCTAAGAGTTATTTGTGGAACCCCCTTCCTTAAAGTGTTTTCTACTAATTTCGCCTCAATAATCGGCCCACACCTGCAGACGAACATACATGTCCGTCGTTCTTAAAAATATCTGACTCTTGAAAGTGTGCGGCTCAGAAAACCCCTTACCCGGAAAACTGGCAGAATTAGGCCAATTCTCAACGAATCATATTAATCTCAGGGAAGACTTACTTCTTACTTGCAAAATGCTCCATACTCTGGGTTATCCACTGAAACATCTCTTTCCATCAAATAAAGATGAACGTTTAAAAGGTCGCTGAAATTGAGAGGAGAGGCACAGGAAGAGACCGATTACTTTGTAGATAGAACTACCTCACCGTTCAGGGCCTGTTCACATTGGAACCCCTTGCCCAGCTCTTTGGTCACGGTTGAATTGGCTGGAAGTTTTAAAATAATACTTGGTCGGCACACATGTGAAAGTCAGCAGACACTACATGTCCTCTGACCGCTATACTAGCTCAGTCTCACTGTGCATGCCTGACTGAATTTTGTCTCAGTGTACTTGGTGTTCGTTGCTGAAATGACTGAAGCTAGCAGCAATAGTGAATTTGCATTTTACTTAATTTCATTCGCACCCTCATTTTGCCTATAAACCATCTGGCACAAAGTCAAGAACGTACTAGCAAAGACCTTTCTCAAGCCTGCAACAACCTATGCGAGTTTTTTCTTCAATAGCGTACTACTGCGTAATTGAAAGTAGCTGAGTGCACAAAATGTTTTTTTCCCACGAGAATTATGTTAATATTGCCAACTCGACAATATTAAAGAGCTGCGGTGCAAAAGTACATTTGAGATTTCTTCATTCCGTTAATGATTGACAAAAATCAGCCATCAGTTAATCACTTAAAAAATACTTGAATGGGAGTTAGATATTTCACCAAGTCTTTCAGTGAAGCCTACGTCTTAGCGTCTTATAAGAACACAAACTACCAAAAATTTAAAGGAAACCATGACTGGACTCATTATTAAAAACTGTCGTTAACAGACCTTTGAAGATATGAGCAAGAGATAAAACTGGCAACAGAGTCGAAAGACGCAACACACTTTTAAATGGAGTTTAGACATCTGAGGCGTATCACCGGAGTTTGACTAAAGTCAATGTCGAGCCATCTCTTCGAAAGAGGGCAATACAATATTCACTTGAACCGCACGTGGTGGTTTCCTTACCTGAAGCAAGAATGCCTAACTACATGCATATTAAAAGCTGTCAAGAGTGCTCACAGGTAAACCGTTGAAAGGCTGTGTATTAATACATGATGAATAATTCTACCACTCTGAGGTTATTGGCGACCGTAAGTAGCGTAGAAAGTTATCTTTGTTCAACAGTAACTGTTGAATAGGCACTAAATGTGAAATCTAATGCTCGCTTTGATACGTAATAAAGAGCTAAATATTTGACTGATATCTACCAGTAAAAACCTACACGGCGAACTGTATCTAAGTCTTCGTCTTAACAATAAAAACACCAGAAAATGTGAACATGTCGTGTCGAACAAAATTAGAGCTTGTCATCATCAGAGTTCCATCAAACAATTAGTCCTACTTTGTTGAAAATATTATCATTCAAGTTTTTCTAAGATTTTATATCGAGTGGCCGTACATGTAACAGCGAATACTTAAGTCTTCAGTCGAGAAATCACGAAAAATTGCTGACTACCTTAGGGAATCAATGTCAAGTTCACTCAATTTGCTGTATAATACTGAATGTTCAACACACAATACATTATCAGAATTACTAAAGATTATCAGAAAATAGCGTCAGACTCATGCCAGAAAACTGGGAAGTATGCCTGAATATTTACACTGGTGAACAGGACTTATCAATTTAGTGAAAACCAAATATTCAAATTTACAACAATATACCAGGTGAACCAGATTCGAAAGGGTAGTATCCATTACTAGTTGGATAGAACTAGTCGAGATTAAGAGAGTGTCACACGTAGCTTTTGTGGGTTACTGGCCGGCTAATCAGACGTTTTACACATTACTACGATTATTTGCACACAGCTTTCACTGATCGCATTCGAATATGAGGCGGTTTAGACCACGATGTGAAATTTTCTACTACTTAATTTGCGATGAGTTTGTCACGTTGGATGATTAATAGCAACAGGAAAAATGAATGAACGTTATGTGATGTTTTTGCGATATACAATTCTTGAACTTCCTCAACCAACCAAAAGGTTGTATGATCATACAGTTTAGATCATCCGATATAAGTCAGCAAAGGGATGTTTCTGGTCGTTCCATCAACCCTGTAAGGCTAGCTTTGCGATAAAGCTCTGGGCTTTACATAAGACATCCACTTTCGTTTTGAAGGGTTATGACGTATATCCCCTTTATATCAAAACGGTTCAATGGTGTATCACCAAGGTTGATAGCTCCTGTCAAAAAAATCGAAAGCAGCTCATGTTGGAAAAATAACCGGGAACACTTTCTACTCAACTGCAAATCAAAATTAGTCATAACTGAAAAATTTGTGTATCTGTTGTTAAACTGTTTTGCATTCTGTACTTCGATGTCCACTCAGTTTGGTCTTTTCCTGTTCATGTTTTGTTTTACTATCGAGTTTTACTCAAATATATCCGACATTGTTAAGGCGAATATGAAGCATTTTATGATGGACAACATGACGCAACTGATTGGCGTATTTATGTGAACAACCTTCTGGATCACTATGCTAATTTCACTGACGTTGACGTGAGGAGAACAAGTTTTCGTCTCAAGGTGAACACCGTCCACATTTGATCGTAGCCTGGGCATTCAAATAAGCTTTCCGGCTAGTCCACTTCGAGGGAAATAACTAGACTGAAATGAGTATACATCCTTTAAAAGCATCCCAGAGTAAGAGTCCCGTTTTTTATGTCGGCCTGTAGGTTGCCTTATCTTCAAAGGTAACGAACACCATAACGCTCTATTTATTGTGATACTGTCTATCTATACGCGGACACCGAAACTCCAAATTCGGGTTTCGCTTTTGTGATAACTCGTAAGTAGTGCATATTCTTGCCACGACAGAGATTTAAACGCCGATCAAGCTTACATAAAACTACCGTGTTGATCACTGCTCCACTGATGTCGCATTAGACACGATTGAATTATCATATGATAATGCTCGCCTATACTCGCTTTTCAGTAATGCTCAGACAAGTCGATTGTCTCAATGGATGATACAGTACTTGTTATGTAAACTCCAGTCGATAACCCTGTGATTAGGACTTCTGACATGTCAAAGTCTCCGATTTTGTTCAACCGTGATCAACACGGTTGGCTTGTGAAAGTGTGGCCGAATATCCAGTCCTGTTAGCATCAAGTATGTGCTCTGCTGATGGTCTCCATCGCCTAGTCACATTCCGACGTCCGGACACCAAACATTAGTACTTGCCAGAAACAGCTCGTTATCGGTATAGAGATGCAACAAACACTCACTGTTGTTTGTTTGACGAGTACTGTAAGAGTGTGAACCACCTAAGACACACTCATCAGCACTTATCCTGCTTACTTGATCATTCAAGTCTCCAGTCGCTTCTATTAAGCCTGTACGCCGTGTGGTGCGCAGAAGGTTGATGAGTTGGTGATAAAACTCCCCTTCGACTGCTTCCGGACGAATCTGCGAAGGTATGTGCCACAACAACAAAAAGATAGAGTTTGTATTGGGCACCACTCGAAGCTCTAACCATGCTTTTGAGTCTGACAGCGCAAAGACGGACGTTGACTGCTATCCAGCTAAACAGTGCCTTCCTTGCGTATGCGTTTGAGCCAGTTCCAAGGTCGGACGCGCCAGTGGCTTGAACCGTAGGATCTCCAGACAAGCGCACATTGTACTAGTATGGTGAAGCGGCTGACGGAGATTGAGGTTTCAGCAGTGAGCTAGAATCTTAAGGCCGTGTTTCAACTAGACAATAGATACCGACGATGAAGGTAGCTAAATTACATGAACAGGTTGCCTGCTGACCTGTTTACATAAATGGTGTCCAGAAGCAAACAGAGGTTAGTGCAGGTCAGGAAAAGAAACCTTGGTATTCGATATACTATCATTCAAGCTAGAACTTTCATCGCGAGTAACAAATAAGGCAAGCTACTGGTGACTGTCTAAAACTTGGAACCACCGAGTAAAGAGTTACTTAACAAGAGAGCCGAAAGGAGACGAACTAATTTTGGTGCGGCAGAATGTGATAAGGAAGCAAAGCTAGTTGCGGGCACTTTTGCCTAAGGGTTATGATAATGAGATGATGCAAAATTCATAGTTAGTATACATTTATAATTCCACCCTTATAGGGGAAGAATACTTCTGCTACGCCTACCGTCAGCTAACTGAGACATAACGGTCAGCGCGTTTGTCTCAAATTCGTGAAGGTCGAAATACCACTGAGGATGTGAACAAATTTTGTGCACTACAGATGCTGTACCTCACAGCACAGACTCCAGGAATAGTACCCTTCTATCTAGATGGACTAATCGACAGGTTTATCCAACTCTGAATGTTACAGTCTAGTGCGAATGATTTTTAAGTTGCGAACATGATTTACGACATTCGAAGGATTTATTTTCATACACCTTCTGATGAACAGTGAATGAGGGTTAACCTCAAAATATGAACTTACTATAAACCATATACAGTAAAGAGTCACCAGTTGTATCATTAATCATTCTTCTGACAAAGAGTTTCAAGGCCTGTTGGGATAAATCGATTTTTATCTCTGAAGTAGTCGGTACACAGGGCTACCACTGAAGCGTTGGAAATTGCCCTAATGTGTTGTTATTTTGTAGAGATTATTGTAATCAGGAACAATGACCTTAGCGATAACGACAACAATAATAAAAACAGCACATTAGTCTGTTTACTCGGGAAGAGTGAATATTCAGCCAACAGAAATATACTGTTTATAAAAACAACCGACGAAGATTCGCAAATGATGATATATATGCGGAAATGGTTAAAAGCCCTACATGGTTTTTTGAGCACTAAAGTTCTTTTCGTATGTAAGGTAAAAAAAGGTCTAAGCTCTCTATATACAGCGGCAAAAGCACGGACGAATAACAATGCATTCTGGCTACCGTCGAAACAATACTGTTCAAATAGTTGAGTCTCAGTGATTCCCATGATCACTGGAACATCTACGTTCACAGAGATGCCGTAATACGATCAGGTGTGGTATAGGTACTCTGAAATAGCCCAATCATAATGAAGCCGACTGCACGTCATACGGTTGTGAGTTCGAACCTAAATTTCCTCCATTTGTTCGATCAGCGTTTAAGAAACTTCGTGAAGTGATAACATGATTACCCGTTTCTACAAATCGGGTCACATGACATCGAGCTATGGAGCGACTACTTTAAATGAACAAACGAGCACGGAAAGTAATCGTTACGAACTTACGGATAGCCACATACCGAATAGGGAGGAAAGGTTGAAAGTAAACCTCGACCCAGCAGTTCATTTCCTCACATATGTGTTCGTGTGTATTCCTGTAGCAATGACTCACTGTACTTGTCCACTGTAGTTAAGGATCACCCGCATCGTTCAGTATTGCTTGATTTACGTTGCATACGTGTCAGAACTCGACGAGCTTCAAGTACTCGTCTCATCGGTCTTCAGTTCCAATGCATTTAAACAGATGCTCACAGTTTTGAAAAAATATCGGACTTTCAAACAGACAAATCGACTGTGTGTGATAAGGACAATAGCTTCACTCGAGTCCTTCCGAAAAATAAGTCGCAGTTTGACGATCGCACACAGCTGGATGTCCGAAAGGGACATCTGGTTAAAGCCAGGGGCCACAATTGTTTCGATGTTACAGGTAGCCATGGAAATACACAGTGAGTTTGAACAGTTAACCAGTGTACATTAACATGGTCACTGCAGTGGGAAAACAGAAAGTGTCAACTAACCTCCGGAAATGATATGTTCCGGCAGCTGTCAGTGACATTGCATTTCAACTGGTTGTTCTCTCACTAGAAGCACAATATCTACTTCGTCGTAGTTGAGGACCATGGACAGTTCGTTACAACGCTTCAAGATTCACCAACTGACGACTTCACTTCCGATATGTCCATGTTGCTTTGATTGCACGACGTGGCAAAAGCAGCGGTTCAATCAGTCATCAAACTGGAACACTCAAAGTTTTTATGAATAAGACGATTTGGATGACTCAAACACAAGTTTGTAAGCATGCAGTTTGACCTTACTCAGATTGCTGTATGCTGGGCGCAGTCTTCATCGGCAGCGTGTGTACTAGTCATGCTTATCAACAGAACCACACGGTGTACATGTATGGTTTTTAGGAGAAAAGATTGTTATCGGATTGACTACCTGAAAAACGAGAGCGTACAACTCTAGTACTGCCCTATCTATCATAATCCAGTGAATACTTTAGGAGGCTGTGGAATACATAACGCATTTTAGTCCTATCACTGTCTAGACTGGGCATAAATATGAACATACACGTAACTGCTAGCCTACTCACTCCCTCCGGTATCCAGTTACTCGTCATCCTCATTCTCAGACTTCTTTTGCTAGCTGATTCCTATCAGTTGTATGTTGTGCAAGTTTTGCATTGCAACCAAACAGCTTAAAATGCACACGCTTTTTCAAGTTGTAGGTGGTTCTGCTTCATCACCTCAGTAGGGTAGAACAACGGTTGTCATCAGATCGAATAGGAGAGTTGAATCAGTAAGAACAATGGTATCTGATGTCAGGTTCACAACTCAGTATGCAAACCGGCTTTGTACCGGATGAAGGTTTAAAATATTTCCGAAGCGTTTTAGTGTTCTAATCACATATTTTCAAATAAGCGTGTTAGAAAAGCGCTAATTATCATTTATCTGAGAATTATTCATATTGTGAGATGAACAACACCAAAAAGTGTGTAACTATTTCAGTTTCTATAGTATTTCTTTGCTTTCTCATTGTATTCGGTTTAACTACCATTGTTACGGCTACATATGGAACTTGATACTCAATATTAAAACATTCGAGTTTTATGGAAGGTCACGTGACCCCGATAGAGTGTACTATGAAATCCTTCTTTACGATTGGCGGGATATTCATCCAGAAATCGGAACTGAGTAGACTATCCACCTTAAACGATTTGAAGAAAAACACAAGTGATCCCTGTCGGTCTAATTTGCTTTCTGAAATTGCAGAATGTGTCGTAAGAAAATGACTTCTAACAATGGTACTGTGTAAACTAAATCAATCTTGTATTTTACTCGACAACTCTACCAATACGCTGGTTATTCCATCAAATTCTCCGGTAGAATAAGATAATAGGAAAATAAGAAGTCCGTTACGTTCAAATATAAGGCGGAAATTCTAAGTATTCTGCAATCCGAGATGTGGCATCTATATATAAATACGTTTGTCTGAACCCGTTAAGTTCATCAATCTTGCACGAACTCAGAGAAACTTCCAAGTAGTTTAAATAGACAATTGTATATCCAGGATTCCACCGGCAGCTTCGTCCAGAAAGCGTCCCTGAACAACCGTTACATTTTAAGAACCTCTCACAGTCTTATACAGAGGTAGGCTCGTGCGATCGGATTCGTAAAATATGTTCAGATAAACATATTTCTGAGCAGTTTGATTTTATTGAACAGACTTATCCAGGATGGGTGTCCAATTCGTTTTGTCTAAAAGCATTCTGATCCACTCGACTCCCGACCAGCGCTCACAGCGGTACCACAGAAGTCTGTTTCATATCCTAACAATACAAAGAAGATGATGTAACGCTGTCCGCCTGACAACGAATGAAGACATCACAAAATCACGCTTATACGTCAGCCAAGCTGCGCCAAACAACTCTTCTCCCGTCAACTTCGAGAAAGGGTCCGCCGCCCACACTCGCCAAACTGATGGACACGCGTATCATTCTCACGTATCCATAAGAAACCTCGCCCCCCCATCAGTAATCCATAATCAGTCTTAACTTTTACGATACTCACAGAATTACATGATTTGCCCTGAGTTTCCTGTGTAGATTACACTTATCTGAAATAAATGTGATTGTCCAATGAAAATTATGGACAACAATTGTTTACAAAGTTGACTTTTATGAAATCCGCGAGAATAAATAGATCGTCGCATGTCAAAAACCCTATGGCATCACCGTAACATAAGGAGAATTGATACAGTGTTGCTTAACTTGTCCCGGTTTCAGTAGACCTTTCTCGGGGAAAGCAATGTAAACATTTCTCCAAATGTAGCAAAATGAAGAGCTTTTCATTCACCTTATGTATGGAATATAAGGTGTAATGGTGCAACGGATGTTCATGTTGCGATAACTTGGTTTATCTGTCTAAACTATGACCACCCAAAACTAATTTGCAATTTCGCATGTCCACGCCTAACCCTGATCACAACTGGAGCAAAATTTCAATTTTCATCAGTCACTTGAGCGATGTGTAACAGTGTTTGAGCTATGAGGGTAATGTGCATGACTTGCTCAAACCCTGCCTATCTTTGTTTGAATGAAGTGCAGGTGCGTGCATGTGGGCGTGCGCGGGAGTTCCAAGTACTGCATACATGCATGGACGCGAACAGTTAGTTGTCTAAATCATAGGGAGACCGGATGATGTTGTATGCGGGTGCACACGTGTATGCTCATGCGTATACGCTATACGAATTATTCAACTCAGTAACCATCACTGGTTTTCACTATCCTTCTAGCTCCATCTGTCACAGTTGTCACACCCAGTGGGACTGTCACGTGACCGCTGTAGAATAATGTCTACAATATATCAAGTACACCCATAGACAGACACAAGCATGCAGAGACTGTTGGTGGAACAAGTGACAAGCACAGGGAACAAGTCGTTTTTCCGGTTTAAACGAAGGGTATAACACACAATTGACTCACCCAATGAGCTACTGTCAGAGATACCCTTTTGAAAAGAAACCCTGGTTCATATAGCATTTGTATATTCAGTACCAGCGCATAGTGTTCATAGCAGGCAAAAAGGTCTCTTTACCATAGATAATAAATACCATCCATTATACACCGTCAGTTTTTCAACCAAATTAAATGAATTTTTGTACAGTGGGTTAGTTGAAAATCACTGGCTGAAAAAATGCAGTTATTAAAAGCTACCGCCAACATTGGTTACCAGGTGCTTGTACTACACAGCTTTAAATTTAACTATACAATATGTCAAGCAAGACTAAACACCCAATTTGTTGAAGTTACGTTTAGGTTTAAAAATACCTGTGGATTTCATCGATTGATAAACAGACATCAATCCACCTCCCTACTCAGTAACTTCGGTGTCACAATGGGAGAAAGAGTTATGAGAAATGTCTGAAGAGGTGAAGAAGTATGAATCACCAAATGACTGAACAATTTTGCGACATGAGAACCAACAACAACAACAACATGAGCATGACTAATTGGGATTAGCCGTTTGATATACAACTAAAGGTTTTTGTTGGTCTCCAGCCAGAAGGCCAAATACGTCCAACTTGAATAATCTTTCAGGTCAGCTTATTCACTCCCCTAGTCTATACCATACAGTGACTGCTAGAATGTCACATCCAGGATACCTCAGTACAAACAAAGGGAGCCTAAAGAAACAGATGATGAACTGATCTATGTAGTGCGTTTTCGAAGTCACAGTCTAAACTGTCAGATAACAGATGAACAGGCTAATATCCGGCTGGCATTAAATGTGCACATCTTATGCTCAAAACGAAACAAATGGCCGCGTTAACTAGTACCGGTTAGTTGACTCCGATGAGACGTAAAGAAAACGGCCATGGTTGTTGATGTGCCGCATTTTACGCTCATGTGCTCCCACGTCCACATTGAGCGCCCAACTGTTCTTATCGGAGTATCAGTCGTTCTTCCAATACTCTCTTTCCACGAGGGTCTGCTATATAAGGTTTTGCTTGGCATTACTAGACATTATACCCAGATTTTCGGACACAAGTGTGCGGGAAATAAACTGTGGATTCAGTATGAATTCTTCCCGAAAAGTGCATTCTTGTTATTGTAAGTCGACATAAAATACAATATGATGCTGTGTTGGTTAATCAGAGTATAATCACCATAAAATGTCCACTCACTTTGACCGGGAATTGTTACCAACAAATGTCCACTCAATCGATCCGTGCAGCTCAAAACACTAACCATGTACACCACAAAGTACATGCACAAACGAAAACACCATCGTCTAGCACTATGTAAATGTTCATGCAACCTTGATTTTCTTCATTTGTAACTTTTCGTTTAACTTCAGGTGAGGAAATTGTAACTAATGAGTCCGCCTTCCATCTTTCAATCGATAGCCAACTTTAGGTCTTTAAAGGTCAGTAAACCGAGCCCAACAGAACTACAGCCTGTGAAGTGGTAACTGGTTCAGTTGATGGTATTCCTCATACGTGAAGTAAACATTCATTACCGCGAGTGAAACAAGAAAAACAATAGTACATCCATTACTAAGGGACTGGCAAGATTTTGCAGCCGCACGATATCTACAGATTCTCCCATCTCGACTTAGCTTTGTCTAATCTTGTTAGTTTGCGGCCACTTTCAAACAAGCCATGAAGACTTTTCCTTTAGGTGTTCACCGCTTGCCGACCGTTTCCCATTAAGTTCAGTCACCGTTTACTACCCAGTATGCTCACATGGAAATTAAACGTGCCGTGAACGACTTGCGTCGTCAGATGAGGATCTTTACTGACACTGCGAGCACTGATCACCATAAATGATACAGACTTGTGTCACATCTGTAGGATCTTGATCAGTGATTGTAGCCTATGATCCAAGGTTGCAACGACGAAGAATTTGAGCTTTGGATGGATTTGGATCAGCCTTAAAAACCGCATGCTTTCATATAATATACGTTCTATAAGGTGGGAGAGCTGAAAAACCTTGCACTTAAACTAAGGTATCCACCGACCGTGTGAATTGCACAATGACTTGATAAGATAAAGTGTCCTAGTGACACACAATTTCTGTTGCGAGATAAAATCAGGCTGAAATTCTCTATTAGCTTACACCGAGGTCACCTCTATATGAATACATCTGTATCGAATCTCAACAATGGTTTTGATAGATTTCAGCATCGGCTGTTTGAACAACTCCGTGAAAGTATTCTGTACCCTGATGTACTCGAACAGTTCACATAACACGTTATCGTTATGTAACCAGAGTCAAATATTGAAGTTCAATTTTTCCTATGTGATTTAATCAATAGAGCATGTAGTTCCAGTAGCCAGGTATAATATGTGAAGGATATCTTATCTAACTACCATCGACCAGCATTTAATTTTAGGTGACTTGGAATTACTGTCTTATGGTTTTCTTTACATTTCTATCAAACAGCCTTCAATATTCTTGTAAATAAATACAATCCAGTTCGATCATCATGTTTTACTCAGACGAGAGCGTTATATAATCATCTTTATTTAATATCAAACCCTTCCATGCCCGAATGACTAATCATGATATTAGCTACTAGTTTTTCAGTTTACTGTTCACAAAGTGCGTACATGCCAAAAAGCTCGAATTCACACAGTAAAAATGAAAACACTAATAATAAGCTCACTGGTTCCATCAAACTGGCACAAACGGTTCATCGTGCACACAATCTAACCCATCCGACACAAAACTGGACTGCTAAATGGCAGCTTTGTTGTGCAACAAATAGGCGTACGTAACTAACATTGCAGCCATCTGATCGGTTGTTCTCTACACACGGAATCTGCTATCATATTAGGGTAAATAAAACGATCGTTAATTTACCCAGATGACTGGATCTACAATCCAACTTTGTTCCACTGTCTTTATTCTGGGAGGATATTAGCCGCATGTTACTTAAGCTTCGTTTCGTCTTGAGACTATCACGTTTGGAAGGACAGGGTTTTCATCCCGTTTTCCTTCTGATAGCATCCCTCTTCTCTGCCAGTGTTGACGACTTTTACGAGAATGTCCGACGTATCATACCGCTGACATCGTGTTCCTCACAAATATATACGTTTCTTGTCAGCAGTCAAAACACGTTTTTTCCCGCACGTAACCTGTCAATAACTTTCTGAATGTGATTGCGTCTAGATGTCATCCCAAATGCACACTGTTAGAGGTTCATCAATAAAAAGATGTGTTGAGATCATGGCGAACAGGTGTTGCGTAGGCAACACAGAGTGCGTCTGTATGTGGAATGAGTCAAGTTGTGCTCATGTGATGGGCGATTGATCATATTGGTTTGAGTGAACGATGAGGATAATGGATTATTTGCATTCCCCATTGATATGTTTCTATTTGTTGTGTGAATTCGGGAAGCCTATTTGATCCTATGTGTAGTGTACGAGAGTTATCCTTCCAATACTAGCACGAGCACTGATCAGCTGAGGTAGTCTTCTGGTGAATAAATGTACTTGGATAATGCCTAACTGTCTTACTGGCCGCTGAGCCATTATGTACACCATTTGTTGACAGATAACAAACGTGTGTGGTGTTGCAGTGCTGCTTCGTAAGATCGAACCTTCTGTCCTACTAGTCCTGAGTAAAACACACAATATTGTCATCATTTTTTTCGGTAGCATATCGTACTCACTTTGCTTTCGAATACTATGGACTCAGTTTTCCCCAAATTCAAAATGACCCGTTGTGATTCATGATTAGCTTGTAATTCAATTAAACTCACAATTGGTTTTCCACGTTTACCATCTCATGGGTGGGGCCCAAACTAAGCTCATCTGTCCATATAACCTTGGTCCATTGACGAACTGGCTAAGCACAAATCGCGGACTGTTGATTAATGTTCTGGATGGGATACGCATTTGGAGTAGACTATGAATAGAATGATATCAACTTAGCCGACTCCCAGTGGAAGCGCGTAGAGGTCAGTGGGGCAGTGGTCAACCCGGTAGCCGGAGTTCAAGTCCCGGTCATGGCAAGGTTAAACATTGGTGACCAACTCTAAATTAAGCAAAATGCAGACATAGTGCTTCTTTTCAAAAGGGGTTAACAGGAAAAATCTATGGGGTTGCGAAAGATTTGATCGGTAGTGAGTGACGTTCAATGTGTTTTTTCGAAAATCGTTTACTTTGTTTGGTTATGTTCTGTTTGTGGAATTATCGCTGGCCAGACGTAAACGTGGATTTTATATCACACTTATTCTTCACGTTCTTCCCGTTTTTGTAAAAACGTCCACTCACCAACTCACGATAGTGTGAGATTGATTTAGCTAGATTTATATTTAAAATGAACGCTATACTAATTTGACCCAAGCATTCGTACCAAACACAAACATTTTAACCTATCTGTTTCGAAATGAAGAACTGTACTCGAGCTTTTTTCCTGGTGGAAATTATCATTGGTGCATGTCGTTGTCATGGCCAGAAAGGAACCTCGGCCGACGCTCTCGTGAGACAACGATGCCGACCACTGACCCCGTAGTGTGTAAAACCAGGTTGCCGTATTTAATCACTGTGCCACGTACAATTGTGAGTGATCGTCAGGCAATGTTAACTTTCTACTATGATCTTTAAACATTTGTTTGCTGTTAACAATTTTTAAAATGGTGCTTGGTTTTTCCCATTCAGATTTCATTAAAAACAGTTTGCAAAAACGAATTTGAGCCTATCTTCTGTTTGATCCAATCTGGTAAACGATTTCGAGTGTCCGATCGAGGCAGTTTCCAGTTACTACAGTTATTTCAGTTGCTACAATGTACAACCTTATTTACTGGAACACTGGTCACACGGTCACGGTACTTTTCGTTTATCAGCTCGCCTGAAGATATGTCAACAAATTCACTGACTACATGGTTTAATGAAATTACAAGATGCGTACGTGAAAAGTTAAGGTTGTATTAGAGGGAATCTAACAGCCAAACCTAATTTACTCACAGTTATGCATGCAGATCGAAATGCGATTGTTTTGTCTAGTCTAATCTGAGACCAACCGATTATTGGTCAACACACTTTCGTAAAACGTGTGTACCGGAGTCTCACTCCATGTTTGTATAAAGATACGGAAGGCAAAATGGAAACTCATGCCTAAATATTATATTCAATGACTGAACGCAAAAGCATGGTATCGATTGCGAATCATCCTATTGTGAAGCTGCCTACATCAAAAAAGATCAATAACTAACTGGTTGAGTATGAAACGTAGTGTTTGGTTATTGCTGACAATCTCCTTAATGAACTAGTAGCTAAAGTTAACAAGCGAAAAACCGAGTATGTTGAACAACTGAATAAGATAAATCCAATGGTAAATTAGTTAACAAAGATTCATAAACCTCTCTCAGTTCGTAGTTTTGAACCTAAAGTATGAATTGTGAATCTATGGATAATTAGTCATCAGCTACTCAACTAAGGTTGAATGCTGAGTAAATATAACCCCACAGAAGTCTGATCTCCCCTGTGTTATGATTGACCCTTAAATCACCGACTATATGCTCCATATAGTCACACTGGAAGTCAGAATTCCACCTGAATTCAGTGATGCAAATGAATAAAACGTTAAAGTTAACTTTCCCAATCCTAATATGAAAGCAACCGTCTAGGCAGGAAATATCGTCATTGCACACTGCTGTTCACAGTGGTATTCCGCTCCGTCAGATTGTCACTAGTCCGTTCTAAGCAGTTCAGACCAAGCAACCGTTGAGTCCGCTGTACCTGGGATTTCAACCGCGTACCTGACTAGTTTGTTCCGCTCGGTTGACACCTACATTGTGTCAAACAATGCCCAACATATTTATACAGAGTGGCGATGGAATGCTGGTGAGAACGTGTTAAGATCAACACACACATTAACGACCACCCATATCTGGAAGCTAGGAAATTCTCTACCAGATAAAAAACGAGCGACCGGTTGAGCATCCTGACAACTAGCTTGAAACGGCTTCAATCAGCTATTCATATCAAAGTCAGATATGTAACCTGACCCTCAACTCTGGAGCCGTGTTCAATTAACATATAATTCCTGATTAAGTTGATCGATAGCTAGTTTTGAAGAGAGAAGTCGAATCTGCTTGTAGCTATCCGGTTCTGCTATAGTGACATTCGGATGGGACAAGTTGTGTGTGACCCGATTCTATGTTGATTCTATACGAATTTTCAAGAGGATAAGCTCAACGTCAGCCTTAGTTCAATCATTAACTGATATGCTGAAAACCGAACGATGGCAGGCCTATTTTAAGGTTTTTCTTGCTATACACTTCAACTAATTTGTTTGGGATACACACTTTTTTGAAGGTACCAAACATGAAGCTTTCTAACGGGTTATCTCCAAATTGATCACCAGAGGAGCGTTCACAATTTCATTATGGATTAAACTTGATGTTACGCGAACTAAACTCACTTGACTAAACGAGATAAACTTCACAGTGATGCTCACCCTAACATTATATGGTCTATTTTGTACACATTTTGACTCCTCAGGTTGTAATAGACTGAATGGGCTCGGAACCAGAAACCCTGTACGATTCGGTACTGTGTACGTAACAGGCCATACATCACGATAAGACCTATGATATTAGATGACAGTGGTTACAGTCAGGAGAGATCAACAATGTGGTCAATTCGTTGTTTCGTGATAACCACTTACAAACCGTCCTCAGTTGATCAAATTGATCACCATTTGATTTAATAGGATGGGCATGCCTGAGGAAATGTTAATTATCCAACCCAAAGTCATGAATTGACTCTCCCTTCCACCCGGTCACTGACGCTAGAGTATTGTGTTATCACGGCACATCTCTCTGCAAAATTCTAGCGTGTCTATACATGACAACAAATCTGTACAACATACTGACTGTTGTTTGTTGTAAAATGATCTACACAGCTTCCTTACGAAAGCGTTGCCAGGGTTCACATCCCGGCCATGGCAAGTACACGCAGTAGTGAGGACCTCTAACTAGAGCTAAATAAAAGAATCATGGGAGTGTGAGAATCGAGATCAATGAAGTCCAGTTTATATATATATATATATATATATATATATATATGTATATATATATACCTAACTTTTTCCGCCACCTTGAGGTGGTTGTCAGGCTTGTGTGCCATTTTGATCCAGCAGGCTATGTTGACTGGGATCCTTGCACATTTAACCATGTCACATTGGCCAAAGGAGAGCAGCCAGACAAAAGGCAGAAGTGATTGCGGATGAAGTTTTAGGTGTGATGGTTCCGTCAAGCATTTCAAGTAAACAACCCAGTGATCAACATGTTTGTTTTAAAAACAAAAACGCATGCGAATGTTCTGAATTGAATAAAAGTATATCCCATGTTCGGGGGGTAACAAGAACGAATTCGAAGTTTAGAACCTTTTTGATGCGATTCACTTGAAAACCTTTGGTGAATTCAAAAGTTGCAGGACAGTATGATGATGTTCGGTATGGAAGAGAATCATTCATCTGGATGATAATATAATATATTATTATCAAACGCTGCCCTTTTAGAACAACTAATCTAGCATACAACTCTAGGTTTAGAAGACACAAGAACTCACATGGTTTTCGATGAACAGTGTAAGACATATTACTTCCACGTTGCTTTACTCTTTTTGTAACAATTTGGATCCGTCATTTTATCGACCGTATTATATGTTTATTTGTAGCGACCCTTTCAAAAGACCGCCATCAAACAAAGGAGCTGAGCAATGGTTACGATTATTACTGTACAACTACGTACTAATACCCCATCACGATGAACTAGAGAACTTCTTGTTGCAAGCCGAAGATCTATTTGACCCAATCACAATCTTTTGTGATGCACATAATACTCATCAGCAAGATATTAGTTCGTTGATAAGGTTTCCTCTGTGTGAATGATTCCCTAATGTCTGAGTCGGTTTTCATCACAGTTGACAGTAATCCTTTTCGTACTGTACACTATCGAGCTGCGGCGCATTTCTGTGTCTAATCAGCAGTAATTCTTTATTCTGTCTAGTCGAACGGGATGATAAAAATCGAAACCAGCATGTGATAATATGTGATATTTAACGGATCAAGAACTCCAATTTAAATGTATAAAACATTTACTAAATACGAATCCGACATCGTACCGCGTCAGGTGTTATGCGTACAGAGTAGTGATACAACAGCTAGCAACCAATACCGGTAACAAGAAAGGTACTGTGTCGAATCCAATCCTATGTTAACTAGGTCAACCCGAGGACTGTTTACCAAAAGGGGAGCAATGTGATATACTGAAACCATCGTTCTCTGTAAGGGTGGCCGTAGGCGATGTATACGGCCGAGCTGAGATGTGGTGTGTCTCGTCTACTGAACAGAATGGTGTCAGTTTATGAAATACTTGGTAATATTATCTGTCATAAACGATATTCACCGAGTCCGTGCAATTGTGGATATGAGTTCTGTGGTTATTTGACAAACGCCACTGTCGTTTAGATTACGAAACAAAATTATCCAGTGACAAATCAGGATCAGTAACACGGAGGAACATCTGCAGTTTCGTGTGTTTCACCTGTGAGATGAGCTCCAGTCGGAACGAAGCTTTCACTCAGAAGCGCACTGTTTTAATGTTTATTAACTCTGTGGTAATGCACCAAGTGGATGATATCTATTGCTATGGTCTGACATCTACCAACTACGTTCAGTTATGTTTTCGTTTTGTCACTGCCACCACTCCGGTCGGTCTAATCTCGTCGTATCTGTGGTTTCGGATGAGAGCAGGGATTAATGTATTGTATTACTGTCGCAATCCAAAGTGCAACTACCATAGGAAAGATCATGAGCACAAACACCGATATATATATATATATATATATGCAAGCGAGCATACAGCACTGGTCTGACAGTGCTGTCCAAATGAGCAAACAGAGGAACAGTTAAGAGTCTGAATCACTCAACCAGCTCACAACACGGAGGTACATGTTAGAATTTCGCCTTCACCATCTATACTGCGTGCGACCAAATATAGACGACATTGGTCGTTTAATGACAAGTAGCAGATGGGCTACATGAAAAACCGAATTCTAGTAGGTTTCGATGTTGATATCAACCAAGGAATTACTTAATATTGATATCAACTGCATTAAACAAGCAGGACGATCTCGACTAGAAAAGGGGGAAAGATGAAAACAACCAACTCGTTTTCAAACGCGCTCTAAATCTGAGGTTGAATATGTGTCCACATTGTCTGTTCTTTGTTGTGACTTGGTCAAATTACGTTTCCAAATTCGTTCTATAATGTGGACAACAGTGAGTTATGCCGCCAATTAAAACTTAGAAAAATTAACTTGCATAAAGCAAACATCACTCAAACCTGTTTCAGCTGGATCTCATTGATGGGCAATCATGTTTTTTTGGCTGTGAACATGAACGGGAGTTCACCTCCCCGGAGTTGCTAGGTTGTGCATTAACAAGAGAAAAAACCTAAGTCTAGGGCTACTGTTTATGGGAGACTGTCGGAACAGTCTGTATGAGGACGAAATCTGTAATAAAATGTATGATGTTTAATTTATACCAAACCAACTTCTGGACAGCCTATCGGCTTATAATCAACTTTCCGATGTGGTTTTATGTTAATTTGCCGTGACGTACAACCATTTCCATGTATCCTTGTGAGACAGAACGTCAAAGAGTACTGTCGGTTATTCTGTCCAACAAGATACTCATAAATACATTGAGTTGCTTAGCCTTTTTAGAAAGAGTAGTTTACAAAGTTCTCAGATATCAATTTATACCACTGGTATGTTAGTCAGTATTGCTTTGCTTGACTCATTTGTATTGAGATTCGGTGTGAAATACAGCAACTCGTAGATAGATCTGAATTTTGTCTGAATACCTTTTCACTTAACTAGTTTCCGTGGCTGTACATTTGTCAATGAATGAGTGATACTTCCGCTGTTCACTCCTCATTTACATATATCCTACCGATTCGAGGTTCCTATGTGAGTAACTTTCAGACGTTCTCAGTACCACACGCATTACAATCATGCATGTCTAATCGGTACTACAGTTTACATCTATTTGAAAAAAGATTGTTTCTAGTTCCAAGTTTCCCAGCAAACACACACTGCACACTAAACTCCGCCATCCTGATTAAACAATAATCACTTGACTCGTCGTTTCATGCTATCAAAGTCACAAGTGTATCCCGTTAGAAATATCATCCCAGAATTCATAAGGCAGTTACAGAATAGCAAAAGCGAGAAGTATTTTTTGTATCTCTGATCTGTGTTGGAGAGTGCGAAAAGATAACGAGTGGATAGTTCGATGAGTGTCACAGAGTGAGTTGGAAATTCAACCTACATAACAATGAAGAGGTGACTGGGAAGAGAAAAATAATTCCAACTAATATCTGTCATACGGAATACAGTACATGCCAAGTGAGAAGATATAATTGTGAAAGATTTAACTTCAGCCTACCGGACCAATTCGATTGGCTAAGCCGTTTTTTATACTCTGCTTGGTTTTCTGAATATGTGCGCAAGCCGAATTCGGTAAATCATGACACTGTTGAGACATCCTTCAATAAATTATCCCGGGAGCATAATGACTGTTGCCCCCGCACTTCAAACGACTCGTTCGCCGTGGTTTTGTGGAGATTAATGACCACACTATGGTACTCTTGAGTTGTCATGAAAGGATGCGCATTTAGTTGTTGTATTCTTCAGGAGGAATGCAACAGGAAACATTAAAGTGTAATCCAGCAAGAAGTAGTGTTTTCTGTACGTGAACAACTGTGGATCTACGGGAATACCATGGGCAAATGAGTATTTACATTCGAGGTGTTCTTGTTGCCGATACCGTGTATCAATTTTGTGTCTGAGCGATCCTTGTGCCACCCGCGTTCCTGGCTCACGGCAACATACGAAATGGGTACGTTGGTGTTAGTAGGAACTTTGTCAAAAATACGTACATTTTCCTGTCCTCTCATTAACGAATTGCGAACAAGCAGCAAATTTTATGATCCCCACTCAAAAACATTTTTGCATACGCTGAGTTTTCTGGTCTGCTCTAACACTATCCCTTCCCATATGGGTTAATTTAGTCTACCGACAAAAATCGTTTGTTTCACTTCAACAATTCTCAGTCATCATTAATTCACCGTTATCTGAAGACTCCAACGAAATATAATTACGTTAATCTAGAAGGCATCCAAGTAGGTAGCATCTGGAATTCAGCTGAATTCGAACCAGCGACTGAAACAATATATCCTCTTGTGACAGGCACAGTTGAGCTCAATAACTTTATCAGTGTAGTGCCTGCAGTGTCGTTGGTTCGAGTCTCTTCCTAACAAATTAACCACTAATTTGTTCATTGGAGAGTTGTACGCTAGCAGTCAACTAGCAAACTTACCAACTATCTGTGAAAATTCTTTCCACTTTCTAAGCCTAATGACAGTTGACGGTATGCTGACTGGACAATCTGTAGTCTAATGTATTCAGACAATGACCAGACTGATACTCCACTTTTCACAATGTGCCATTTGATTATTGAAGTCAATACGACCGATTTTGTGTTTCCACCTACATGATCGATAAATTTCATGACCATTCTCCCGGAGATGAACGGATTCATTTACATATATACATGGATGACTGAACGTCTGCATTTTTGGTACCACACCCGAACAACACTGACGTCCATTATTTTGCCCAGGGCCGGCAAAATGTGTAAGCGACATGACATTTCAGAAGCGGGATCAACGAGTGTGTGTGTATTGTTATTCCCAATATCATGACCCGACAATAACTCATTGTTTGTCAGATGTTGACCTTTCCACGTGCGCCATTTTGAAACACACACGCCATTGGATCCCCGTCTGTCAAACCAACCAATTAGAAGCAAAACCATCCCACCTGGTTGCGATCGCCGGCTGTGGTAATGGCCAGACGTCCGGTCCGACTTGCTGACTCGGACTAACGTAGTCTGCATACTGTGGCAGACAATCAAACCACCAAATGCAGCAGTTTGCTTGTCTAAGCGTCTCCTACGTAAAAGCACTGCACTCACTCACCACATACTACCCGGCCGTCTTACACGCCGCATGAAGTTCCCAGCCAGTCTTGACTGACACAAGCTTTCGAATTAAATAGGATGCAGACAATCTTCGGTTCAACTATGGAACTGATGAGTCAAAAATTTCTCAGATGTGAATGAACCACTCCTGTACTAGTTGTTCATCTCCAGTATTCTTAGTAAGCAGGAACCAGTAATTGTTTATGATAAGTCGAAACATGGCGAACAAGCACTTTCTTGGTGCCATCTTCAGGCCACACAAACCACGACAACTATGAGAATGTTTGTCAAATCAGGACTGCGTGGAACCTAATACAGTATGAATCCAGTGTCATTTGAGTATTAGGGACACGAGTGCTACGGTGCCGTGTCAGTCGTTCCAACGACGGCAGGTCATAGTAAACTCAGTGCTTTAGCAAAAACTTCTGCGATGACATATTAGAGTTTCGCAGCCGGATTCCGATAGTCTCCGCAGCGGCCAAGATACGACATTTCACACTTCTGGTCTGACGCGTGTGTGATGTGGCATCTGCATTGACTCAGTGACCCGAGTCGACTAGGTGGACCAAAACTGTACTGGAAAGCCTTTGCTGTTATCGGTCGTTAATCAGGCAGGATGGTGTTAACGTATTCTCTCCGACAAATGCCTTGTTGATCATTATTTTGTTGTGTTTCGGTCCGAAGATGGCACACCGTAAACAAGCCTGTTCTCCCAATTTTGACTTTTAATGAAATCTCCAGGTATACTTGAACTGATAAGCCCCCGGATCGGTATGTCTAATGGGTTATGCGTTACACCCTAAACCGGTTTTTCCCACCTCACTTCTGTTCAGAGGGACTAAACCATCGGATGATGCAGACTGCATTTCGCAACGTGGATAGTAGATTAGAATGACGGTGGACTTAGTTCCTTTGACTGATGTTCGACTTCGCTCTGTTGTTCTACACTTGAGATAATTACTGGCCAACCTGCACTCAGTGGTATTGCTTCTGCTAACAAATTCAGTACAAAAAAACTCGTGTAATTACCTCTCGGTTCAGGGGCTGTTATGTGGTTTCTAATCGGTTGATGATTAGACACTCATTGGACAACCACACATACGGTAAATACCCAATTTATTATACTCATAGAAACTACGGCGTGCACACCATCGATCGGTCAGTCTAAGCGTCCTAGGTCTGACAGCACTTGTTGGCTTTGGTCTATTTGAATACGCATGCCAATACAAGTTAGCAGTATTTTCTTACTAACTAACCATGGCTGTTTCTTAGTTGGCCAGTCCAGTTCGCTTACTGACTCAATTTTAGTATAGATGTGTACTGTAAGAATTCTTTTAAAATTGGTCTAATGAACACACTAGGTGTCACCGACCTTCACAGGATGAACTAATTTCTTCACTGTTATTTATGAGATCCTCACTTGAGTTCAGTCTTTCTGAATCTCATCGGCGATCGCAGCATCACTCACACATGGGTGTGACTAAGCGTTTACAAACGTCCCTCGTCTTATTACTAATGATCTGTAGCTAAACGTATCTAAATGTGGACTTTCCGGTCATCCAGCATGGTTCGCAGATCACCTAACAGATCACATGCTGCATCCGGGTATGCCGTTTCTGTCGCTGATTCGAATCCAGCCGCAGTCCAGATTTTTCGAAGTTGGGTCTCGAATAAAAAAACGCTAAATTTGCCTACTGTGAGGTCATTTACGTAATGACTAGTACAGTTGTCCATTAAATAATGGTTTGAGTTCAAATCTCGGCCATGGCCAAGATGTGAACTAGTGATGAGCTATGCTAAAGGTGGGACTTGATTTTAGTGTTTCTTGTCGAAGAGAGTTGGCTGAAAATTCTACGAGAATGCGGCAGCTTCTAACATCTGTGAGTGGTGTTCAAGTGTGATGAACTCACTCACCCTGAGCGCGTATCTTGTTAAAGAAGCGGCCATCCAGTCTACACCTTTACCTTCAGGTGATGGTCATCTTTTTACGTGTGATAATATTTCATTTATGCGATTACATGAACACAAACCTACAGGGATATTATGCATTAAACTCCTCATCTCTCCTCACTCCCCTAAAAAATTGTTCTTTACTTTTGGTTAGTTGTTTATTATTTTGTTTTACGGTCGCATACAACATCGGTACACAACAACAGTCTACCAATAGTGAATGCTACTTTCTTGTTGTCAACAACGATGACGGTGACGTTGGTTTCTCTTCTGGAAGACAATCCACCTTCGAAGAAGACTTTACTGAAATGACACGTATCATTGGCTAATTTTTTGTACATTTGACCTGAACGTAGATGCATTATCTATCAGGCCAGTTATAACTTGCGTTCACCGCAGGACAGATTTGTTACAAAACCAGTCAGTCACAAGTGCATAAATATTTCAAACGAATTCATCCTGACAAAAGGAGAAAACCGTCAAAATGGTAAGATGCATGACAGCCGTCCAACATTTTTTCCAGACTTTTCTTTTTTCAGTTGGTTGATATAAACGTGTATGAAGTCTAGATTTGGTGGACTAATGTAAACGACCGGAACGGAATTTGTCACATCGTTGGCAAATCAATGATAGATAAGTTGACTACAGTTTCCACAGATTACAACTGGTATACTGGCAGATAAATAGTACTCTGTTGGGATACAGTATACTGTAGTCTAATGTTGAATGGAATAGGACCTAAACTGCTGAATTTTGAAAATATTTTGGATAACCGCAAGAAGTTGAATAAGAGAGAAACCGATCCAAGTAACGTTTGTTGTTTGAGGGTTGCTATCCGGCTGACATTAGACAGTTAGTCCACCGTCAAAATACACTGAGAATGGTAAGACCAAACGGTAAGTGACCAACGACTATTACGTTCATCCCTATAATCAGTGGTCTGTTCGGACGTGTCTGATCATTTACCAAAGTTGAGCCACTTAAAATAATGATTTATCTGTACATAGCTGAGTATTTCTTTTTGTTCTGCCTATGTGCCAATTAGTTTATATCACGAGCGGTGCATACTTCATCATGGTGATGTCTTCGTGAACACAAACACAAGTGCTCTTAATTATGTCCTTCGTCAGGACGTTTTCTTCATGGTAGTTAACTGTGTTCAAAGTTGTATCCTCACTCTAGGAAACATGCAAGTATTAAGGAACAATACTAAGCTATACAACAAGAAAAATAAATTAATCTTCCAAGTGAAACTGTGAAAAAAGTGGTTAACAGGATGATGTTTGGAAAGCGATTATGTAAATGCTACAGTTCAGATAAATACATCAGCGAACTGAAAGTGTGTTGTGAAAGAATACCATAAACAAGCTAGAACTATTTTGTGAACGTCAAAGGAGTATAGCCAATGGGGTGAGGTAATCGTCACGTGAAGTATATCGAGTCCTGGCATGCTCACAAAGTCTATTCTATGAGCAGTGAGTAATTAGTTTGAGTTCAATGGCAGACATACAACATTATCGAGTGTGAAGGAAACGTGATTTGTGGATGATGCCTAACTTCAAACATGCCACTATATCTGCAACGCTAACAGGATATGTTCTACGCCTTGTGTCCATAAAGATAACTTATTGCGCTGACTCATCCACACTTACGATTAAAACCACGCGGGTCGAGGTCACATGATCTGACTTAAATTATGCAACGTTGTTAGGTCTTTTATTCAAGCCACACCCTTTGATCTGTTCTATCAGTGAGTGAGAGGAACTGGTCACAGAACGGTTTATTGAAAATAAAAGTCACGAAACATCAACCATACTGCAATTTTTCGATCTTATAACCGAACGAAATGGGGTGAACTAGACTAGTTAGACGAATGAAGTGGCCCGTCATAATCTGCACTTACCGATGAGTTGGCAGAGTATTTGATCATTTCGACTACTGTTGACGTCATTTGTGTAACCTGATCAGGCGAGGGGGCTTCTCTTCAACCAGCAGAGTGTTTTGAGTCGCCTATTTAAGACAGTCGATGTCCATAGCTCCGACAGCTTTGTAGATTAAATAAATTTACGGAACAGGATTTCGTCCAACTCTATCTAATTCACACTCTATGCCAGCCGTGAGGTTTTCATGTGCAGATATACACCAAAATACTGTGACATTAAAGAAAAAGTTGAGAATTCTGAATACTGGAGTTTCATGCCACATTCCAGGATCGGTTTTGTATGAGTTCATGTCAAGTTTGTGTACTGTACAACAAACAACAAAATGAATAGACAGTAGAGTTTCAGAAATGCGTAAAACTCCCCACCCGTGATAATTTCTCAGTTGTTAACTCGTGAACTGAGATTTAACAACAAGCAGTGTGTGTGTGATTGTGGCTAGTTAGGTTACACAACATGCGCTCCCATTTCAACACTGACAGCCGAGTGATCTCCAACTTTCACTGACAACACGGTTCACAGAATAGAATCAGATACTCCTTCCATCCATCAAAGCCCATTAAGGATGAAAATGGACTTCTGCCCCAGTCTGGATCTATAAGATGCAATGATAACAATATCATGTCTTCTGTCGTTAACCTAACCACGTTACAAACCAAAGTGTATATCCACTTAGCTACCAGTTCAACAAAAAATCACATATGCAAGTCGTGTTCGCCGTATGGCATCAGTCAGAATAATGCTTAGAGCAGTCCAACTGAAAAATTAGCGTTAGTGAAGACGAAGGTTAGTAGGAACCATTCGTTTCATCGGAAATATTCTACCTGGAACGTACACACTACCAAATACATTTTCTAGACGTGAACCTGACTAGGCGCCTAGATGGTAGTTTACAACGCTCCGTTTATCGTAGAGCGAATTGGACTGGGCACTATACCAATTTCAATAGTTTCGTGCCTTTAAAGCAAAAACGAAACCTCGTTCGCTGCCTGACTAGTAGAGCAATGAAAATTTGCTCTGCAGACACAATAGACCGGGAACTGGAGACAGTTGCCAACGTGTTGCGAGAAAATGGCTACCCGGATCGTTTTATAACCCGGAACATGATCGCGTCTGAGCCACGGAGTCAGATTACCACGGTAGAAAAGAAGGCTATTTTCATTCGTCTTCCTTTTAAGAATGATATTGCAACAGAGACACTAAATCGTCGGCTTTATCAGACTCTTAGGCTCACATTTCCGGCGGCAACGCTGCGCAGTTGGTTCACCACATCCCCTTTGCTGACTTTGAGCTTGAAAGACAAACTCCCTGTCCTCGACCAATCTATGGTTGTATACTCATTTTCCTGCTGTTGTACAGCAGAATATGTAGGTCGCACGACGAGGCGTTTGTCAAAACGGATCAAAGAACACCATCCAGCGAGGCTCGGAACAGGTTCAACTAAATCCATCAACAGCGCAGTCGTCGCACACTTGGCAGACACTGATCACCGGGTTGACCCCACTCAGGCTTTTCGTGTTGTCTACAAAGTCCCGACAAACCACCCAAAACTGGTCAGACAACGAATGTTGGCTACTGCCGAATCGATCGCCATTCGATTACGCAATCCGATTTTGTGTTCACACAAAAAATTCGTGCAGGCCTTGCAGTTGCCGTGGCCAAAGGTCACATCATCAGACTGTATGCCCATCCAAAATCCAACCGATAACTTTGTGACGTAATGATGGGTGGAACTCCAAGCCACCAATCATTAACACTGGTGATTTGCTCCCTGAGTGACTGACCTATGTAGGCCTGAATATTTTGAAACGTTCTGCTTGATCCAATGACATTTTGCTAAACCTCTTTGTCTTGTGTACGCACTGTTTTTGATTTTGCTGAATCTATATAATTGTATTGACCTGATGATGAATTATCGAAAACAATTGTTCGCCACGTCTACTGTTCTATGATTCAATGGGAATTTTCGCGAAACATATGGAAATCACGTTAGGATCACTTTCAACAGATGGTGAGCTCTAAAGATAATTGACCAGAACAGAAACACAATCGTCAATCTATCTGATAATTGTTCAAGACAAAATGTGGTAAAATAAGGCATTGCTATGTGTCCACCTTTTTAGTGAACTGTATTCAACTGATACCTCTGTAAAACCGTCAATTTCAAATATGTATGCCGGATATATTTCGCTACCGTTTAACAATCTGTACACAAATAACACACTCGTAACTTTTTTGTGCATAATATAGACTTAACATGGTGAGGGATTTAGTCGGAGGGTTTAAGATACACTGCATGAAACAGTTTTAGGGACCTAGTGATGGAAATCACTATAATGTTGATACTATTTTAACTTCTCGTTTTCTTCACAAAAACTCATGACTCCTAAGTAAGAGTTTTAGCAAATGATGGTTTTACCAACAGTGTACTCATGATGTTTAGAAACAGTCCGATCAACATTTTACCTGCGTTTGCTTTCTACGTCTCACTCTTCATCTAGAACATATTAAAAAAGACGTATGCTACTGATGAAGTTTGATAATGGTCAAGCTCGAGTCTACCGCATCTTCTGGAAATAGGATGACTGCAAGGTCTGCCTGCATATGGGAAGTATTATCACGTGTGAGAGACATTCGTGATGGAGTCAAGATGCCTTAGCCGATTATGGGGTTTTGCACATAGGACCAAGAAAGAAGGAAACTACATACAGTCTGTGATAAAGACAAACGATTACATCGATGTTCCAAGTTAAAATCGTCTGATTCGTGTCGGAAATGCTCACCTTTATGCTTAATTCATTTATACAAAACCAAGTCACTTCGTACAAATGTTTCTTTTTAGAGGGCAATGAAAGTCGAGTGATTAGTAGATCGGAGAAGAATGAGTTTGACAAAAAATATACGAGCAGCCCAGGTTTTATTAAGTTGGACGGCATGTCCAACTTTAGTCGGTGACATGGACGCCAGATATCTAGATAGCCGGATGCGTGTCGCCGCTCAGACAATATTATTACTACTACTACTGAGTAGTTTGGAAGATTTGACAATTGGGACAAAATCCGACAGTGAAAATTTAAAACTTCGGTTGGATCCGAACCAGGAACAGGAAGAGTAAATCCAAAAGTCATAAACGCCTTACCATCTGAGCTACGAAGCCATGCAGACTCTGCTATCCACTCGTCCCACTGTCTCATATGAGATCCACCAAATGATTCGAGAGATCAACTGACCCGACAGCACTCCTGAATCAATTTATGTTGGAATCCACCAACGGTAGTTCGAATCCACCATTAATTCTTCCCAACTGGGTATCTTCTAAAATCTTACTATTGCCAGGCGGCTTTGCTTGTGTTTTGCTTCTGGTTACATATAAAGTGAGCATCAATGTGGCCAAACTCCCATTAATCACTAAGTTATTTCATAATTTTCTCATCACTGTCTTACCACGCAGAGACCAACTGACAGATGTGGCGAACGCGAAACGGTACGATTATACAAACGTATTATTGTCTGAAAAGTCCGAAGATCTCGATTAATTTCCATGCGCCAGCTAAAGAAACAAGATAAATCGTGAAGACAAACACCCAGTAATCTTACGATAGCGCAGCAAACGACGTATGGATCGATAAACTGTGTCTGTAACAAGAAGTGTTGCAGAGCTGAAGTCCTTACCTAAGATGGATCTGAAATGGTCTGGGTTTTAAGAAGAAGAAAATGAACAAAACTGTTTCGCACAACCAGAAAGACTTGCTGTGAACCACAGGCAGCTTCTAAGAGCTTTTTGCGAGCACTTTATTCTGCTGCTGTTGGTAGTGTGGTTACGTGAGGTATATTAAGCTGCCAGATTCGTTCGTCTGTACCAAAAGTGACTATCGTCACCATGCTTTTAAAGAAGGTGGCCTTGTCACTATTGTCGCGTGGTGTACAATCACTGATTGAAAAGTAAGCTTAGACTTCCACCTTTGTTATGCATATATCGTAAAACCCAAACGTGGTGACAACTTCACATGACTTAATATCCCGGTTCCCAGCTCCATGTACTTCTCGTTGCCTCTAGGAGGGTAACTATCTTCTGAAATGCTTAAGTGCATTGAGCACATCTACTCGTCTTTGTTAACTGATAGTCGAATACGACTAAATTGAATCCGTTCTAGCGAGTTATTTGGATATGGAGTTTTCCAGATGATGGCTTCACAAGGCAATGAAGATGGATTGAAAGACGGCACAAGAAGCAGTCAAATATCTTGGCAAGCAAAAGCAGTATGCATGGACTACTGCGAGTAACCACACGGATCAGCCAACCCAAACACACAGCCTTTTGTTCTTCTGGCTATTTTCCTCCAACCTGGTGCTACACATTGTGCAACAGTCTTCACCTTCTCTGAAAAAACTGGGACAGTGCTTGTGTAACAAAAGCTTAAGATTTATTTGCCCAACAAGTCTTCTGCCTTTGACTGCATTCACAACTGATGTCTGGCTGATAAATAGGGGGTCACTTCACGACATTCTCATGGAAGAATCCGTTTTTTTTCTCCAGTACTGGAGACTGGAAAACGAAACAGCAGGATAGTGTTTTGAATACTTAAGCTATGCACCTGGCTGGTCTTTGAGCTAACGATTGTCAAAAGGTACCTCATTATGCACCCGACAGTCTACAGCTATAAAAGGACGGTTAACTTGAGAATAAGAATTTATCACTGTTCTGTGCAAAAGATGAGTGATTGAGTTATACTACTCGTTAGTAGGCATACTACTGACCGACACATTGATGACTTAATAAGGAAATCTGAGATAGTATAAGGAGAACTTTTACAGAGTATTCTCACAAGGAATGGTTTTTCCCATACAGGAAATCGTTACAGACATTTGTTTCGCACACGGATTAATATCTTGCTCAGGTGAACTGTTTGTTTTGTTTTCGAAAAAGGCAAGACCGTCATGCAACTTCTCCGAACAATAAATCCGCATGACATCCGCGTTCTTGGCTAACAACAGTTCCACAACAATAATATTCGAAGTATTCTGCAACTGCAGTATTACCGTACCGATGTTGCATTTACCATACGCTAAGTCTATAAGTAATTTTGGTCTACGGTGTGGTCTATCGACTCCAACATTTATTACAAAATACACATGCCTACTGGAACTAACCAACTCAAAGGTAATGCGTCAAGGTACGACATTAAATGAACCGTTTGACTTGTTATGAACAATCTGTTAACACCCAGGTATGCCCACTCTAGAACAACCTACAAGGGCCCATCACTGTCATATTATCGGTAGCTGAATTCAAGCGTAGACTTGCCGAATATAATCGCAACACAAAAAACAGAGCACTATGATAACTTACCTATCAGAATCATTGCTGTAAACTGAATATTCTCTCCCCTTTTCTCCGTTAACGCTAAACAGCCGCTGTTTGCCACGTTGATTAATAGACAGTGGTTGAGTTTTTATTCTTCTCGTTATTTGCTAACTGTTTCATTCGAAATCTTTCAATTACTGACCCTCTGAAAATGAAACCATCTTCCGATGTGTCTTTTCTTACTAAACTTTCTAATACATTCACTTGTGTATAGGCTTACTCAGCTTTTTATAATCTGTAAACGTCCCGTGATTTCTATGAATTTTAAGAACTGATGCCTTTTAATAAACTCACAATTTAATATTTCTGTTCGATTGCGCGAAACGCCATCATTTATAACTCTTATCCATTTGACAATATACGTACAAAAATGGAGTATTTCCGAAAACCCTTTACGCATTCCAAAGACGGACAATAAACATTTGATCTTAATAGTAGTGGTCAAATCTGAAAAGGCAATTTTCTGTCAAAACACACAAGGTTACACTTAGTCCTTCCCTCAGACTACAGTTAATCTCAGTGAGCTGAAACCAACCCACTGTGACACAGTTAGCTATTCTGAGACAAAGTTCGTACTTTTCAGCGATTCGATACTGAAAAATCGGGGAGTCGATAACCGTTTGGAATTATTAGACTAGTTGAGGGCTTACGCATACATATCATATTTAAGCATATATATGTGTGCTTAATTGGAACCACGCATGCCACCTATGTACATAACATGTGCGAATTTAGTATACGTGGGTGTTGGTGAGGGAAGAAATATATAGGACTGGTACTTCATTCACTAAAATGGTTAGTTCTCACTACAGCTGTGGGAATGATGAAAGGGAGCTCTGACAGAATTGGACCAGATGTGCGTATCATGCAAGTAAGAAACGGAACTGTAGTCATCGCGCATATGTAGTTCACGTAGCCCTAAGTCATTCGCACCTCTGTTTACGGGAAAGGTTACTGTCGCAAACCACATGGTTCAGTTACCCACGGGCAATTCAGGTACGTTTTTGTAGTTTACAGGTGATAAGTCGTGGATATCTGTGTCAATCCACACCTGTTAGACGTACGTATGGTTAACTGGAAGTTAGTGTGGGGAGTCCCATCCAATACAGGTATATAATTGGTAATCCGGCCTTTTTTAGCTTCAGGTCTTGTTGAACTTGTATAGTGACCCAATACTACATACCAACTGCGTATTGTGGTTAACCTAAACACTTTCCTTTTGTCGTCGTTTGGCTGTTTATCTCCATATAGTTTTATCTGTTCCACACCTGGTTACAGTTAATCAAGCTAAGTGAAGGAGGTTTAGAGGAAGACACAGCTTCACAATGTTAATGACTATGACTTGTACAATTACAGCGTTTACCTGGGTTGAATGAAATAACCGGACCAGTATAAATGTAAACAGCGAAATGTGACAAAACTGGACGATCTACATCCGTCATTTTATTAACATAAGTGTTTTTCTCTTTATTGCCATTAGAAGGACGGAGGATAAGGAATCCATCTACTTGGATCAAATAGTATTCAACCAGTTGACAAATAAAACGCTACATCTAGTCGCATATACAAAATAGTTCATTTTTTGCATGTAGTACCATCTGGTTTATGTTGTGCCTCGTACAAGCCAATTTGGATCTAAGAAAGTTTTTGTATCATTAACTCAGCCATTCTAACCCTAACTGTGTGTTAAAACCACAAGGTTTACTGAATATCGTGAATAAAAACACAGTATATGATCAGTTTGACCAACATAATAAAATATGGTGATTTGTGATACATTCCAAAAATAACAAGTTTTGTACGAATGATGTTGTTTGCCAAACAAATGACTGGTCTTACGGGAACAAGTAATCAAGTCAGAAAAATCTGCCCGTTGGCAATAGAACGTTTATTTGCTGTCTCGTATTGAAGTTGAAAGTTTGTTCGCATAAGTGCGGCGTCAGACGGAAGATAACATCTTAGGGACTACTTTGACAGCACGCAGCCTCACGGCTGTGTATCATGCATCAACGAGTGTAGAATTCTCATACGTTTTACCACATAGCCGACCCGTGGACGCACGGTTGCAACTGTACACTCCGAACACAATGTCGAAAACCTCATCCCTGCGTTTGTTTTTATTATAAAATGTGATAGCATCTGGTTTGCTTTTCGATAATTGCTACACACTTAGACTTCTAGGGACAGTATATATAGATGTCCATTTTCAACTACCTCTCTCAGCAAGCTTTGTGAAGTAACTGCGTATATGTCACCCCAAACGACTTTTTAGCAAAATCGATGATACGGTTTGAGAGGTCAGTTCATAAATAGTTTCTGAAGACCTAGCTTTGTGATTACTAAGAGTTCTTATTACCATTTATCCCAAGCTCAACAAAGTTCGTACATCTATACAGATGCAGATAATCACCACAAAAAATGTGTGGAAAAGCACTCTGCTGAACTCATTCAGTCTGAGTTAAATGAAACAAGTATTTATCAACTGATCTACATTTGCCGACTTTGTAGTACGATGTGTGGTCGAGATTCATTGAGCATCCATAAACCAGGAGTGGCAACAAACTGGAAACCGATCGACTTTTTTCCGCGTAAGAATTCTGATCGTTAAACATGCAATACTTGCTATTATCATGTCTAGTGAGAGCTAGCTTGTTTGGAGACCTACCGACTGCTAAATGTTTAGTTTAAACAGGTTATTGAAAAGTTTGAACATCTACGTGATACAGGAGTTCGCTTTAATGAATTCTCTAATGAACCCGTTATTGTTTCTCTTTTCATAAATGCAGTGACATATGCCAACCAACTAAAATGGCCTAGTTAGTTCTATCGCGAGAACACGCAGTGCAGCCTGGCCAACAGTTAGCTTCTGAACCATTCATCGTCTATTACCCAATTGGAAGTGAGTGATGCTCAAATCAGCAAAATCTAATGCAAGTTATGCCTATTGTGGTGGACTGTCAGGTAGGTGGTAAAAGCATTCCAACTCTCGATGAAATACCTCAACACAGGGGAGGTGCGTTCAAAAACCCACCGCGATTGGATGGACGACGACGTGGGCGACCGGATGAGTTATCGCTCGACCGGATCGGACCAATGGGCGAGACGTGACAGCCGAAATAGAATGGATGACCAAATTGAAGGCCTGATTATTCCAACACTCTCAGGAGTATCTCGGCACGGCTGTGAAGTACGGTCAAAGCCCACAGTGGATGGACGGAGGACAGCACGAGCGACCGGTCAAGCCATCGCTCGAAGAAATCGGATCAACGGACGAGGACTAGTCGGTGGAAAACTCCGGGATAGAAGGCGTAAATCACACACCTAAACCGAGTCGAAGTGAACACGGCGTGTGAGCGGAAATCTGGGGATGTTGTGGACTGGAATTGCGATTCAAAATCGTGTGTGGCGTGGGAACTAGCGAGTCGGACAATGAAGATTGTGGTTTATTGAACGTCTTTTCGCTACACTATGGATTTAGATAATGTGCGATCTGAGTGGATGGGGCTGGCTAAGGGATCATATCCTGGAGGAGGGCCTAACAAAAGATCGCACAAACACATTTTACATCCAAGACTGTTGCGCTGTTTATTCCACATCACATTTCGTTGATGTACTACCAGTGTTATTTGGACAGGCGTATTTCGTGTTTTATGTTTAATGCCACGCAACAGAATACCGAACGTTCGTGGAGGCTGAGACCTGAAAGAGAGGTGCATTGTGGAGTGCGTGCCGTACACTTAATGTCATCTTATCCAACATCATCATTTCACCAAAACTTAGGGTTGTTTATATTGAAAAGGTTTGAAAAGACATATGGTCATTCGGAGGAAGACTTACATTCTTAAATAAACACCTCATTTCTCCATCACAAGTTTTTTGATTCGCTCTTTATACCTTCAAGATATGAAACGAAACAGCGTTAAGAAGTTCAGCTCAGAAGATGAGAAAAACTTATTCGAAATGTGGTGTTTTGTCTACGTTGTATTCTCTACACAATGGATTCAATTAAACGAAACGGGCTTAGTGGTCCTTTCAAACAAGTCGAAAACCTTCATGAGTGAAAATTACTAGATAATTGCAAAAGTACAACCGAGTGTGAGGACCTTTTCTACGATACCTGATGCGCCAACATGGGATCGTTCCCAGCCATAATACATCCATTACACAAAGCAACTGAAAAACTTAATCAAACCCTAAAATGATTGTCTCGTGATTGTAAATGATTTTCCGAGATGAGAGATGCACAGATCATGTGACACCTGTATCATCTATATTATCAGTTTTTAATTACTGACATACTGTTAAAATATATAAAGACAGACTGGTGACCTCGTACGATAACCACCTACCACATGTGACCACATGAATTTTGTGGTTTATGGGATTCAGTGACGGAGATGACTAATCGAAGGAACGACGATATTAGGTGTGCTATCGCAGCGAACAGTTGGTCATTCCATCCAGTCTGTCACTACAGGGAGCGGTATGCAGATTTGTCAACTCGTCAGTGCAAAAGTGATTTTTCGTCCCCACCGGAAAGCAACTTTCTAACCGATTGGTGGTTTCGACCTAACCTGCATATTTGCTGCATGTCGCCACAGACACATCTGAGTGAAGGATTGGTCTGACGAGTGAAAATTATAGGATTATGAAGGATTGCTCACCATCGCAAAAGTTCAAGTTCGGGCGCATAATGAGACAGTCTGCTTGCAAACCACGAATGCTGTATAAATCATCGTAGACTCGTAAACGTTAGGATTCTATTTGTGTGGGTATCTTCATTCAGAACTTGGCGTCATCATACCTATTTTGCCCGACATGAAAGGATGAGTCATAAGTGTATGCCGACCTGCTCGTAAGTGAAGAGAACAGTGTGTATAAACACATGCCAACAAAACTAATCGATCGTAAAAAAAATTAGCAGGGGAAAAGATTTTATGCTTTTAGTGACAGAAGTGGTAAATATTTACTCCAATTCGGCTGCAAGCACACTAGACAATCAGGGTTTACGGCCGCTAGTTGTGCTGGGTATGGGAATAGTGGAATAAATGATGTCGAACGCCAATCGTTTTCCGACGCACAGACAACAGTGATTAGGTCTTGTACAATTTTACTGGACTAACCTTATATGAATTTTGCTAGACTAACCTTATATGAACTTCAGTTTCTACGCAAACTTTTGGACAACGCGGATGAACAGTATGGTTTTCATCAGTATGGATCACAAAAACATGTATATCAACTTGCTCTCGCATATAATTTCTGTGCTTTTAGGCTTCCCCCCTGACTGTCCATCGACTTGACCGGAGTGAAGGAAACAAGCTATCTTAATTGTTTCCTGATGCTTAGCTCTCAACGCCGATCAGTCGCTTCTGCTTTGTAGAATGTGTGTCATTAATTCAATCCCCAATTGTTCACCCTAATCTCCAACATGACTCTCGTCTATCCATCACATATCACATAGTTCCAGAGTGCTCGGCATGCTGATCGACAACGACACAGTTGGCGATTGACTGAAAATTGAAAGTCGGACTGAAAGGTCAGGCAATTCGGTGGGACAGTACATATATGAAGATGTAAAGATGTTCTATGCACTGATAGCGTAACTACTTTCACGGTACAAGTATATTGGTGGTTTGATTTCAATGCGAGCTGCTATCTGATGAACCGAAACAGGTCATTTGGTCCTTCATATTTATGCTGTCGGTGGTTCGATCTACAAGGAATTACTGCGGCAATATTTACTCCCCAGATTGACTAATCAGGATGGTTGTGTATTATAAGATGTTAATACTTTGGTTCACCGACGCAACTTTGTAGGAGGCGTTCAAGTCGAGTGTATCCGCCCCCTTGAGTTTAATCTTATAAACGCGGTGCAAAATATATTCACTCTAAGTTACCAACACCAAGCAGGACACAAGAATTTAGTAAATAGACGATCGGTCGCCAAGATTACCACCAGGCGAACTGACACAGTCAACCATATACACACACCGGATCAGATTACCGCCGTTTAGCCGTCCCGTGCGATGGATGCCCGTGAACTGTATCCTAGGGGTGTGAACTTGGGCTCTACAGACAACGAGACTTTTTCATGATGGCGAAGAGGGAATCCGAATTCCCCGTGATTTGTTTATGCCATATATCAAGCAACATGGGATGCAGCTAGACCCCATCGATTTTTGCTTTGTTGCGCCCGGCAGCCAGCACACTTAGCTTTAACTCCCAGTACTGTTTGTTTGACAATGTCAGCTGGTAACTGAACCTACCCGACTTATGGTCGGAAGCAAAAAGCATCCAGTTCGCTGTCGGCAGAAGGTATTTATCTCTTCTTTTATCAATTAGTTTATATCACTAACTTTTGCAGAGCTGTTTGAAACCGCCATAATCTTCAAAACATGGTATTTATGAACAAGTGGCTTTCCTGTTTACGCCTACCGTGTTTTTTATCCACCCTTCCCTGCAGACCATGTATTGCTGGCCCTTAAATTATGTCGGAGTTGGTCACAGTCATCATTGGGCAGAGCTGAGCTGAACCGCATGTTCTGACCTTACTTAACCTGGATTGTGTTGATGTCGCAAGGTGCAACAGACCGTTGAATAAATCAGTTTAAGCGTATATCGTAAGCTGAACAGGATAGTCAGGCTGAATTTTGGACGTAATATACTCAATCAATTAGGTACACCATCTATCCGCGGTTCCACTTCAGCTTGCGAGCTTGGGAAATTTGTTGTTCCGTGTTGCCTTGATTTATTAAACTTGAAAACTATGGAACCGTTCACACGTTCGAAACAAAGGTGATCACCTTCTGTAAGATGACAACAGACACGACAAGACCAAACCATGAAGCTCATGACCAAAGCGAAAAACAAGATGTATGCTCCAATCATCTTCAAAAGTGATGCACCCCGGTGTTAAAGAACAGCATAATCATTATCACGGTAGATTCACACTGCTCGAATTGATCTGTTTTTCTCCAGTCATGTTTTCAGTCCGATGTACCCACCAGAAACGGCAGATCAGATATGGTATGAAAAAGCTTTTGTGTCAAAAGTGAAACGTCACCAATAAATTAAATTGCCGATTGTTTACAAGTTGTGCTAAGATTAGGTATCAAGCTGTTCATAAACTTTGTTTTGTTGCCTACGTGGACTTAATTTGACGTCGAGCAGGAGGGTCTCATGCAGCAAAATGCTAATACTCTGTGGACACGAGTACAAAATATGCAATAGATATTTGACATGAGTAAACACTACACGAAAATATAGAAGCGATTTGGGGCTAACTAGAACGTAACCGATCAACAAGATTGTTAACGGACAGCGTCGTAACCTGTATGAACTCTGTGATAGATTACGGATAACCACAGCCAACATAAGCACACAGATTTTCAAGAAAACATACTGTCTTCTTTCTTAATTTCGAGAAAGGTCTCCCAATATCAGCTGCTTTAATATTGCCCCTGATGTTGCACGCATCGGTAATTTTGGGCCTGGCAGTTTATACACTAAAGGCAGTTTAAACACCTTAGATAGTTGAATATGATCAGAGAGGCGAACAGACGGACAAACTTGTCATAGACTCTCAAAGGATTACGAACATTTTGCTTCGCATTGGTAGTTCATTAATTAGCATTCCGATTCATCGACTTGGTTTCCTTCTAAATCTATCTACTTCGACATGCTCCATTGGATGCACGTGGCAAATCAAATAAATCTGTTGTGTCATACATATTCCAGTGACTACAATCAATGCGTGTTCTCTTACCTAGAACACGCAGCAGAACCAGCCGTTGGCGCATTAAGTATCTTTTGACCTCCACATGACTGCTCAGCGTATGTTCGCAGCTCGCTGACCCATCAGTTTATTGATCAATTACTAACCAATCAATAAACAGGCAGAACAACGCAGGCGAACGTGGACCATACCGGAGAACACTGCCTGTGTGATGATATTGTCTGCACTACAAAAATAGGGTCAATTAACCATATGATAAACAGCTGACATGACAACAATGTACACTTCACCTAGCTAACCAACAATACACTCCGTATTTTCAGTTCCATATATTAGGAGACAGGCTGACAAGTGAAGTTAGGAGATTCCTTCTTGTACCATAAACTTTGTTATCTACTGTCAAAACCACTATGCTTCTCAAAATAATAAAATAATGTTACCAAATGCCAACAGTATCAAAAGACTAGACTTCAACAATAATCGGACAGAATAACAAGTGGTTCACACTGACACACGCTTAGTCGTTCAGTTACAGGAACAGGTTCGGTATTCACTAAACATAAGCAGACCAACCGTACACACAGATACGAGCATATAGAGGCATGTATAACAATACTATCATGAGATTAGGTAAAGAATGAAAAGGGTCTAGTAGAAGCGAAAGAATGTTATCTCTGAGATCACTGTCTGGAAACCATTTGCGTATTTCAAATGAGAATCCAGAGATTATCATGACAAAATATGTAAGAGAAATTCGGCCAGAACTTATAGAGGTCATTTCAGAAGTTTGAGAACTTTCAATAAAGTATTTAATCAGGTCATAGAATGAGAGAGCATTATTGCGGTTCAACAAAAACATCATCAGGGAAGAGTAACTGTTTCTTCTTGAAGAGGGAGATCTTAGTCTTAGAATCTTCGGTCAATGCAAGTGTGACACACTGAGTATAGAGACTATCAGAATCTTCAAAATGGATTAACCTAAGTGAACATTACCTGAGTCTCAATAAGGTTGATTTTCGTACTTTAAAATATTGCAAGTTGTATAATGAAAGCGTACCATTCAGTGACCCTGGCGGGTCTTCTGTTGTAGCGACTCATAGATTACATAGAATACTTAAAGCGTATGAGAAGCTGAGAATACTTATGTAAGTCCTCGTTTACATTTTGCCGGTTAACACGAAAAAGTTCGATCGATCGATGGTTTCAGTTTTAAGACTTTGGCAGCAATAATCTTCTGAAAGATGAATATTTGGAGAAAAATTAACAAGAGGGAATTGCGCACGGCAAACTTCTGAGTGGCCGAGTACACTTGTATTCTGTCGTGATAGCCACGTCGGTTGAAGTTTCAGCTTGGTTTTCTGAATGTGCCCGTCTAATATGCGTCCGAATTTATGTACTGGTGCTGACGGAAACACAGAGTTTGAGAGGGTATTCCAGATGATGCACATCCAGACACCAAAAGAGCGTTCTCTACACGTCAGACAGCTCACATGAAGTGATCGGTTCGGTGATTTTCCCCTAAAATAGCTGGTCAAACCAAGCAAAAAGTCAATAACAGATCAAAAGATTGATGGACGGTCTTATATACCACGCTTGGATCTTTTTTCCTGCATTGGGCATTCTCGTTGTATGAACAGCTTATAAAAATAAGGGAATTAACGACGAAACAGCCATCGTACAATGAAGAAGATCATACGTCAGGTTTTCCAGTAGTTAATCCAACAGGATTACACGTGGGTCTGGGAAGTGTCAGACTGATCAGTTCTAAAAAAAACAACCGGCTGTTGACGGGATCTGAAATGACAGAACCACAACATAACCCCTGTCGTATCACAACGCAATACCAAGTCTTCAAGTTCAGCAAGAGAAAAGTCATAGTTTTTGGAATTTCATTCGGTTGGTTACGGTTTTATGAAGCTTCACAAACGTGGTAAATACGTGGACTAGTTGAGTTACTTCTGATAAGCTTGCAACGCTGTTGTATTCTGTGAGCGATTAGACCCTTTTTAAGGAATAGAAAATGTTTCTTATAAGGATAGGAGATGAATTTATCAAATACAAAATAGTTCGTACTCTACAAAAGCGATTATTGAGTGTAGATGTTCTTCCTTTTATAGAGAGATTCTTAGAAAGAGGTCCACATAATCAATGGGAGAGTGAGCAAATCTGTGGTAAGCTTGAGATGAAGTGATGATGGGTACAGAATGCTATCAATCAAATCATATAAAAATGAACCCTCAAATTTGATAGAAGTAACACTGGTCGTTATGGCGTGGCCAGCATGTAATATCGTACACAATGACTCCTAAAACGTTGGATTATAATTGCCTAGAAATGCACTGTCCCTGAAGTTGTAAGCTTTAGTGTGAATTTGTGAGATACTGACGACGATTGTCAACAAGAGGTTAAAACAAAACAATCGAACGTTTGAGAGGTAACAAGCATTTGATCATTCAGTCAGTCAGGATAAGTAAAAGTACTTAGTTAAAGGATTCAGAAAGAGTTACACCTAAAAAACACCATTAGCTTGCTTCAATGGCATTGCTCATTTCGATGAGGAAGCAACATTTGTATAAACTGATTATCATCAAAAAGTAGGATAGCCTTTAATGATACACCTGGGTTACTTACTACATAAAATAATGTGAGGTTGTTGAACCATATAGTTTCTTGATATTACTACCATCCAACCGGTTCATTTCAGTAAGTCCGTAGGCGTTGACAATATAGCTGCTAGTTTTAGGCAATCGAAGACATTTTTATAGTTTATTAAGTAGAATCACAACTTTTTCTGGTGTTAACAGAATATAGTGCACAAGGCTAGCAAACGATAGCTTGAATTAGACTTTCGTGTGAATAAGCATCGTTTGGGACGGGGTCAGTACAAATGTTTTTCATTTAAAGCCACTCCACTGGCAGTAGACCAACTATCTCGGTTGTCAGTTCCGGGTGATACTCATTGAATCAGTGACTGCATGGTCGAAAACTGTCGGTCTTAATCCGAACATGATTGCTTCAAATATTCGATGCGCTAAAATGAGAATGAAACAGATTGTAGATGTTCCGTTTGAAGGTCAACATCGGAAAATAGGTATGTCATTTCAAATTCCGACAATCCCGTTGTTTCCGAGACTACGATTTTCAGTGTTGATTATTACGGGCAGGTGAATCCGATTTTGATCAACCGCATTACTATATCGCTTACGAACCAGCTTACTCTTTCGATGGTTTACAACACTTGAATGAAGGTTACCTCTCGACTGTTCACGACATTTTCGCTCATTTTGATTGAGCAGAATCGTTTTCTCCAGGAAGGATGCAGTTTTGGACGCAAAAAAATGGACTTCCTAACCAACAGTTTGACGTTCACAGGGTTTTTAATGTCGGCCTGGCTTCGAATGTCCCTTTAATCGTTTTGATCGGCTTTTGTGTCCGATAAGCTTTCCATAAAAATGGCTATTCATATCAGTGTTTATCAGAACGCCGCCACATGTATTTGAGTGTTTTTATCGCTTGCCAGGTTTGTATAATATTGTAACCAGACAACATGTCATGCACATAATTAGTTCGACATTCACCGAATTATCTCAAAGCAATCCAGTGCTGGTAGATTACAGCTAGTAAGACAGATCAAATTAGCCATCACCAAGAGAAGGTGATCAAGTGAATGGGAGACGACCGGTGAAGAGAGAAGTGCACACGCCAACTCAATAAAAACCACGTTATGTTGCCGTTTGAAATTTTGGTTTAAAATCCATGTACATGTACTTTCGGGTAACACAGAAAAGGCTGTAATTTACTGAACGATATTTCGCCATAATTTTTTACGTCACGCTGATATGAAAATGGGCTGTGAGATAGACGGTACTCTTGTTGAAAGTAGTGACCACAAGACGATTTACCGCAGACATAACAGTTTTATATCTAAGCATGTTTTGTGCGGATTCCGTCAGAAATGCTCCACTTTTATCGTAAAACACAGGAACAAGAACGAATAAATATCAGCAACCATCTACATCAACCCCCTGGTGCAATCTAAAAAAAAACTAGACGACGGAAACTTTGCATTTCGTATCTTTGAATGGTCCAGTAGTTGACAGCTAGTTTGGTTCGAATCCCTTGACTACCTAGTTGCCTGGATTGATCATACTATTTGAGTATATGACACAATCTGACCTACACTGTGCTACAGTTTATGGATTACAACATTTGACGCTTGTCAGTGACATTTAAACAATATATCGAATGGATGAGAGATTATATTGAAACCTAGAAAACAAATCAGACTGTAGATAGTGACAGACGTGAGTGAAATATGCATCACATTGTGCGTGCACACAGACGCCATACATACTTGTATTCGGAGTAGTATTCACAACAGTTTAAAAATAGACTGACAGAAAACATTTTTTTCTGATACCAGGAGTCAGGCTTTATCATTTACATGCAGCGTGGTCACGGAACGATTCAATATTTTAATGTTATATGCGAAAATTCGTGGTAACGACATCCTGAACGGCTGTCTTATGAAATGCTCACCAAATGGACTTCACGAAAAAGTGGTTGACGCGAAACCTGCTGGATCGGGCTAGCAGAATCGTCTTCAAAACAGGTCGGTGTAAGGTCGGCGTCTGCAAAAGACATGAGCTCATGTCAGAGTTCTGTTAGCGCTGTGAACCAAAAATGCTGGTAGGGCTAGAGTGGTTCACTTAGAAACTGGTGCAGATTGTAGATGCTTCAACAACCGCTAGAACACAAACACTGGTTTGGACATAACGATAGTTCCTGAACGCCACAGATTTCAACCACATGTCGGTGTATGGGAACACTATTTCTCGAGGGAATGTACTTCACTTTTTCTTGCATCTTCCTCCAGTTACCTCAATACCTAAATACGTGTCTCCTCCCTACTACTGTTGAGGAGTATAGTGTGATCGTTCATCCCAAATGATCGTCCTCTCAATGATCTGCGTACCGGCCATGGTGATATTGATACACAAGTATGAATATTCTTCTGATCGAGATGTCATACCACTTACGTAGCTTCCGTGGTTTCCGTGAACCCAATGCCGATGTTTCTCAGTCTTAATCAAATATATTGAGCCGCGAGGTTGCACTGTTATACACAGTCCACTCTACTTTACCAGAAACTTCCTGTTGCACTGAGACTCTGCTGGTCTCTGTACCTGACCTTCTAACTGAGCTGTAACAGATGACTTTGCAGTCGACTGCTTCTTCGCAGCCTTCTGTGCAGTTGACAAGTTCTGGTTAGCCAACCACCCGGATTCTCCTCATTTATGCGCATTCACCCATTCATTTTCCAATGAAGCCAGTTTCATAATCAGCCAGTATAAATTAGCACGAACGTCGCTTTGTTGCGAACAGCGATCGGCCAGCAGAACTAATGATAATATCTCTTTCTGGCCTCCACCTTTCGCCGACAATCAATCTTTGTTTGCGCGATTGTTTCTTTCCGTCAGTCTGATTTTAGATAGTGTGATGCTATGTGAATTCCCCTGATTCTTAAGGGTTCCATACAGTTCCGAAACGTCTCATTTGCACAGCATGGATTTCGATCAATGAGCACGTTTCATGGCGTTCCAAGATCTGTAATGATGTGTTCCATCACGGCTAAGTATACAGCGCTTGTCCACTGATCCGGTATAGTAGCCGCTTCAGTCCATCTTGTGCAGTGTTCTGGTATGCCGACGACGCACTGATTCCCATAAGTGGTTGCTGGAACGAGACTCATCATGTTCACTCATTAAGATACCCCAATTTTGCTGAATGAGATTGGCCAAGTGCAATACTGTTTCAACTGGTACTGTAGTTCAGCGGCCTACATTGTTGACTAGCGAGTGGCTAATCACTGACATTATATTTAATTTCCGCCAGTAAGCCCTTTGCTTCAGCAGTTTGCAAGTATGGGCTAGCCACTGACATTCATTTCCAAGTGTCGCTCTCAACTATTCCGCTTTCACAGGTACGCATAATTGCATTTTGATGTTTGTCCATTAGCACACTGGCACCATTCACTCTTATACCTAACCAATACATTCTGAATGCCTTCATTTCTGGCTATCTCTCGTCCGTCAGAAGTTTTCCTCTCTCCCAAAGTTCATCAGTCACTTCCCGGATCATCGCATCTATCCTGTGTGTAATTGTTGTCCTTCTGGGATTGCGCTTCAGTTTAATACTGTTAATTCTGACGGCATCCTTATGGAGCTATTTCGTATGTTGCACTCGGCAGAGGAAAACAAGAACTTGGTTTTCTTTTCCAGATACGTGACGAACTTTAATTCAAACTTTTCCCCGTGGTTTGACTCTGAGTTAATTGACTTCAAATGTCTATGATCAGCCTGCATGCGGTATTCCCTTCTTAGCAAATGTGGCCGCCAGTTTTAAGGGTCCACACTATCGGCAAACACTCCCTTTCCATTGTCGAACAGTTTTATTCGTTCTACTCTATTACTCATAGTGTATATACAACGACACGTTTCCTTTATCTGTAGAACTCAAAACCATACGTCGTTTACTACAATGCTCTGTTCAGCCGCTGCTAGCTTCATAGTCAGTTGTCACTCTTTCTCAAGTGGAATGGGCAGTACTCATTCATTTTCCCGTACAAGGGGTTCGCAAATTCACTAAAACAATTTATGGGGTAGCGAATGAAAACCAAAACAATTGTCCCAGCATCATCTTTCATTCTGGTACCGGCGTTGCCGCAGTGGTCATCAGTTTCCTGGGCATTTGCGTCTTGACATGACCCACCTACTGGTTGAGTAAAACCATTGTTTGATAAGCCAGTTGCGACTTTGGATTACAGATTCGCAGGCCAAGTTGAACAGTCTTCTGCAACACTACTGAGACGTGCATCGTGTATGTTGTAACACACTGATGATGCAAGTGGCGATACCATCTCCAGCGATAACAGTATTAGGTAAACATTTTACCATATTCAGTAACAGTCGTCAGAAGATGAAAGGGGCAGTAAATAGCCCAAACAGCACACATCTGAATCGATAGTGTTTTAGCCCAACGCTGAAACCTTGAATGAAACTTGCCAACATTCAGACCGCAAGTCCAACACCGTAAATATCTTGGAGTTCTGCTACTTATCACAACTTTTTGTCATCGTTGGAATGGCCATGGTTTTATTAGCGATAATTTCGTTGAGCTGTCTGAAGTCGACACAAACTTGGGATTTCTCGTTAGGCTGTTTCAGTAACAATGCTAAGGAATTTGATAGGATTTCCACCCATTGAATGATTTATCACTTCTGGACGTCTTTTAACTGCTGTTAAATTTCCTGTTATGGGTGCCCTCGGGTTGTTCTGGTACCGACCAATCGGAATTGTGTTGACTTAATTTGAAATTCTTGTTCAACGTTGTCATAATGGCCGTAGAATTCTTCGTTCACAGCGAATAGTTTTCGAACTTTGCACACTACTCTACACAGTAGCCATGTGTTATACGTTGGAATCGATCTCGGTTTGTCCGTTTAAAATTGCCCAAGCTGTAGTTTGTGTTTTCTCACTAGAGGCACCACCTCGTACTGCGTTAATCACAGCACAAAAGCGGTCAGGGAATTCCGTTCCCACTACAGCCTAGTAGGTATCAGGAGAAGCTATGGGCGGCTGTTTGGATTACATGTCAACCGAATCGGACATCACGATGTGGTAGACGATTACATTTTAGCGTACTTCCACTCACTAATCGAACAATGACAATACATGACTGATCGACCTTCCTTGGTGTTGGTCCAAGCAATGAAATCTTCACTCGTTTTGTCGGTCGGATATTACCTCTACAACTGTGTTGGTCACACCCATTACCTACTAGATGCTGAGGTGCCTTACTTGCAGAAACCTGGAGGGAACATATCTCACCACGTCCTCCTTAACGACGAGTCTGAGAGTAGATTATCGACTCTTTCTCTTCACAAACCTGTCTGAAGAATTTAATCCCTGCTCCCCTGTACCCGCGATATTCAATGTTTAATATTTTCTTAATATCGTTCTTTTAACTCCGTGCAGGTTTCTCTTAAGCTGAAATTAAATTAATTCATGTAAACCAATGCAGTCTTATCTTTACCTTCTAACTCCAGTGTTCACTAGTCGAAACAGTCAACGGCTGATTCGTTCTCATTGAACGCGCATGTTGCTGGAGTTTTACTGGGCACTGAGTAGTGAATTACCGTGAAGTGTATCGATATATATATGTGTACTGATGTAATCCAACCTAATTAGAGGTACAACATGTTTAACGTGAGATCGTGCTGATTCGGCAACTGACCTCGCCAAGACCACATTGACAGAAGGCTTTGATGCTTCCCAGGTTGACGGAGAGTCGGTGCCTTCACTTCAGTGAAGCGAGTCAATGTTTGTGAACATTGGAATGAATATTTCATTCTGTGTATGTCTGGCTGTGATTTAATCTGCCCCAACGCGATGAATGTGAGCACAGATGACATTGACCCTACATAAAGTCTCTACCACAATTTCAGGATTGGTTTGTTCGCGGTGTAACTTTTCGTGTAGATCGTTTCATGCAATAAGTATCAAACTGGTGACAGGTAGTAACGTGTGCTTACATCGGTGAATGTGCTGCGTAGTGACGGGGAATGTCTGCGAATTACCGCTGTAATGGGATCAAGGCCAGTAAGCAAGACTAACGATCTGGCCATTATAGAGCAGATCAGTAGGGCGAACAATGCAGGAAAGGCCTAAACTAACCAATCTGAATGGACCGTTCATGTGCCCACAGACATACGACCGGTTGGCCGATGGTGTTGTCCGTTTACCCTTCACGTGCTAGACTTTTCACAGTTAGATCCCTCCTGAAGTAACAAGTCCACCAACTTACTCGCCAATAATATTCATCCTATCGTCCAAGTGAATCATCTACAGTGTCACGATTTACTGACATTCAACACTTTGCTGTGGTTAACTAGTCCAGTGAAGATAAGCGACCGTAGTATACAACTCACACCGCGGCTATTCCGTAGTAGGTGCAGAGCATATTTTTTGACATCGAAGTAGCCACAGGAATGATCATCAAAGTGCAGCATCGCCCATAATAGTCCCTACTACTTAATGGAACTGAGCATTGACGTTTGTGGTAGCCGAGACTGTCTGAGGCCGAATACTGCGTGCAATTGAATGGTTTTGTGACAGGTCTTATTTAAATGCTTAACCCGTGTATTGCTTTGTTGAATAAACAACCCTTGTGACATCCGCGTTGTTGGATTACAACACTAGCAGTGCATAGCTCAAGTCTTCCCTTCTTCTACCTACCGACTCGCTGTCACGATTAATATGATATACATCTACATTGTATTATTAAAATGATCACCGATCCAGCCCATCGTAGGTAAGGTTTCGGCTGGCTAACCTATGGTTATCGTATCCCACGTGTTGAACTTTTTCAACTCCATGCGGTGCTGCTGAACCGGGAATTACAGATACGTGACAATTGTTCGCGATGAATGTGGGAAGGTAGAAGTGTATACGTACGATGTTTTTATTTTTTGAACAAACTGCCTCCAAACAACATAGTAGACTGCGTCAGTGGCGACTGCTTAACATGTTTCATTCTAGGGGCATTTAAGGTAGGTAGTACACTTTATTACATGTATACAGTTGTTCTCCTGTGTCTGTTTTCATATTCACATGATGGTTAAGGCTGGTTTTTAATATTGAAAACGTTGAAAGTGTTTTAGTGAATTAAAACCTCAAATGTACGTACATAGGTCGCTTGTTGTTAGCTCGTTGTTACAAATTTTGAATAATTCCTCAATGTGAGGACACAGACTCGTAGTTATTTGTACGAGTGAGCGCCAGTATTTAGGAGATCATATAATCACACACGACTATAGTATACTGTTTGCTGAAAATATGACGTCGAAACAAGGGTAGGACCTACCCTGCTGAAGCTGCTTCGGCAGTCTTCTCTATCGGAAACTGACACTGTATTATCCACATCAGATGTGTCGCACAACGTCTGAACAAGTCCTTTTGGAGTTATCAAAAATGGTTATTCGCAAGCCGTAAGATGTTCCGAGATCGTCCAAGCACATCCGGAATTGCATTGAGATCAATGAGCCAACAAACAGTTCGACTACAGTATGACTGTTTAGAAAATGGCACGGGTTCCTTTGAAGTTGTTTTAGATCACATATATTATATAAGGGACATGTTATATGTACTTATCAACCGATTAAAGTTTTTGCTGAAGAATGAACCAGATAATATTGCTGATTTAATGAAGAACAGATTATAGACAACATTTTTTGTGCTGTTCCTTGTTCTAATTACTCTACCTAAACGTCGACTGGTTAGTTCAATGTGCATTACTCCTCTGTCAATTTCTTTCTCCACTGTAACCATCAAAGTGTGACTTTATGGGAATACCGAACACAATTCTGTCAGTTTAGAAAGTTCTAAAGCCGTGGCGATCCCGTTCAACTTATGAGAGCAGACTCGATTGCGAAACCTCATTCGGTTGTATCCAAACCAGCAACAGAAATAGCCTATATGAACTGTGAGCCTAAATGTTGAACTTCTGAGTTCCTAGTGTGACGTTAAAGTTCAGCTGATAGAGCGCTCGTTGAGTTTAGGTGTATTGTTTCTGTCAGTGATTCGAATCTAACCGAAGTTCATATTTTTGATAATGAGCTGTTCTGTACATTTCATTTCAAATCAAAAGTGACTTGAACCTTCACTGTTGTCCTTGATACGATAGATACCGGTGGATGGTTCTTGGTACAGTTATTCGTTTAGTGTGTGATAACCGAAGTTAGTCTTAGAACACCGGATAACTCATACCATAGATAAAGTGTTTTTCCCATTAGTTCGGAAATTGCCAGGTTGAAATGCGAAAAGCAAAGACCTTAAACAAAACGAAAACGTAAGTTTGAGGACAACAAGTGTTGATCGAAGTAACAGCATGTAATTATGAAACTGCGCATCAACAACACTGTCTTTTATATTTTCATGCTGGAGGGGTTGTTTTATACTAACACATTAGTTAGATAATATGTTGAGTTTTGCAATCGCTCCGTGAGTGTTCGCATTGTGGAAAACGCTCCCCGTACGGTTCTCTGGCATTAATCAAGTTGTATCACCAACTAAAGTAATTTACAGAAAAGAAAACAGTTGAATAATTTGCTTTCGAAATTATTGAAACCGTTTAAAAAATAATAATAAATCCTAGTTTTTTTTGTTTTCAGTTCTAAACCACTTATGGTACTTCTACAGTCCTTCAAGTAACTGCAAACTAAATGTACTTCAATAGATTAAATCTGGATTATCTCATCCAACGAGTATATAGTGGATTTTGAATTTCAAGATAATCACCCAAAGTATGGTCAAAAATAGTATGAACTCCCCCTACAGTATCTCATCAGAAGGCGACGGAAACAAGGTAACGTAAGCTGACAAGTATCTTCCACTCGCTGATGCACGCATTATCAGACAAGTGAAATAGTGAAATTCGGTGCCAGTCTCTGCAGAATTGGTCATCATGATTGTAGATTTAAAAAAACGTGTTTAAGACCACCACCCTACGAGAAGAGAGAAAGAGTATGTGGATTTGATCGAGAGCACTTCAAACTAGATATGTATCCAAGACGAATGGTATAATTCCGGATCACTTTGGAGGAAATATAGAGGTTAATTTATGCATCGGTCAGTAACAACAGTTAAGCAGAATGTTTCCAGGATTTTGCTGAATCAGCCCTGAGTATGACGATAACAGTCATGGGTGATTTTGAACACCATTTACGTCTGCCCACAGATTTCGGTTTCACATGGAACACTGAGATAACTCAAGGACACGTCGCAATGTTTCAGTGGTTCCTTCTCGCACATTTGGAATGCATGTTGGTCAGAGCTCCGCGGAAACTGTAGTGAGTCTAATTAGAGCACTAATTTCAGACTTTCGGCATCATTCCGCTAAACAGATCCTCACAGGATTGTACCTAGTAGTTTTCCCGCAAAACACAAAGGATCGCTCCTTGACCAAATCTTCTCACTCAGTTTGATGACACCAACCTCGCCAAACCAGCTGAGCGATGTTGTTAGACAATATGGGAACCGCAAAACTTTCAGTTTTCACATAGACAGGCGTTTGTAACCAATGGACTGAATACGGCAATGTTAGTAGTTTTATCGTCTTAATTGACCTCTTGGTGATATCCTTTAGTATACAATTCTGATTTCATTCTACTCTTAGCTTTGCTGACCCATCGATTGTGCATTTTGGCTATTGTTTATCAATTTATTGATCCACGTTAGTTATTCATTAGATTGTCTATAAAGAGAGCCCCTACACATTGCGCTAAACATAACCCATTGATACTTCCGTATGGTGGTTACACTCTAGGGGTTGACAGCTCTCTCTCTTTGAAAAGTGATTGCAACAGTCGACTGGACGTTAGGACAGCCTAAGCAATCGGATCGTGAGCACCACATTAAAAAGCAAACTCGAGGTCAGTTGCGGAAGCCTGAACAGCCAACAATTAAATATTATGAGAAATGGCCTAGAACTACTGACCGTGCACTGAAAAGCGATAATTACGGAATAAGATATGGAGGCCAGAAGTGGCCAGGACAGAGAAAATTGTGGCATGAAAATCTGTAAGCAAAAGCTGTCATGGTAACTTGGACTTGAGCCTATAAATGCTTCTGGCTAGTGCATACGTGTTTAGTAAGTGGGAAACCTTGTTCCTGTAAACTTGAAACGGTTCACATTTTATCTCAATTCTTCACCATGTATAGGTCTCTGGCTGTCCAAAACCAACAGCAAACAATCATGCTTGAAGTCGCTGTAGTATCATACAGAATTTACTCGGATGCGGATTTAGACCCTGATGCGATCAACAGAATTGATCAATAAAATTTGGTTCAGATTTCGTCCAATGCAATTCACACTACGATTTGAAGCTTCACAATGAATCGTTCACTACTCAGTGTATGCCTCTTATATATAAGAGGCATACACTGAGTAGTGAACGATTCATTGTGAAGCACTAGATGGGTGACTGGTCCGAGGGCAGTTGCACTGCGTTTGTTCACCTGCTGCGTCTATAGTGTAAAATTATGAGAAACAGCTGATGACCAACTCAACTGGAGGTTAAAAGCTCAGAATTGACTCAAGTGGACATGTATGCAGGATTTCAGACTACCCAAGTTATTATACTTTCTTGTTTCGTTGCTAGTTGACTAGAACTTTTGAAACCGGATGAACCTGTTAATTGAGCAATTTCAAACATCTGTTTGATCGATTAGGCTCAAAGTTATCGAAATACAAATAACCCCATGACTGTAAATACACTGAGTCACGTGAACTGATCTGCAGAGTTAAGTATTTGTTATCAACCGGAAGTAGTCAATGAAGAACAAGTTCACCCCTTTAAGCATTATCAACAGTTCAACAGAATGTCAGTTTCTCCTTTCAAGATAGCCTCAGAATGTCCATATCTTGAGAGACACTGTGGTTTCTACCATTCTTTAAAGCATTTTGTTGGCTTTTGTCAGCAAGCTCCCATTTGAAAAACTTTTCGTGCTCAGACTCTATCAGATATAAACAATTACTGTCAACCTCTTCAGCGTGATTACTCGATCCAAGTTAAGGTCAAACTGACACCCTACAGCTCTGATATTGTGAGGCAAAAAAACAAGATTCTCCCTATAGTGTTAGTAGGCAATACATTATTGGCTTACTTGTAGGATTGTGTGATCAACAGTCCGTATACTTTTAACGACTATGTTAGGGCGCCCATCATGTTACCATCCCAAGGCGCCTCCGCCGTGAGAAAGAAAAAAACGATTGACTTTGTCCTAGTTAGCGGATCTGCTCAGAGCGGCCGAGAGTTGACCTTGGCTAGTTTTTACCCGTCTGACTTTTTAGTCTACTATGCTCATCAGCAGTGACCTTAACTGTTGTTCTTTCGGCAACTCTCCTTCTTTTTTGGTCACTGCCCATCATATAGGTACTTCGTATTTGTCGCCTTTGATCGCACACGTTTTGGGGCGGATCAAAGCTCTTTTTTGCACGCGTCCTTTAGGTTGTCTTGGGAGCGAATATGGAGACAGTCGCAGTGCTTTTCGGGACCGAGATTTTCGTATTAATTATTACCGGGACAAGAATCCGAATTCTGCCAAGCGTATTACGATAGCAAGGACGAACCAGCGTACCGTTCAGGAGGGTTTACAACAGACTATTCGTACACAATTTGTGGTCCAGCCTGCCGTGTAAATGCTCTGTTTAGATAACGTATCAATGAATGTTTCCATCGTTTTCTGCTTGAATAAAATCTTGGCCCACTATGTCATCAGCCGGACGAGGCAGAAAAGTCTGTTTTCAAGTTCCTCAGTGCATGCGTGTGCGTACCAGCCGACGTGGTCAGTAACCACTTGGACTGACCGTCTACCCAGCCACACCAACCGCTGAACCCTTACTGATCTTGGTGTGTGTAGATTGCTCATCACCGTGACCGTTAATGAGTCACAGGTATCCGTTACGGCAATGTGTGATGCCAATCCCATGCACATACCGATCTGATTGTTGCGACCAGTTGTGACCAGTATTATTAACCTGTACAAACCAACAGCTAGCACCGAATTCGTTTCTACCCGATTATGCAGAACGAATGGGAAAAAAATCGAAAAAACTGTCCGTTCGTTAAACGTCATCCCGGTGAACGAGACTAGCGACGCAACGAAAAAGAGAAAACCGAGTTAACAACCATGGGCCTAGTTACAACTGTACCACGATCACATCGGTGATGCAATGATGCTCCAACCCCTCGACGTCAAACCTCTAGAACGGCACTGAGTGACGCATAACCTAGGACAAGACAATGGGATGTGACACCTATTTTAAATAAGCTCATCGTGTTTTCAATCAACACTTATGATGACCTCAGTAGGAATTGACCACATAACGCAATGTTTGATTTCCTTAAACCCAATCCGAGTCGTGGTATCACAGAGCCGTAGCCAAATTTCGTCCCACCCACTTTTGCCTTACAAACGGGCGACTTGATCATAGCAACCATTGTCTCGGCAAGTGACCTCGTTGTTCAACCATTAACACAGTGTGACTAAGTGGACTGAAAACTGCCACATTTTGCGAAGCATCCAGCCGTAACCAGTTGCGTTCACCAGCAACTGGTCCCCCATACTAGTTATCTTTTCAGGATGCTCGATCCTAACAGATGGTATACAGACCGATACATTTAAACGTGTCTGATGCATGCTTTCACAGTCCCACTGTTTGCATTGAATGCTTTTAAGATTTATCATCTGGATCGCCCTCTACATTAAAAACACTACAAGTACAATGACTGATTGAGCATAAACATAGCCATTGGTTACGTATACTTACTATGGCCTAAAGATATAAAAGGCCCACGGACAGGCTGGCACAATATGATTTCATTCCGTATTAATGCAGCAATGTCCAAGTGTTGTGATCTAAGAACGCGGATAGCACAAGGGTTATTTATTCGACAAAGCAATACACGGGTTAAGCATGTAAACCAAACCTGTCACAAAACCACTCATTTACACGCAGTATTCGGCCTCAGACAGTCTCGGCTACCACAGATGTCAGTGCTCAGTTCCATTGAGCAGCAGGGACCGTTATGGGTGATGCTGCACTATGATTATCCTTCCTGCAGTCTTCTTGTGGCTTGTACGTTGTCAAAAAATATGCCCTGAACCTGCTACTGAATAGCCGCGGTATCAGTAGTATAACACGAATGCTGAACTCCATTGCATAAGTACCTATGTCATGAAGGCTTATTCCGGAGCACGTCCGGGTTGTTAAATACCATTCGTAAACAATCATGAATAAGGCATTTGGTTCTCTATTTCAAGTTAAGCACAACAATATTTGACTGCAGCCTTCGCATTCAGATAGACTTTCCAGCCGGCCGCTTTCGAAAAGAAGCACTATACTCGAATTTCGTTCTCTTTAGAGCTGGCCAGTAGTGCATATCCTTGCCACGGTGTGACTAGAACCTCGGGCACTCTGTTCATGAGGCAACTAGGTTTGCCACTGCGCCACTGACCTCACGTTAGGCGCGACCGAATTATCATATGTGAACGCTCAATCAATTTCTCTTGTGAGTAATGATCAGGTTGCCCGATCGTCTCGATAGGAGACTGAGTTACTGTCCTGTGGACTTCAATCGATAATCCCTCCATCAGAAATTCTGAGATAGATCACAATTTCCGATCTCATTAATGCTGAGTAGCCAAGACATTCTGTTTAGTACATAACGTGGACGTCACTCACGTCGGACCTCATATTTTATCCATATTGAATTGAATATAAGAAATGTGTGACTCATCGGGTCTACGAAAGAGTGTGTGATGCACTACACTAAATTATAGTCCTTCGGTAGTAGTAATCCGTTTGAAATGTAATGCCACATTGACAGAAACCATTAATACGTTAATGAAAACTGGTATACTTCATATGAAGGAACAATGCAGAGAAATTTTCAGGGTTTTGACGACGAATAATCTACCTAAATAGTACCCTAGAATGAAAGGCGGAAGAAACACTTGGATAATGAGAATAAACACTCCTTAGTAATATCGTTTTGGCGAATGATTTTGATTACTGTCACCGGAAACTATGGGTGTACCGATTGTGCAAACTTAGCAGATTATGTATTAGAATAGAGGTTTTATATGTCTTCAGCATACCTTTCACAATAAAACAAAGTATAACGCCGAATAACCACAGAATTTTCCGCTTGTTGAAACAGGCTTATATCTGGTGAGGGGTATTATCCTATAAAATTTACAGTAAGTACAAACCCATCGCCTTACCAGAAACATCAATTATTGATCCAGGGAGACAATGAGACAGGAAGTACTTATTTGTAACCTGACAAACTCATCAATTACTGAATATTTTCCCTGTATTTTCAACAGGCACGACGTTCCAAATTCATTCTTAAGAAACAGCAAACGAATGTCAGAAAAGAAAACTCATTTTATAACTGAAATGTGGTTAGTGTTCGCACTACTAATCCCCACCCGCTTGCTGTGGCAAACGTTGAAAGTCATCTGAGATGGGAATGAGCGATGTAAAATTTATCTGCCTACTTTTGAAAAAAACTGACGATTCACTTATTCTTCCTTGCCCTATACCGAATATTACAGTTGATTTGATTATTACAAAATCTCCCGACTCAGTGAATAAATTATCAACCGTCAAAAGTTCACAACCACTTCGTGTGAAGTACCAGTATCAAGTTCAGTATCTCTGATGTGTTTTTCACTTCTGTCTTATAAACTGTGCCCAAGAAAGACGTGACCGGAATTGAAAACCCTATCGTCGTCCTGAGAATACGCATTACTGACGAACACTAACAAGTACGAAACGCGATTCAAAAAGCGGATAATTAGGAAGTCTATAAGAATGCAAAAGCTGTAATCATTTAAAAGTAATGTCCAGCTTATCCCGATTAAATATGTACCAGTAACCAAAATATCACTCAACAAGTTCAATGATCTCTGTGATTTCAACCTGGAAAAAAGTCTTAGTTTTGAAGTCAGCGAGTGGAATTAACAGGATATTTGTTGTTTCTTCTCCTGGGGTTATTGAACAGACTGAGAAGTACACACCAGCAGAACTAGCTGAGAGGTTGCAGAGGCTAATCCAATCGTAAGTAATGTGAGATCATTCGCACAGTGTTCATCATGGATACTTCATGAAAGCATCAGTGAACTTCTAATCAGGGACCATGGATATGAATCAGTGGTAAGTTCAAACAAGAGTAAATCTCGAGTATAGCGCATATTTTCGAAAATGACTTACTAAAATCTCTATGGGAACATGAGAGCTAGGATCAATTGTGGATGAGTATCAGTTCACAATAACTAAATTCCATTACTAATTACCGGTAACGGATAAACAGTGATGTTCACCAGAACCATTTCACCGGTTTAACCACTGTATTTCAACGGTTGATAACAGAATTTCCTCAAATGCTACGCTGATGATAATCGAAATCAGAATGATGGATCGTAGACAGAAATATGAAAACCTCTTTGTTTAATGTTAGGCCTATCTACCCGGTCACCCAATATTAACATGCACCAGGAAGAATCTGTGTGGTCACCGTTTTCAATCACACAGTTCCATCACTTTAGGGTCAATGACTGGAGGTAAGTTAATCGGACCGACCATGTGTTTATTGTCGTTATTGCTAATGAAAACAATCTGCTCTATCCACATCGATTGTGGTTCGATTTGACGACAATACTGTCGTCCTCAGCTTTTTCTTAAATCAAAGCATTATCTGAACAGAACAAAAAAACACGTAAATGCATTGTATAAAGCGTTTCATAGTTCACATCTCAAAATTGACCAATCAGTTAACAACTCCGTTTAACAAACTATATCACGATTTTGCGAAATAAATCATAATTAGGTTTGCATATTCATGTGGATCACCCACCTACAGAATTAGTCTATTGATGAACACAGCTGAGGATAAGAAGTGGTGAGAGCAACAGAAGGATCCATCCACTTCTATGGAATGTTTATGTCATAAATATTCTGAGAACAACTGAAATTTATGAAGGTAAACATGCATAACCATAGAATGGAAACATTTTTCCCAACACAGTCAATCTGAACACACACAAGTTCTCAGTAGAGCCTTCATGTTTCATGTTTGCAGATATAACTGTTGGACGTTCTCTGCAGATGTGATTTATTTTCACATATGTAGTAAAGTTTTCAAAGCCACATTTTATTCATGATACATTATCTAACTTGAATACCCTCTTTCTTAACGTGTGACAAACGAAAACATTGAACCTAATATGCTGTTGTGGCAAAGGAAAAGCATGGAATTTCTTCATACACTGATGAGTTACGCGAACTCTCAATATGGTGACCATGCTTAAGCTATTCTACGTTATATAAATGGGAAATTTAACTGCACTGAGCAATAAATTTCGAATGATTAGTTCATTGTATTCAATAAGTGAAACATGGTCGAGACGAACCATAGTTTGAGTATGCTCTAGCGGTAAACGCCTCTGTCTGTCTTCATCATCGCACTATTCGCCCCCCCCCGCACCAATTAAGGACGTGGCATGTAGAATGCACTGCTGTTTTTCAGTACGTTTGTCACACGCCACCGAATCCATTGCATTGTTTCTTCTGCAACCACAGTACGTTGTATTGAGTCCGGCTACCTTATATATTAGCACAACCGCTTCATTGTGAACTTCGTTCATAACAAACCACGTGTGACATATCCGAAGCCTAAGGATCAATCATTCACGTCTATGACAATGAGGAAGTGAATGAGCTACCGTTTCAGTAGTGAGTGACAAAAATTCTGTGTCAGATTGTAATCTTGATTACAATTAGCTGAACACCAAACTGTGTTGTTAATGAATAAAAACGCATGAAAATGTCACAGTAGCATTGATGAATTAAGAACCGGCTCAGCCGGATATATATATATATATATATATATATATATATAACAAGTAAAATATTGTGACCTCTAGGATGTTCACTGACTGGAAAAGTTGGTTACTCGAACCAACCAAACCAAACGATAACTTCGCAGTTGTTTGCTAGCCACTTCACTTCTTGTCTTTTGTTTGCGTCCACGGTATTTTCAAATTCTTCTGTTTAACTTTTATTTACCCCAGTTGAGTTGATGCTTCAATGTATTCTCGAGGTGGCAATAGATACAATACTGAAGAACGAATGTCGAGCATTTGAGCCAAATGGTTAACCTCAAGGGAAGAAACCTGTGATGCTTATCTCACCATTTCTAAAGAAGGAACTCTTGTTGACAGTCCAGCGAAAGTCTAAAAGTCATAGTAAATCACTCAACGTTGAACACAGCCTCACAATCATTGTCTTTGGTGCCACGACATCTATCATGGAATAACACTGCCACCTCCTAATTGTTGAATTTGGTGTCTTGAACCATCAATTGGGATACCCTCACAAGCAGTTTACCAGGAGTGTGTCTGAAATCTGTGGCGTAAAAATCCTTCCCATATTTTGAGGAGTAAATTTATTTGAGCGTAATAAGCAACATACATACTTGTATATGTACCTGCCCGTTCAAAATATGTGCAAATACTAACCAAATGACTCACATTTAATTGACCTCATCTCTGTTATATATTGCATATGTTGCTTCTGGCAGGAATCAATGGAAGTTGGGTTCAGATCACTACAAGTGAAACTGGTAGTTGGACGGCAAAAGGATGACTGAGGGACCGAACCACGGAATTGCCTCACCCAGCTCAGCGATGCTACCGCCCGACTATCCGTCGACGACCTGCTGTGTGCCCAATGCTAACCTTAACTGATCCATATACCTGTACCCCATTAGTCAAACTGTTGTTCTGTAGGTCTTACATAGATATACCCTTGTATTGATTACATTAATAACTGGCCGAACGTCCATTACATTATTACACGTAATCAACTCTGCACCGACACTACGAACTTCTCCGTTAAACGCGCTCTTTGTTTGTTTTGTACCGCCGCATTGAACTGTTTACGCTGCCGCGTTATTGGTTGATATTTGCTGACGGTTAAATTCCGTGCACAGAGTTCACTTGGTTGTAAGTTGTATAATTTGCTAACCGTTGCTTATTTATGTACAGAACCAGTTTTGTCTGAGTAAACCTTGAACATTCCGTCTTGTTCTGCCCTGAATCAAGAGGTTTACAACCGCCCCGATAGACTGCGTATAGCCGTGAATCCTGACAGATTCTACAGCATATACGGACATTTTAATTTTATATTCTACGATATTCTAGTCAGCTATGCGTGTAAATATTTAGTGCGTAAAACCTGTTGGTTGTTTGCAGCTACTCATTTTTGAATGTTTATAACTTACTAAAACAATATCCTATTATTCAACTTTAGAAATCTGGATTTTTCAAACGGTGTGGAAATCTGACTTTTGCACTAGCATTCCCACTGATTATTCGCTGATACCCAAATGCCTTACTTGTCTTACAGTGATAACGCTTAACTTACCTACTGCCTGAACATAGTGTGCATTTGTGTATCGTAGTCAACGTGTTCTTCTTATCAAAACAAATGAAATCAGACAGCATGAATAAGTGATCCAGCCGATTGACAGCTCAAACAAGATTTATCGATCGGTTCACGCTGGAATCCACCAACGCCATCGATAAGCATCAACAATGTGATATTTCTGAGCTTTAAGGCGTGGCTTCGTAGCTCAGTTGCTAGAGTGTTTGTCGCGTTTTAGGCATGTTGTTCCTGTCACCGGTTCGAAACCAGCCAGAGTCCAGATTTTTCGTCATTGAGTCTCTGCTAATTTATCAACTTTGTCAAATTACTTATTAGTAAGCAAGTGTTACGTGAATGTCAAATCACTAGAACCGCACGATTACTTCGAACGATGTGCAGCACCTTATTCCGCCTTCAACACTATTGACATAGGTGATGATATTTTATTCAGAAAATGCAGCTACAAGTTTTACCTGTATATACAGGTTATAAATATACTTGATTGAGTTGGTAAACCATAACTGTCATTGAAATCCGCCATTTCTATTGAACCAATCAAGTATTTTTAGTGCAAACTCGGACGACCGGGCTGTTCAAGGTCAATTCATGTTCCCTGTCCTCCTGGTTTGCTACAAACTCAGACTCAATGTGTAAACTCGATACCGTTCAGACAGAAGTGTTCAGAAGAAACCACAAGTGTAGTATGTACGAAAAATCTAACAATTTCACTACAACTACGGCCTACACACGATCCAGTAATGTAGACTTAAAACTAAGTAATCCTACATACACAGGTTGATTGTACCTTGAGTTGGAGACAACCATTTTACGTTGGTCTACAGCAATATGAAAACTGAGTATACTTCAATTAAATTTAACATTTTTAAAATAACAACACATACTGTTTTTAGTCCAAACATTCAAGTATTGAGTTTTAATGACCCAAAGCGTTTTGTGTGCTATTCCCATTCGACGAACGTTGGCCTCAACAGCATAACTCTATTAAATATTGAAAACCTTGAAACGACAAACGGAAACCGACCACAGTAGCACAGCTAACCGCATGTGTTCCAAATAAATGAAGTATACCTAAAAATACGTATTGATTATGTGAAATCTTTTCGGCGAGTAATGTTCATTATTACCACTAATAGACCAAACTCCAGACTTAGTGTCACCACTATGGGACCCTCAGGTTCATAGTACAGTGATGATTTTATAGGTATACATATAAACAAACGATTGGGTCGGCGGACTTTTAAATTACTGGATTATATTGTATATTTATCGTTGGTATTTATCGTTATCAACCCCGTTACATTTAGCAATCTGTCATTTTTTATTTTCTTTTTTTGCGTTTTCGTTCATTTATTTATTCCAATCCAAATAAATACTCTGTTTAGGTAGTCATTCAGAGCACTACAACTATGATCCGAACATGTGAGTTAATTGTTTATTGGTTATTAGTTGACAACACAAAGTAAAAATGGGCAAACCATTCATTCATTATTTAGAATGAATTACTTTGTATCGCCTGTATACAGAATTCTTCATCATAGCTACTATGAACGAAGTTCTACGGAATGTGCTTTTGTAACAGTAACGATTCATACTGGATAGACTCCGTTACTGACATTCGGTAGGTCTGTAGAATTGTCTGATAAGTCGCATCCAAAATGGGCTTGTACCGAGTGGTTTTGTAACTCGGACGAAGGTTTTTGGCGAAGTTTATATAGATTGCACTAGTCAATAGTCTTTTAATGGTTTTGGTCGAACGATTACGAACAGTTAGAAACTTTTCGACACATCAATGTCTCCTGGAAGACTCATTCTATGCTATACTCAGGAGTCAGAAATGTGCTCACATTTATCCTAAGGAAATCTTCCACGAAGCCCTCCATTACCGTGTAGATCACTGAGAGTAAAGATATTAGTTGAAAACTCTTTCAGCCAAGTCAGCACTCACTTTCAAAGCTTAGGGTGTTCATCAATCTGGCAATCATTTGACTGTCTCATCGACTTTTACTATATGCTTTTGGCTATGACCGAAAATTTCATCCCCATCATCGATTGCACCAAGGAACACTTGTCAGTGATTATCGATCAACGAATCTGACAACGCAAAACCTCTATTCGCCTCGAAGTTCCCCCGCGTGATAACCTTTAGGTTTGCACACGCAAATAAATCATCTGCTCCTGCGAGCACGTTGAGTGAGTGAAGTGGAGATATTTATGTTACACACCATAGCTGACTAACCGGTAAACAGGACAACCTGTTCGATCCACGCGTCACCCAGTATGAGCTCAGACATTTTAAAACTACCCGAGTACTGAAGACCGTTTTTGATGACGTAATACCACGTGAAACAGCCTAATTCCAATAGCCTCGGCAGTACAGTGTTCTAATTCGGACCGCTTTTGATGGGTTGCCTGGCACGCGATATATCACTTTGAAGGCTTGATCAGTTTTCACCTGGTGTCCGCTTTCAATCATGGTTCTTTACACACGGACAAAGCGGGTCATAGGTAAGACCAGGTAATCAACTTACCAGACGGATTTAGGAGGAGCCTGAGGTAACCAATCATACACAAAGGATGTCTTCAGTGTAGAATTCGGGTGAACAACTATAGCACCTCTATTACCAACATCCTTGTTAATGCAGAACGCAATCCTTTCAAAAATGAACAATTGACTGCCGTGCATGTCCATGTATGCCACCTGCCAGTGTTGTTTACCGCGCACATATCACGCAGATTAGGCGCAGCACGCCACGTTTGTTGAGCAGTGAAGTGAAAATAGTTTACAACTAGGTGCCGGTCTTAATGTCCACTTTGGATGTAATAGACAGAACTGATTCAGGGGATTCAGAGAGTGGGAAAACCTGGACAATTTGTCTTGTTATTTTTATTCTGTCTATCACTTATAGTGGTGAAAGCAAGACAAAGTTTCCTTAATCTCTAAGCCAGGCTTGGTTTATGTTGCAGTGGACCACGTGGCTTCTAACACATTATTCCTTAGTAGTCTGCACTTGCATATAACGATCGGGAGTCTGTAGAACTGGTACCCTACTTCCTCAAATAAATGAAAGCGAGTGACAGGATAAGTGTTTCTTTCACCGGGTCTTTTGTCAGAAAAATGTTTTGTGTTAGTCTAGGGGTGCTTATCAAAGCTGAATGTAATATTCAAGAAATTCGATTCACCTCAGTGACGACTAGGTAGGAGAGGTATGTGAAGTATGCTTGGAATGCGAGTTGTCCCAGTCTTATGCACACATACCTAAGATTTCCTTAACAGTCATGTTATGTACAGTAAGGGAATTAAGTCTATATTCATCAGTTTCCCCAGTTTACTGTTCGAGACTGATGTACTTTGCATTGATCCAGGTTCATATAAGCCGAGATAATGTATCGAAATATGCTTGAATTCCGTCTGCTTTTGGAAATCCAAACCCCTGGTCTTTGAGGGATGACCTGTTCCGCGTTAGAAGTTTAAATCCTTGATCACCGATTACTACCTAACAGTTTGTGCCGAAGTACTTGACAATAGTATTAGTTCCAGACATTTTATTCACTCAGCTTACATGTACGTGTTCATAATTCTGGAAATGTTATGGGTAAATCCATAAGCTCATGCGAGTTGGAGTAGGATTCAACCAATTTACACTTCTGTCTCCGTATCAAAGCATTACGTTTGACAGATAATTTGAAAATGTAACGAAAGTGCTCTTAATCGTAACAGAACAGAATTGAATATGCAGCAAAACATTGGTGCAACCCTGCCAACATCTATCATTCACACTGGTTGAAGCAGCGTAATGTTACATTTGACAGACACATGCAAACAGACGGTCTACAAAAGACTAACAATAAACATAGACAGACAGCCACAGCTAATGACTTATTTGGATATTTTAAACAGGTGACTAAGGCAACTGTGATGCCTGTTCACTCTAGTGAATGATATCTGACCTGGCAGAGGCTCTAATATCTCAGCCAAATCAGTCATATTTACAGATAGGCAGTAAGCTTCCAGGTGTGCAAATCCCAACTGGGAAGAAATTCCGCTTACGCTGTGATTTGTCTATTTGAAACCCAACGTATACAAATAACCACTTATGGAGATGATGTCTGTCAGCGGGTTACCAGGTGTGTAAATAATTTTGTAATTTGTCATTAAATCTTCCCTCGTTTGTCATCAGTTTTTTGAGAATTGGCTTCATGTTGTCAGATTTTCAGAGGAGAGTTCATTGTGAGTCCCGTGACCTTGTTTTTAGTAGACCGTTCATCCAGTTAATTAACAGGTTATACGTATCCACCGCTACACTAACCGCGTGTTTTGGTTATGTTTTGACTGACCGTGAGTGACCATGAAATCTAACCGCACTAAGTCATAGTGATGGCGTCTCTGGGCGAGCTTTTCAGCTACATTGGAGTTTTGTCACCCTATGGATTTCCTTAAGCCAATCGGACTTGAGGTGTTAACAACTGTTTGGCGTCTACAGTTGGCCTACGAGCAGTACGTGTTTATTATTATGTCATCGTGTCATCGATTACTAAGTTTTGTTAGCAAGGTACTGCGTTAATGCGTACGTCACCTCACCTGAGACATAAGTATAGTCACCACTCACATCACACATTGAAAATGTGTGAATGTCTAGAATCAGAATAAATGCCCAATCAAATCAATCAGAAGAAAATCAAAACGAGACCTGCATGTAAACAAATGTTTCCTTCGGAACACAACCTGCATGCAGTGGACAGTGGTTTGCGTAATATGATTACTTCTGATGACAGCAGTCCTCTGGAAGTAATGTCATCGTAATATGGTCGTGGATCCTGTTGCTAAAACCCTTGTTCCTATTCGATATGAGTGGGAAGCCCGCATGTTTTTTGCATTAGGTTGTGTAATGGAATCTAATCATGCAAATAGTGCTTTCGGGTGAAATCATCCACAAGTTTTACCAGAGGGATTCAGTGGGGTTTTACTTTTCGGCTATAGCTGCATAGTTTGTAGACATACTTAATTCATCTGTTACCGGTATCCTTAGTTCGATTTCGCGTTAGGAGACCTTGAATCTGTGATGGTTTTGGGTAATAATACGTAACAGTTCGATACCGGCTGTTTATCACTTCACATTCATTTCTAAATGACTGTCAATGGACCACCAGCTGAACGAATGTAGAGCACGTAGAGTTCTATATACTTTTGCATTGCCAGAATAGAACAGCATTGATTATGTGACGATGCTTGATAAATCCAAAAAGAATAGAGAAAAGAACAGATAGCCCAAGATGGATTACCAAACAACTCAGCTTTTGGCTGGAAATCAATCTAATGATTGACAGTTAAGCATTTATGTTGAATCTGTGTCTCTAGGTAGATATTCATCAACTTATCTACACACGGCGAAATGACCAGCTTTGACTAAACGTTTAGAGGAGACTAGATGGAATGCATTAATGACAGTGACTTGTGTGAGTAATGTTATCATGATTTCCAGTCAACTGTGGGCTGTCATCACCAGGTCGTGATCTGTCGGATGGACTGGGTGCTATTCTGAGTTTCAAGTTTACTTTGAACCTTTTAATCAGGTTGGGCTGGATTAACTAAATAATAGGTTTGTTACATTAAAGTAATCTGTTTTCGATTACTGAATAATTTGGTCAGAGATTTGGTTAATTTCAATACATCATCACAAAGCACTAGAATCAGGTTTCACTCTCATTAGAGCTCGTCAGTAATGCATATGCATACGACGGCCGGGATTAATAGTGTGGCAAGACTTCAATAAGTCAGCGGTTTTGACCACAGCCCCTTTGACCTCATAATAAGCACGATTAAAGTATCATGAATGAACGCTTAACCATCTTCACTTATGAATACAGATGACATTGTTCAATCATCTAGAAAAGGGACACAAAAACTGTCCTGTTAACCTTGATCGATTACATCCCCTTCCTGCTGATCAGGACGTCCTAGACCGGTCGAAATCTCCGATTTCATTAAGCAGACTAGGTGATTTTTCAGATTACTAGTAAGTAGTCAGGTATGTGGTTAGTTTGTTTTCTGTTTTCAACTGTCATTCGTGATACGAATATTTAAGCGGGAAAGCGACAAACAGTAAGAAGACACGCACTAAATAACCCAGAAAACTGGCTACAAAGTTGAATTTCTCGAACGTATCAAACTGGTATTCACAAACGTCACTTACGAACTGAAGCTGTTTCGGTGAATCATTTTGTAAGTTCCACATATGTTGTTGGGTTGAGTGGGTTACTGATTTCAAGTGCGACATTTCTGGTCTACCGATGCGTCTACGTAGTTCAGCTGATAGCTGTTTGACATGCTGTTTCCGTCGCTCGTCCAACTCCAGCCGAAACCCAGAATTTTCGCGACTGAATCTCTTCTAGAGGAACTACAGAGATGAAATAACTACTAGAAAACCACTCTACCTATACTTTATACGACGATAAAAACTACGTAATCGGAAGTCACGTTTACTTTTTGTTCAGATAAGCTTAACAAAATAACCTATCCATAATCGGAAACCGCATAAAACTGTCATTCTGTTCAAAGAGACTGACTTATTTTAAGATTGCCAAGCAGCTGATAGTACAGTGTACACATTAGTTAAGATGGTTGTAAAAGCGGAGCAGCCGGTTCGGCGGTAAGCTTGATTATATGGGTCAAAGCTCTGAGCCTATCTACCACTCACCCGACTTTGTCCAGGAACCGTTAACATATTCCCCTTGTTCTGAACCAGCAGTACATTCGTTTAGGTACACTCATTTCTCGGTCATCGACGACGAGGTGGCGTTTTCTGAAAACCTGTTATTGCTCCATCTACTGGCCAGTAACTGATCATAAGCTCTGATCACATTGAATCAAAAGTGATCAGCATATTCCATACGAATTTGGTATGAGGTGGATAGTTTCATCGTTCTTTTCGTGTAAATCTGAACTGTTCGGCGGAACTCAATTTCTCAATGCAAGTGCACTCACGCTACCTGTTTATAGTTGCGCACACGACCACTGGATATTTCGATTCTGTCTTCAAGGGAGATTTAGCTAGAATATCGACACACTGATTGCCCAAGCGATTAATTTTAGAAATACAAAACACTCGCTTGAAATAAAACGATACTGTTTGATAAAGAGATCATCAAACTGAGAAACGCCATATGTGACGAAGAATGTATGAACTTCACGTTATAACAGCATTAAGCACAATCTAACCTTTGTAACGTTGCTTTACAACCCCCAGACAGTCTACAAACGGTATGATAAACTGGAAGATGGCATGACGTGGCTCAGTAGCCAAGACAAAATCTGTAATATTTTATACATATTCAGTACATTTTGTTTGTGGATTTGACTTCCCATCTGCTATCAGCTGGTGTGGAACTGATTGTGATTCCTCAGTCCGTTAAAGGAATACCGTTTGCTTTTCGTTCATCCATTTGGAGTCACTGGTGTATATTGGTTCCTGGCCGTGTACTGTTCGTCAGTTGTTGATATATTTGTCACCAGCCAGCAACAGTTGAACGTTCACCACAATGACCCAAAGGGTGTGATTATATAGCCGAGTACTGGAGTCCAGACTCAGTATACACCACTGTGTTGGCAAGCCTAAGCAAGCTATGGTGGTTCTTGCCTAACCACACGCGACTAGGACCTTTGTTAGGATAAGCCCTGGCATTTCTGTGACGTGTCTTTCTTCACTCTCTGTAACCAGGATCGCATTTTTGAAGAGTCTACGTAGCCCTCCACTGTTCAACCGTCGCTTTTGATGTTCGTCATCATAATGATCGAGAGGGATTTTTGTTGCGACCCTCGTTGTATTGTTACACGCGTTATCTGACACCAGCCATCTAGATGGTGTCAGCCGCATTTTTCCACAGTCAAACGTTTGAATGCGTGCACACCGTCAAGTTAGTCATTTATCATTGACTTTTCCAGCAGCCGTCCATATCGATCGATTTCTTTTAAACTCACGTCTGTCTCATTTCTTTTTCACATACCAGAGAGGTGAACAGGGACGGTGGGATGGAGAGGGATGCTGTCTGTCTTTACTGTTACCAAATAAGCAGATCAGATCAGGTGAGTACGTAAGTGAAACTAGATGACTGACCGTTTATTCGTTTAGTCTGAACAAGAAAATCGACAAGCTATAATGAGTAGTATTCTGATTTGTGGAAATGATACATTACTTACTCTTCCGATGCCATGGAAACTCCCGTGTTCATCGCACTGTATGATTTCAGTGTAGTCCCTCAAGTGATTAGCACTGTACTCATCTCTGATGCCCTGGATCTTATAACACAAGCTGAAACTTGTGCCTACAGTAAACCAGATCAAATTTTTGTTAGCTTATATCTTATGCTGCTTTTGACCACAAGTGAAGAATTCCACCAACAGCGAAACTCGAGTGTAGTGCTTTTTTTCGAAATAGATTGGTTAGAAAGTTTGTTTGAATGCGAAGGCTGCAGTCAAGCTTGTGTGATGTTCAGCTTGAAATTAACCAAATTATTAACCACTCAAAAATTATACCTCGACCTGTAAGACTGCTGATAATTGGTCTCATTCGTAAATCTCCTCAGCTATCACTATATTTACAAAGCTGCAGAAATGTCAGTGTATTTTTTGAATCCTCTGAAATGAGTGACACAAATCAAGTGGTTCATATCATCACACTTTCGAAAGGGCTATGTTTCGATTTCCAGTCGATAAACACAAATACCCTCTGTGTTGTGCACTTTCTGAAAACACAAGGGAAATAACGAGCAATACAAACTATAATTTGTAAGTGTCCAGACTGGTTCGCACCCATCAAATTCCCAAGTTGACAGAGCTTTTGCGGAAGCACTGAGCACCTGGTCATCATTTAATTTGTAGTGTAGTCGTTTTACCTGAGTATGGACTAATCGTTATGTGACTAGTCCCCCATAGGATTAGCATTCCAGTTGTAAGCCATGAACTGGTAAACTAACAGATTGGGAAGCAGAACATAAGTAAATGCTTCCTTAAATGTAGCTAAACCTTCCTGGAATAAGTAGCCATACTGTCGTGTTGTTTGACTTACCAAGTAAGGTGTTGTTCCGCCGTAAAACCGTAGTCTATTATCAAACGGAAAAAGTGAACAAAAAACAACACGTGTCCCGACGTATGAATTCGAAATCTGGTGTTTTGCTTACTGCCTACTTTGGTCGGTTCATTCACATCGATTACTATAAGTGCCCCGCTGTGATGAGCGAAGATTTACCTTTGATGCTTAGATCGAAGCACACGTTGTCTCTTCGAATAACTTGTTCACAATTGACCTATGCTTCAGGCTCATCCAGAATAAACACTTTCTCATAACTGAAACACACGAAATGTTAACAGTCTTTAAGTTTAACCCATAACACGAGAGGATGTAGGCGTTGCTGAATCCGCGAAGTGGGTTGGTTCGTTTTATACCTTTCAATTGTGAAGTATCGCTTAGTGTCTGCCGAGGGTTGATTGCAATGACAATGTGACGATACGAATTCGGGAGCACTCTTTCCTACAATCGAAACTAATCGCAAGTCGCGTTTTTCTTTTACTTTGTTAAGACTGTCTGTTTTCCTCTTCTCATCGCCTGCACCATATCATTTAACCTTCTCAAATAGTGCGTAGCAACATCTACAGATCGGTGTAATTTCTTAATAATTTCTTCTGAGCCTACTTGCAACTGTTGGAGCGCTAAAGTATGTCTTTCTCTCAACTCGATCAAGCCATTAACTCATAACAGGACGTGGACAGGTCAGATGCAAATTGTTTTGTTGGTCACATGAATACTGTAGTTTCGTGGTAATTAGATTAGGTTTAGAACACAGGTAATGAGGCATGACAGTTGGATGGTCGATCAACGGATCGCATACATCCGCTTCTCGAAGCCTTCAGAGTTTGTAAGCCAAGCTAAAGTTGGACTAGAACACTAGCTTGAAGGAATCCAACAAACTGAGATAATCGCTTACCTTTTGGCTGTTAATTTTCAAGATTGTTATGTGTTATTCTTTTTTTTAATGATGGATATTCAGAAAGAACTTCAGCTTACCGTCTTTCAACAGCATTCGTTTGTTTGTTACAAAAAATACGTTTTCGTGTAACTGTTACTCGGGAATCTATTTACATATTTTTGTCACGGATATAAATATTCTACAAACCGATCACGCGTGGTTTTTTTACTGATATTCAGAGATTATACCGCCAGCCCTATATGTCATTGTTTATTTTCCGAAAAAGGCTAAGCAACTATTGACTTACGAAGAATTTTATCATTGATAAGCAGGTCGGCGTCTGGTGAAATTATCGATCGAACTCTTGTGTACATATGGATGATAAGGTCTACAGTGCGGTAAATCATTTACATGTATTCAAAATAGCCTCTCATTCAAATGAGACACAACACTAAAGTAAAGCGACAACGTACATTTCTTTCTTGTGGTCAAACTTCTGGCTTGCACTCATTTTAGTTCAGCTTCCGTTTAACTACGAACTCTCAATCGAAAAAAAACTAATCCCTGTATGTTTTCTTTCAGCTGCCAATAAGAAACCTACATGCACAACATGTGGTCTTTCTTACGCCAAACAGCCTATGACCTACATAACGGTTTATTTGAATTTTTCTGCTGCTTCTGTGTTACATTACTCAACGGTGTCGATGACTGATTTGACAGGATACTCAAGTGCCAGTCTTCAGCGTCGGAAGGACTAGAAACTGGGGGCAACCATCAGAATTGTGCATATATTTGGATGAAACGTTTTACACAAAAAAATAACGTTGTGTAACTGACGTTGGATGCACAGAAACCAGCCACACAAAATAGTAATTATGACTGCTTTTTTTCCACATATCCTGTAACTAACTGAACGCTTCCTCAGTCATATCGACTCTACTGACTACTTCCGTCAAGGACAATTTACTCGGTCAATAATCCAAACCTTCACTTGGCTGAAACTGCTGCTGCATATCAGTATGATCTGGATAGCCAGTTTCTTGTCACCTGTTTTATGGACCCGCCTACAACGGCAATCAAACAACAACCGTACTCACCTGACTCTTATCAACCTGTGACCAAAACCACATACATAGAGAAATTGGGTTACCCAGAGTGAGCCAGTGTTGACTATAATCATAGTTCTAGAACATATTTGAGTGATGCGATAGACTCCATCCTGATGTGACCACAAGGCTATACTAAACTGAAACTTTAGCCACAGTGGTAGGTTGTTCTATTCCCGATGAACTTTTTTTGGTTATTCCGGTGTTAAACTGGACAAAAATAGCTTCCAGTTAGTAGACGCACAGGTAGGCTTTCGGAATCCTAATGGATGAATGTTCACGTAAATCAAGTGTGGGGAACATGCTTGCCATCAGTATAATTCGTATGAAGAGTGACCATTTCGAGGCCTGTTATGTTATTTTAATCTACGAATACATCTTTACAGACTAGGTTGTAAGGTGTAGCCAAAACATACCTTTTTATTCGCCCATCAATCAGTTAACAGGTAGCGGTATTCTTGAAACATAAGACAGAAATATTCCAGGGAATGTTTGCTATCTTTCCTGAAAGGTGGACGTTTGTCTGTCGGAATCTCGAGCAACAATAATCATAAAAATCCGTACTACAGTAATAGAATGTAAATGAGACCTTGAAACAAAACAGACAGAATTGCGTAGTTATACATCCAATCACTTAAGGAATTCTGTAGAAGTAGTTTAAGACTGACTGAAATTCGGGCCAAATTAGAAAGCACTGGGTTGGAAAATGTGGAAGCCATTGTTGGGGATCCTGCTCAAAATTTGACGAAAATTGAGACTAATCGTTAGAAGATGGAGTTCAGCGATGAGAGTACTAAAATGTATGATTGTGATTCAGTTGTATCGAGTAAGCAGTTTTATAGATTTTCTCAAGGATTTGCAACTTTTGCTGAAAGACCTAAACAATAACTGCTTAGTCAGTAAGAAGCTATGCAAGTATTGATGAACTTTGTACTGAACTGTCGAAGGATGGGGATGTTTTCAGAACAAACACATAAACAGCGTGTTCTATAATTTGCATGTAAACATTTTTGATAGATAGAAGAATCATTGAATGTTTTCGTTAAGGGCAACTCTCATTTGAATTTTAGAACAGTTGGCTGATAATACATTTTGAATATGCTGCCCCAGATGTTGTTCCCTTAATCTTCGATATTGATTGCCATTAACAATCAAAACTTACGAACGACTTAAAGTACTTACAACCAGATTACAAATGTCTAACCATTCATTGTAGCCAGTAAATTTCATTGTTGAGCTAAAGAAGTCGGTCAGAGATACATCCAAACTAATGTTGTTGATTCATTTAAAAAGCAGAATTTATTTTAGTGGTGCCACCTCACTAACTTTAACTGCGAGTTGAAGAATTGTATGATAGCTACTCATAGTAAGCCGAACTTCTTCGTTACATGACAGAAAACCACATAATGAGAATGGTGAATTTTTGGAGTCAAATTTTTGAACTAGTAATTTTCGCTGATTTCCGTAATAATTGTGGTCTGCCAAAAGTCCTGATCAATTAGGTGTCAGGTTTAACCTGACCACTTTTCTGGCCGGGTGGCTAATATCATCAGTGTCTTTTCTGTTTCCGAACACTGATCACTGATGATGAACCGGTTCCAAGGTCACTAGGCTGTTTCTGTTCATGCGTACCTGTGGTCATATTATTATCTATATGAAGCTGAATAAGGTTTTCATTTGACTTGCTTATTATCTCAGGCGCGCACAACATTGAGTCCAGAAGGTTATTGACTAAACCAAACGAAACTAAACTGACTAAACTAAAACTAAACTAAACAAACTGACATTCTGTGGACAAATTCACTGTAAGGAATAAAAAAACTAGTTTGCACGTAATAATTAAAGTTTGACTCATCCAGTTGATTAATATTTTACCAGACACTTATGCAGGTTCTAGATACATGTCCATAACTTCCCATACCTAAGGTGAACGATTAATCCACCCCTATTCCCCTTGCGAAGTAGGGTTGCACTTCTCAGCGTACACAGTCAAACAGTTTGCTACTCACAGACGTTGTAGACAGCCCATTATAACAGGTAAGATTGCCGGTTCCTATGTAATGGGCCGACGTAGCTCTAGCTTCACATGCATCGCAGAATCTCCAATACACAAATGTTTGCTTTTTCCAGGCAGCTGACTACCAACAACTGAAGGTGATAAAATTGATTTCGCTGTGTCGGCATGCTGAAAGATATCAACTGTGAGGACTAGGCATCGTCTGGACAGTGTTACAAGACAATGACAAGTGCGAACTTGTCTGTATCTGCACGTTTCAAACACACCATTCATTAGTAAAAAAGAGCTATCTAAGCACAAGCTTAACCTGGTATATCAGGGCCTGCCCTATTTAAAGCATACAATGCATTCCAGTCGTAAAGAAGTTTTATTCACTCGGAAAATCTTCGTCTGCATCCGAGTTTTTTATTCTGTCCCATTTCGTTAGGTTTTATGGTTGAATGCGTTAATTTTTGTCCCCACATACTTTCCTTGTACGTATTCAGTGACACACGAGCCGTTGGATGGTGAACATCAGCGAAAGCTGCAATACTGTATATTCATGAAAACTTCCGAGTTTCACGATCAGTAAATGCGAATTCGTCTTTGTTTGTTTTCTACACTGATTGAAATTAAACACTACCAAAAACCAGTTGGCGATCATCATTCGGTGCGTTGCAGTAACGCGCGGTCGGAACCAGCAAGCGTGCACGCGTTGAATTTAACTTGCGTAACACAGCATGCTACTGTGTTGTTTAGTTTTCGTTTGTGTACGTCGTCCTTTTATAGGATTGTTGTCGGAACCACTATTTCGGAAGAACACTGTCCCGACAAAGTTGGTCCACAGGTGTAACGGACAGTCAGAGCTCAGACGGCTTGTATGTTACATTACTTCTAGAAACCTATGTTAGAGGCCTATCTTAAGTATTTCAAACACCTCAAGGACAACGTGCAACATAATCTCAATACGGAAGAATCAGAGGTAAACTGTGCATGTTTCGTCACATATAGTTTAAGTGGATAGTTATATCTGGTGAGTCCACCTCATCAATAGTGACTACTACCTGTCATTCATGTCTGTCAAGTCGGTCAGCAATTGCCTGGTCAGTGTAAATTTTTGTAAGTCCAATGTCAGAGTCTTTCGTGACATACGTGTCAGTCTTAAGTCACAATTATCTGTCTAATAGTTTTCAGCTCCATTAAACAGGCTTATCCGAAATTCGACCTTCTGATCTCGCCATTCTCCAGTGATCTAAATATGATGAGACATTTTAACCTTAAGACTTTCAACTAAACACCAAAGGACCACGCTCGTTTTTAAAGTACTTCATTCCTGGGGACGATGACAACGCCCGTATATCGTTTAGGTTATCTGTGGTTGCTGAGTTCCACTTATGTGTAGGCATGTCACTAATATGACCCATGTTCTTTGGCTAACTTCGGAACTTCTGTTGGTAATTTAAGCACCCAGCTGTAATATGGGTTTTATTTTGGTATTGGTATGTTCGCCGAGCTTGGCATTTAGGTTGCAAACGTTTCATCACCAAGCGAGGTGACATCATCAGTGCGTAATCGTTTTAGCGTGTAGTTTTGAGCGTGGAGATTGGTGAAGTTCGATGGATGCCTGCTCTTATATAGCAGAGTGAGTTGACCTTTTGACCTGAATTTTGATTGGTCGCTCTCTGTCGTTTTTGACCTTTGACTTGATTTACCGTTGGCTGATTCTTGTTGCACTTGAACTTTGACCTGTCGATTGAACTTTGACCCGTCGACTGATTTTATTTTCGGTGGGAATAATGTCACACGAAGAGTGGGCGGTTGTTAGGGAGCGACCTACTGGGAGCCTGATTAAATCACTGAACAGATTCATTGTTAACATCTGAACAAACCAACCTAGGAACACGTTCCCATTCTTTAATACGCGATATTTTTTTGCCATATTCTCACAAGATTATTGAAATCGTGCTCATTGTTTAGTGTGGAGTCTAGTACTAAGATGTACCGTCAGTTTTTCATTTACTCTCAGCGGTTGAAGCTTCTCTATCGAACACAAGGACTGTCTTTGCAGCACTGAGTTCAGCAGATATAAAAATGTGAAAACGCCGTTGGTAAATCAATGGCGTCGTCACTATGCACACAAGCGTATACACACGATTTATTATCGTCACTTAATAACTCATTCTGTCCAAAATAAAACTTGAATAATTCTTTACAAGTTTTTTCCTTCCATCCGGAATTCCACTGTATCCGAGTTCATCGAGTCTTCAATTAATTCAGTTGTACTAAACAGGTCGTTTGACTGGTACGGATAGTTCGTTATAACCGTGGTGTTATAAGCTGAGCCCACCATATCATGATGGATGCCTGTCCATCACTTCGTAGAATATTGTGTTCATGAGTGAACCAACCGTTTAGCCACATAACTGCACCGGCTGTAGGGAGAAAATCCACCCGACCTTTTATGTACAAACTGAAGTAATAAAGTTTGAAGTGAAATACACCATGACACTGACCTCTCAGTAAAGTGGTTCAGGAAGAAGTCGTAATCGAATCGTAAATCCTCATGCAACAGTTTGTCAGAATTTTAAAAAAATTACCCTTCAGGCAGGTCATAATTTCCCACTGTCGCTCACTTATGTGAAAGGTACTAACAATTGCTTGAAAAACGCTTTATTTTAACCTTAGTAAGTTTAGGGAAAATAATTCTCATCATTCTGAGCCATATATAATAAAAAAAATATATGACATGATATCATCAGTTAGTTAAACAAAGTTTTTATAATGGGGAATAGTGACTTCAACCCGAACAACCTGGTTGGATAGCAGGGGCTAAAATATAAGAACTGACCTACGCAGGTTAGGGTGTTTTCTACGATGGCTTATGACGTCACAATATAGCCTACCACAAGTTCGACACTAACTAAAATTGACGTGTCCTGGATTCGATGATAATGTAAAGTTTGCACATTCTTAACACTCTTACGTCGGTTTGCAAATAATTTTCACTCATGAATTCGGTTTTCCTCTATACTTTAGTCTGGTACATACATGATCGGAGTAACATGGTCTACCTTGTGAACATCAGACATTCTACCTTAATCAGCTGCATCCAATGATGCACACAGGTTCCCAGCCTTAAGCTATGAAATTTGGTAACAACTAGACTTCATCGATTCTGGATCACGCTAGCCAAAACACAACACATAAAGAGATGAATGAAATGACCTTGGCAGCGTGTAAACACCCATGTAGTTCAGTCTATCCATAATATACAAGTCCGTGGACACCTTCTGCTAACTTAGCTCGGTTTGGAGGCATGCAAATAAGGGCTCTCACACTCCAGTTCTATCTGTTTTGTTTGGACAACCTGTAGAAAGGTGTGCCGGTGGGTTTGGCCGAACTTGTGCACAGAACAACAGGGTAGGATGAACTACTAATCGTGCACTGACCTATCCAGAACTTTATAATGTATGATATCATAAGTAATGTGTTTAATAGTTATAATTCGCCGGGATCATACTACCGGCTTCGTGGTTGTTTCCAGTCAGTAGTTATGCGTACCTGGTGATTTTCGGTCACAATTCTTACCACACGAACACTAAACGGTCAGCTCGTCAATGAGTCAGTGTGTGTGTGCATAGTATTCTTCAGACATTCACACATGTCCGAACACGTCATGTAAAACGTCGTGTCTATCTCAGTACACAACCGCGCACGCATGCGCTTTCAGATCTGACATCATCTCACGTACGTCTTATGCACGCACACTCAAAGAACCAGAAACAACGGTCATTAAGCTGGACACCATGAGAGAGTATAGTGACCTATTGAGATCGAAGTTCATGAAGCCAGAATGATGCTGTTAAAGTTTCACAGAAAGGCTTTTTTGTTTGGTAGGTTTAAACTGAACAGCACCTGTATGTAATGTTTGCATTCAGAAAAATTTCCAGCCAACCCCTTTTTGAAAAGAATTACCGGACTGTAACTTCATTCATGTTAGAGCACATCAATAATGCATACTGTTATGATGACTAGAATTGGAACTCATTTCCATGTTTTCATGAGATAACCGTGTTGATCAAGGTTGACTTAACTAGCTACCATCTGTGTCTATTCCACCTAATGCCACAATGCCAACCTCCCACATTGATCAGTTGTTAACATCACTCAGTTGAGCTGAAATAGAATCACAGTGATGACTTTGGATCAACCAAGTTACTAGGTAGACCTTGGTGTTATATCCACTGAATGATTCTCCCATTAACACGTTCGTGTTTTCTCCTAGTACATTGAGTTTGAAGGTTTTCTGTCTCTGTTTGCATGTACATGTTGTTTACTAACCAGCCTGGTAATAACGTTGAACATTTTCAAACATTTTACAGGTAGATAAACAATAGCAAACAATATCCTATATATATATATATATCAGAGTACAGCATCGCCCATAATGGTCCCTGCTACTTAATGGAACTGAGCATTGACGTCTGTGGCAGCTGAGACGGTCTGAGGCTGAATACCGCAAGCAAATGAGTGATTTTGTGTCTGGTCTTGTTTAAATGCTTTACCCATGTATTGCTTCGTCGAACAGACAACCCGTGTGCCATTCGCGTTCTTGGATCACAACACCAGTGTGGATTTGAAACGGCACAATAAATCGTTCACTACTCAATGTATGCCCTCTTTAAAAACGTTGAATATATATATATATATATATATATATATATATATTCCAACAATGGTTATGTACTTTCTTCTTACTTCGACATAGGATCAACGTTTCTGAATTAGTTACACCATTGCGGCCGTTCGTTAATTCCAACACATTTTTATAATCCGCAGACGTAGAATTCCAACGGAAAATTGTACACACTGCTTGGCAAAAAGCACCTGCTTTTCAACAGAACAAACTGGATAGCCTGTCCCGAAAGTGACCATTCCCTTTCATATTGGTAACCAATTTGACCACAACGTTTCGCTTTCGGAATTTATTGCCCATTTGAAACCCTTCCCCGTCGTGGAGTTAAGTGGCATGCACGCTCGTGAAAATGCGGTGAAATCCCCCTTGACAAAAATTCTGCAACATTAGCATGCTGTTTTCGTTACATATTGTCTATTGTTGGGTTTGGCTGTTTTGAACGTTAGTGCGCGGAGTTGAGCAACAGCTCAACTCTTGTCATCAGGCTGGTGCCTCAGGGTTGGTCAAACGCACGAATAGAATCAATAACCCTGCTACATCATCAGGTTTGGCAGCCGGTAACTGTCACTTATCATACGGAGGGATGACGCGAAGCACGTTCTCATGGTTCCAAGTAGGGTAATCAAAACAGTACAAGCTTAGTCATCTATGTTCAGTTTCTTATCCCTGCTCAAACCAGCTTAGAGACAGAAAGCTGATTTCTGCCGACGACTTTCGTTTGCAATCATTTCTATCTATGCTTAGCCAGCATTGTTCAGCTGAGTACACCGGTTGCTTGTCAACTGTAATGGGTAACGCAAATAACAGTGTGACATCAGTTTCAACCCTTATGTGATATGCGGTCAAAACACAATTAGCCGATAGCCAAGCAGGCTCACGAGTCTCACGTCCTTGATGAGTCAGAAAGTTGTTTTACGTTAAGAAACCTGAGTACCACTTGTCTAACGGAGTTGTTATTTCCCCAGGGATCAATTTCCGCATACTACCACGATTAAAATGAACTGCAACGTCAGTGATCCACACGACAAACAGCTCAGGATGCACTGGACCATGAATTTGACCAGCACGCACACACACGGGAGCAAAAACCAACACCCGTCCTTCCGTCCGTCTGCTTATTTGTTTGTTTGTTTGTTTATTTACACGTCTGTCAGCATTGGGACAGCCAACTAGGGAACATAACACTTCAAACTGTTTATCCAAGCGAAAGCCGCCTAATGGACACCTGTGCAGTGGAATCAACCTCTTTGGAACGGAACCGTTTGACACATGACCCAGACAAACGGAAGTCATTAGAATTAATTTATATCTAGAAGGAAGGCAATCTTCCGTGTCGATTGCTTGCACGCGTGTCCGCATAAATATGACAGAAGTTGTTAGAACTATTATGGAAGCTAATTTCATGGATACCTTGGTAGTTGAGAGCCTAGTGGAGTGAACACGGTAGTGACAAACAGTCCATCATGTTTCCGTTCTAAATGGGTCAACTACCGTGTCCAACATCGTGCTGTAGAAGCTGACGTGACCCTGTGATGGCAGCGAACTGAAAGTAAAATCGACGCCAGTGTCAACTGCGGTTGACCGACTAGCCTAGTTTTAAGCGTACGTGTGTGCTTGTGTGTGTTTGTGTTTGAATGTTTCGAAATGTACGCTTGTAGTGACCTCAATCGATCACGCACGAAAATCGGGCCAAACAACAAACGGCGTGAGGTAATACTGGCGTTACCGCTTATACCGCCATTGGTTAGTGGAAGACACCTCAGACGTTTACAGGAAACGATATTAGTAATTTAGAAGAACTTAAGTTCACCGTCAAAACGATTGTAAAACGGAGGGAGGAAGTGGTCAATCGAGAGAACATTTCGAAAAATATTTTGCCTTTTTCATGTGGGACATGTTCACAATAGAGGATCATATGCAAACTGTGCATTGAAGTGTCGGAACGAAATAGATTAAACCACATTTACGGTATGTTCTGCCACTTAGGGTCGAAGAAGTTATTTTCAGATCCACTACTTGCTGTTCAGACACAGTATTTAGTTTTCAAACGGCATCCGTTGTTTCTTCAACGGTTTTCCTTGACTATCAAACGACAGTAAGTACTAAAATGGATGATTGACAAACACTGAGAGATTCCGGTTGCTACAAGTTGAAAATCACCCACAACCGATTGCAACTTCCACATTCCCATTGACGTTTTGATCGGCAGTTTCCGAAAAGGCTCATCCATTTGAGAAGGACTTGCTGCAAAATATATGGGACTGTGGGAACCACAATTAATTATGAGTGACGTTCAAGAGCTAAATTTCGTTTGCAAATCTACCGTAAACACGCGGATGCAAAGATGAAATTAACGGCATAGAGCCAAGCATTTAATAGTGCTAACTGTAAACAAAAAGGTGATCTATTTTGATAGCACTTTCGAATCCTATACGAGTTGACTTGCAAAACCATCGGGGGAACCGGCGCCACTACTGCGAACGAATGAAAGTATGACCAATTTTTACTACAAACCCCGGAAAAATTGACAGTCATCTTAATTACTTCAAATGAAGCAGCAGATGCCTAGGTTCAGGTTATGCGAAATGTTTGAAATTAGAGCCTATAAAAATATCATGATACTGTGAACTGTCCTAGCGGTTGTGCTTAGACCCTAATCTTCCTCGTAAGTAACAGGGAGAAGACCTCGGACTGCCTGTAATGTGAAGTTTCCTCCCATTTTACCCTAACATGTGTTTACAGAGTTGCATCAGTATTACACAAATCAGCGTTTATCATTGGTTGCAGTGATAGTGCAGGGCAAGTCAAAAGGTGTAATCTGATTGGCTCATGACTGGGGCTAGAACGAGACAATTAGAAGTAGCCTTTTCAGTGCATCTGTGTTGTCCAGTCTTGGTACCGAATGCTAGCATGACGTTGGAATGGAAGCTGTTAGGTCGTTGTTTTTATTAGGTTGTGGACTGCTGGCTGAACACAGATTTTCACCACAGTGAAGTCGGCGGGATGAGCTGATTTAGGCAACAGGAGTACTGGCAATGAAATCAGTGGGCCGACGGTCTTATGTAATGAAAACGAAACATCTCGAAATTTACCGAGTGAATGTTGACATGAGGATCAACGGAAAATATGGTTTTATACAGGTTGCAAGCCACACTGCGGTTGTTACTAATTTGATACTCTTTCTTATTCAATAGTATTTTTCTACTTTATCAGAAGTAGGTTTCCAAAACATGTTGCCTCAGAGACAATAAAATGAACCAAAAAATCTTGGTGACAAAATACAATCTTGCCAGACATCATGGTTGTTCGACATCGACGTTGACGTCCGGCTGTTGCGACGAACAAACTGCCGAGGATTCGTAAAATAATCTTACAGTCTAATAAGATACGAAATATCCATATCGTAAGACTTTAGATGTGATACCAAATACTTTCCAGTTATAGTATATTGAACACTCAACTATAATCCAAAATACAAATAGAATTATCCTAACTTTTGATTAATAACTTTATTTACTAGGAAAGATTGGAGACTGTTACAGTGCAGTTTAAAGTAAGACAGGGTTCATCTAATCTGTATAAGTACTAAATACAGATAGTTTTAACGGACGAAACTCCACAGCAAAACAAAAAATAACACACGTCTTAAATGTTACTGAAACATTCATTTCATGAAGAAAACAATTACATAAGATGAAACAGCTATGCAAAATTTTCACAAGTTGTACGTTTCTGAGGCTAAGCCAAGTTGATTAAATGTGTAATTGAAACAAGCGCCACGTCCTCTTTATGTATACACAACTCATCACAACGTTTGCTTCACTACGGTTGTTCGTTGTTGACCGTAGCAGGCATAACATATTCACTCTTTTTGTGTGACTGTGTGCCACACCATACTTTTAATAACTGTTTAGAAAATTACTACTGATTCAAACCATACTCAGTTGGTTCAATGAAGACAGTAATGCCAACCTAACTGAGAAGTCCTGATCACGGGGTTATCGATTGGATAGAACAGAATGATTCTGTTCATTCTTCTTCCAGAATGATCGGGCAAGCTGCACACTATTCATAGAAGGTTGTGATTGAGTGTTTGGATTTCATTATTCTGTCCTGCCTATTCTGAAGTTGCTGGCTCTGTGGTTAACATGCTAGTCTCACAAGCACGAAGATCAGAGTACAACCTCCGATCCGGACAAGGATATGCACTACTGATGAGCTCTAATAACAGCGAAACTCGAGTCTAGTGCTTCCTTTCTAAATGGGCTAGCCGAAAGACTTATCTGAATGCGAAGACTGCGGTCAAATGGGGGTGGAGTTAAAATTTGAAATAAGCTATATCTCCGAATCTTCACTACTAACTGTTTACAACTGAAAATAGGTAACTGTGTTTCTTTCATAACTGTAAAACTTACTGCTAACACACTCTTTCCTTCTCTTCTGGTTGGATGGTGTTAAGCTGATCAGTTAGCCTGATTAACGAACAACTGAAATCGGTTGTAACATTGTAGTTCTAGAATATTCAAACAATGAGCTTTCTGAATTGTTCGAGAATTGTTACTGAGGTGCACGCCTTGACCAACACTTGACAGAATTCCTCTGATTCCCTAGGGATCTAATAAACGATGTAATCCAGGTGACGTTTGCTCTGAAGGTAGAACGTGCCTGTATCAGTTTCTGTAAGAATGCACAGAACCAATTCTTTTCTCTATTGCCCTTGATTAGTCGAAGTGTGACAGTTGGAATGATAGACTGGATAAAACCGTCTTGACTATGCCAGACTATGGAATCCTGTCTGTTGTTAGACAGACAGCTTAGCCAGGATTGACAAAAGCGCGCACTGACGCGAGAGGTAAAGCAACGGATCACGGTCGATTTGACCTTCAAGATCGACATGACTGAGGAGCGTTATAATCAGGTTATAACTAATTACCAATGATACTAGGATAAATAACAGTCATCACCCCTTCCATCTACACCACGTGATGTGAGATACTGGTGTCAGTGGTCATTATTAATGTTTCACGGACGAAGAGAACGAATGAAAACACGGAATTGATGTAAAGCGATGGAATGTGGCTACCGCTTGTAGCAGATTGAGGTGTTCCTTCCACATTTGTCCCATGGACATTTTCACTAAATCACACGCAAACTGAAATGGTATTCAAAAACGAATTGGGTTACTATGTGGTATCGGAATTTCTGAAAGGTCAGATGTGGTCAATTTAAGTATGTAGTCATTTGATAACAAAGTTTCTCTCCAGACTGTGTGAACGTCTGGCTTTTCAGATGGAGCGAACTGATAAGAATTAAAAATTACGCTGTCTGCCGATTAGTGAAATGAATCGCCGAAAATGGCTGTTTAAAACATTTATGTTACTTTATTCATGCAATTGGCTCAAGAAATGTCCACACGTTGTTTAACTTCGTAATCCAAACATTCGATTATGAATTGGTTGAGAGTTTTAAAATATAACTCGATCAGCATATACATGAGAGACAACCGACACTACAGGTACCTTGGCCACTATGTTAATTTAATCTCAAGGGGCAATAACTGTGTACATTTGAAAGAATTTTGTTTTTAATGTTTCAGTGTTCGTTGTTGAAATTACTGCGGATTTATTGAATTTGCCTCCACTCCGGTTTCATTCATGTTTCCTTTGCACCCATAAGTGGTCTAATACAATTTTTCACCGACTAGCACATAGATAAGAACACACAAGCAGCAACCTGTGACAGTAAAAGAACAGGGAATAATTTGTCCACTTGAATATCACTGACCTTTAACGAATAGTCCAATAAGATGCCATACACAGTCGTGTAACCACTGTAGTGTGATAATGTTTGTGTGCTAGTGTCAGATAAAATATTGATGACCAATAGGCCATCCGTCTGTGTACCAACTTCTGAAGTTTAGACGTAATAAAACTCAATCTACCGTTTTCCCATTCTGCTAACATTGTGCCCCTCTTTTAAGATACTTCGTTTAAATGATTATGATGCTTTGTTTTACTACACCAACTTGAATAACATGCAAATACCGGTGGTTTACTGTTGAAATTTGACCGCGTAGTGTGTGCTTTGCCGTTTTTTGAATGATGCCCACAGTTTATTCTTTGACACTGTTAGATACCAAGGTGAACTACTTCTTTGTAACATATACGTCAGTACTAGCTGTATTCAGCCTGTTCGTTAGTAACTTGTATTGGGTGTATTAAAAACACTGTGGCGATCGAATCTTTTGTGGTTGTTGAATCATTCACACTGATAATTTGTTCAGTAATACTGTGACAGTGTTGTTTTAGCAACTGAGGTCGTTCACTTGTTGTTATTTGTCGCTCAACGTCCTAGTACAAAAGACACAAAAACCACCACCACTAGAGACCCGATGGTCCCTTGATAATGACCGAAAATTTGAAAGAGGGGTTTACATACTAAAAAAGGTTATCTATTCAAAATAAAACAGTGGTTCAAATTTCACGTAAGCCAAACGATAATTAACAAATTTAAATTAGTCACGTAATTTCATTATTTCTGAATGACAATACTTTCAATGTAGGCTGTAAGGTTTTGCTGTGTTAGTACAGGGCGAGATTGATATTCACCAGTCCCCGATCCATGAATATACAAGTGACAAATCTGTACAAACTTGCTATGAATAACGTTACTGGATGAGTTCGAGTTCATACCCTACTATGCCTTATTCTCGCTCAAGATATTCGGCATTTATGCTCGCTTGTTATCAACATTTAGATCAATTTACTCCTGAATTTTAGATCAATAATCAAGAGAGAGCAGTTGTGTGAGATATGACACTTTCGATCTTGTAATATGAAACGGAAGATATGGTGCTGTACGACTTTTTCGGTACGAACTGAGAACAGTACTTTTCATACGTTTTTACTTGTGAACCAAATGACACCTTTCGTAAGTTAACCAGTAATCACAGCATGTCTTTTCTACTTGCCTGCTGTAAATGGGAACTTCATTTGAAACCCGTCGTTGTAGTTGAATGTTGTCCACAAAATTGTGTCAGAGATCAGTTCCCTACGATTGAACCGATTTCAGGCAGTCTCTCGATCGTGTGTTCGTAGGCTTCTGGCCATGATATCTAGTATATCTTCCCGTGTAGCTAAATGCCACCTCTTTGACATGCAGTGACGGCGATACATTTCTAATCCATTGTCGTTAACGTCAGCTCCACGAATGTTTTTATTCCGGCTTACTGTCTGGAAACTGTTGTGTATGCGAGATATTATGAGCGCTGTAGACAGTATTACGCCCGATTCGTTCCATTCAGCTTGATACATTCGGTTGACTGTTGTCCTAATTTATTGTGTCAGAAGACCGTTCAGTATTTATCAAGTAGTTCCCACTCCAGATATGCAGAATAATGTATTACTGTCAAGGAGATGATCATTTATTATCAGGCCTCAATCCCACGCCTCCCAGTCTTATTCCTTTGGGTTTACACTGGATACGAGGTATCTGAATGAAAGTGAGAATGGTGCAGCGCAAGCCACTTGAGGGCGAGTTCTATGGGTAGACATCCTGTGGTTTCGGTCAAAGTGTCAGACTAATCCAAAAAGTATGCCACCAGCTCGTTTGCTATCAAACAGCGTGAGAATAATAAACCCTAATCCGAGTCTCCAGGATATATCTTTTGGACTGAAAGTCGACCAGAGGCAACATTGACGCCTTAGTCGTTTTTGGTTCAGTTAACTTCTACCTTCTGTCCGATTGATATTTGTCGTTGACTCAAACGGATGATCACAGCCATCACATCTTGCAATGATATGAATTTTTTGTGCTCACGCACACAATCCATTTGTCCCGTCGGTAAGCTGCCAATATTGCCAACGTACCCCGCGGTCAGATTCTGTATATGTACACATGATTGCGTGGCTTCTGACACAGTCTGTTTAGCCAATCGATTGACTGGCGTACTGAGAGGTACACATGCCTGATCGTAGGCATGCGACCAGCTAAAACAGAACTAACACAGGTTAGCCGGACTAGATATACTTCGAACTGGAATGAATTCCGCCCCAACGTTTAGGAATTGTGGGGGGCTTTCAAACGGTTTTTTAAAGGCAGTTATATGCAAAAGAGGGGACCCTTTATTTTCCAAGCGTCTACAACCAACTCTGTTTAAACTAGAGACTTAATCTTCCTAATGTAAAACACTATCGAAAGTGAAACATTTTAAAGGGTGCAACGTTTGTCAATTCTCGAGCGTTAATCACAAGCGTATGTGATTGAACATTTGAACATGATAGTACGGCAATGTGGTCAGTGGCGTAGTGGGAGACGCGGCCAATTCATGAGAGCGTGGCCAGAATTCTAGCCCTGGACGTAGCAACAATACGCTCTACTGACGAGTTCTTACATGAACTAAGCTCGAATATAGCGTTTCTTTTTAAAAGGGGTCAATTGGAAAGTCTATGGGAATGCGAAAGTTGATATCGGTTGTGAATGGGGTTCAGGTTATATCGAATGGCCTCTCCAAACATACTTTCGGTAGGATCGTAACAATCTAAAACTTGTCCTCGTCTTGAAAATTCGACCAATCTGACAACACTGTTTACTCGTTACACTTCCTAGCCATTACTGCTCTTTAATTCGGCGTTTTGACCTCAATGTTTTTTGGAGATCAGCCGGTCGATACATTGTTCTTTACAGTGTAGTTAATACAATGCATTTTTTCCGCCTAATCGACTAATACCGATAGTTCAAGTGTGTTCTCGAATGAACAGGGCAATCAACACTTTCAAAAGCTATTAAAAAACCGAGGGCAATCACGAAAAATTAGCTTTGTTCGTTCCGGAACGGGTCGTCTAACGAGTACCCGGCTGGCATTTTCAGGACACTATGAACGACGCGGGACCTCACCGTCAGCAGAGACAACTGCCGCCGTGACCAACGTAACCCAGCGATCCTGAAGACAGGCGAGAAAGCGATATATGGCATCGTATGTAGCCTTCCAACGTGATTGGTCCGTTTTGTGTGGCCAACCGGCCAAAGGGAAAAGCCAACCAATCAAAATGGTCATTGTTTCAGCGTGAGATTGGTGACTGGCGCCGTTAGCCAAACGCCCGTACCGTCTTCGTCAGAACTGAAAGCGTTATTGCGGCTGCGCATATGGAGCAAATATCTCAACAGAAACTACCGTGCGCACCGCTAGGCATGGAATGTTGCACCCAACGGAATTATCTGAATTAGACTTTTCACTGTTTTTATTCACACAGGCGTGCATGAACGATGGCATTTCTCCGACAACCGTTCACATCACTAGTCTTTCTGATGGGACTTACCTTGACTGTCAGTTCTAACTCATCCTATACACAACAGCTTCTGTTGAGGCCAATCAGAGATATTGCATGGAATGATCAACCAGCATTGTATGCGCCTGCTGGTCTCACTGCAGAAGGCGAAATTCGTTCCCCAATTCTTCTGGAATTACGGCGCGATTTGATTCCTGCAAACGGTCCCGGTGGATTGTATGGGGTGTGTACGCGAGTTTACCGCATCTTATACGGGACACGTTTGCAGCCCATGGAAGAATGTCGACTTCATCACAACTCTCGGCAATCAATCTTGGGAGATATTACGGAATTCTATCACACGGTTAGTTTTGCATCGATTCTCGCTAAAACAACGCGTACGTCCCGCCGTTTACTCGACGAAATTTAATATCATTGCGGTGGAATTTTAGACTGTTCTATTGAAACCCCAAACGACTGCCGACGACTTTAGTTGAAAATGTTGTTTTATAATAATCTAGGTTATATATTCATGTAGGTTGTTTTGTGCGCCATGAAAAGAATTGGTCAATTTTTTCCAACTGACATTTTACCACTCACTTTTCGCTCACTTGACGTATGACTCATCTCACGACCGGCGTCACCCTCTTCTGATGTAAATCGCCTTACAAACGCATTTTGGTTTTCGTGAACACTTCCAGACGGCCAGAATTGTCGCTCACCTAAGCTTTCAGTCCACCTTGTGAGCAACGCGATGATAGATTTAATGGTTACAATAGACCCCCCAGCCGTTTTCTAAAATGAAACACTGATTGTATCTGGGCTTAATTCTTGTCAGAACTGATCACTATCGTCCTTCCTTACTCCAACCGAAACACTAGCTTCCGTGCTTATGGCAGAAGTGGAATGACCTCTACGATGTTGACTTAGTGTGTAATTCAGTTGAATTAACACATCTCCACACAGTCACCAGTTTGTTAGATCGCGACATCATAACCACTTTATTGATTGTGTTCGGTCAGTGCTTTCCAATAAACTTATAATCACCTTTCACCTGGCAAGTAATGTAATTTAAACAACACTCAAAGTCGATCATAGCCCTCGACCTCCACAGCTGATCCTTTCTGATAAGGAACACTTTATATGAGTTCCGCTTTAATTAGAACTCCTCAGTAGTGTATATATTTACTATGCCCGGGCTTTGAATTCCGACGATACATTCATGATACAACCATGTTGACCACTACGCTGTTGACCCCATATTAAACACAACGGGATTACCAAACACACACGGTCTTTGAAATCCGTTCTTGATTGATGTTGAGATTGCGCTATCGTTTTGAGAGAAGATAGTAATTTTCTTGTTTACTCCAGTCGATGATTAAGGGTTCTTTTCAGATTGAACTCACAGTAACCGCCAAACTTGCTGATTAATAATTTAGTTTAATTAATATTTCTGCTTTTCGAAGCTTTATTTTTCCGAAGCAAATGTTAGTGAGACAGATAAAAAATTAGTATGCACGATTCACGTTCAGACACAATTCTCCTCATCCTGACAACTACAGGGGGTTATGCGGCGGAATACTTGGATCAAAGTTAGAACGGATGATACAAGGAGAACACACAAGTGTGACGTTTCTACTTTCCCAGTGGACCAAGATTTTGGTTAAGGAAAGATTGTTCCAGAAACCTGTGTAAGCTGTACATGCTTTACATCACTGTTATACTTGATAACAGGGCTTGTTGGACAAATCTTATAGTATGTTATTAGACTGGAATACAAATAACCAGCGAATGTACATGGCTGTCACAGAGCTTGAAATAATGTAATCTTTTTAGAACGGTTGTAGGCTGCAGGTGACAATATCACCATGTGGCGTATTACTGGTCAATCAACCTTAGGCAGCATTCGCCGGTGTTGATGAAGGTTTCGTAATTTAAGATCACTACGCGACTTTCGTTTTATTGCTTTTGAGACCAGAGGTCTTTTTGAAAGGACGCATACATAGTTTATCTTAAGTTGACTGCCATCAACACCAGGTCACATCACAGTTACGATCCACTCTTAACAAGACGATCAGTCGACTGGTAGAGTGCGTTTGATAATTTGAGTATGACCGTAACTCGTTCATCACAGTTTGACAGTTTATTCGCTTACATCAGATAGAACGTACGGCAACCGGTTGGTGGGGTCTGCTCGTGGTTCTCCGACAAGCTCATATCGGTGTTTGTCGATATGTGACTACGTCATACGTGATAGGGACCTTGTTGACTTCTCAGAAACCTGAATGAGAGTGTGAACGGAGCTCATCTCACTGGAACTTTCTTTTGTTACTCTACGTCACTCCCAGTCACACACGAGAGCATTGTTTACTGAACTGCCGCCTAAATATAGGGAGGGGCGATCAAGATCACGAAGGCTCAAACTCGATCATGCATTTCCGAGTAGTAGGCATAGTTGTGCTACAAGTGTCCAATTTTATTGACTTGGTCTTTTCTTAATCACCACACTGTTCACTCTGACAGCTCCGGTTGAGTTTGTGCGCTTTGCTTCACGCTGGCACACTGGTTGAGGTCAATTAACAGTATGGGGGCCAGTCACAGAACATGTACTGATTCATTCGAGTGTCTATGTGGATGTACGCTACAGTGTCGTGACAACAACCCATTTGGCGGAAGCATTTTCAACGGTCTGTTATTCTGTTGTTGATAATGAGTTTTTGGGACCTTCATACAATGTTCAGCTTGGTATCATGTAACCTGCTAATTTATTTATAACTTGGACATCGTCAAGTTTCTCAAAGGCAATCGTGGTAAGCTTAGGTCATGGTGCTATAAAAAAATATGAAAAAATATCTGAACGTTGCACAGGAGTGACATATTGTGCGTTAAGTTGATTGCAGTAGGCTAATCTGCTAGAAGAAACTCACCCGGACAACCGTTTTTTTTGCAAGATGGTTCAATTGGCTATGCGAACTGCCGTGCACCTCACCAGATAGATAACCGGGGTGGTGTTATAGTCCATCAACCATAAATATGCACAAGCTTTTACGTTCACGACTAGATGTGGGGTATGCTGTCTGAAAATAAGCCAAGATAGTTCACGGATAACTTCGCGGACTGCCAAGCTCATGTTTAAGCTTGGATTTCTTCGATGGCTTCTATCTCAATTTAAGAAGACTGTCTCGATTTGGACAGCCAGATTGCATCTTGTGTGTCGCATTGCAAAGAACACCTCGTAGGTTAAAGGCAGAACTTTGGCTTTTTTCGACTTGGAGGTTAAAAAAAGATCTAATGTTTTGGAAGTTTGAGTCTTGGCTGGACTTGAACCAGAAACTGAAAACGGAGGGCTATACACCACGTGCACTCTATCGGCTAAACTGTGCCTTGGGTTTGCTGATTCCACACCAGGGTTCCAGATATGGTTCCGTAACTCAACTGGTTAACAATATGTCACATAACGATAAGCAGTTCATTTTACTGGTTCGATTCCTGCTGTAGCTCGGATTTTAGGAATTGGCTAACTTCCTGATGAATATATATGCAAAACTGGTTATCGCAGTACCTCTCGTGGTTTAGAGGTCACGCTTGACCTTTTAACTTGCTTGTCTAATGAACAGAAGTGTTTCCTGATCGCCATTAACATTATGTATATGTTGCTAACAGTTTAGTTTATTCTACAGAAGTACACAACAAATGAGCTTACTTCTGATCAAACAGCACCTATGGTTCATTCATTCTGCTGAATGGAGTTGAATATCCAACAAGACATTGTGAGGTAGTTGATTAGAAGAGTTGTACAATCGATTAAATCCTGCCAAATTCTCACAGGTTACAGATGGCAAACGTGACTACATCCACCGGTATATGTGAGTCGGATCGGATAAGAGCAGTTGGTATCGCTTAGGCTGTACATATGGCTTTTGTTGTCCACTCTCCACATTGCCTTATCGTTATTGGTTGTTTAGGAGACTGTTGCTGAATACCCGGCTTATTGGTTGTCACATTACGCATAGTTACGGTTTGTGAGATTTCGGAAATTCTGTAGTCTCGAGCCCACCTCTCGATTGTTTAGGTTCATCGTGTATTCACTATAGGTCAGTAAAGTCAACAAGCTAATGGATATTGCGAAGCGAGTGCACCTATGTAAACAGCGATAGTGAAGGCCAAGCTAATATGGTGTCTTTCGCGCTGGTTGTGCGGTTCTAACTATTGTCTAACTCGTTCTGTAAGCTATCTCTGTCTTGGGATATTAAGATTTATCCGGCAGAATGAATGAAGCTAGTGTACTTTTCGACTGAAACTGCCCTCGGTTTTTGCGTATTCTTGAAAGATTATTCAAATTTCAAATTAAACATTACATCATCAATCAGGAAACACCTGGATCACTCTGACGCTGTTAGTGTCCGGTTCATGTTGCTGTGATATACTGCTTTCTGAATCGCCATCATCCGATCCGATTCATCTGTAGTTGTGAAACTGTCACCCAAACCTTTAAACAACAGGAGATGCTAGAACTATCTGTCTGATAGTCCGCTGAATGAGAATGAAGACTCACGATGCTGACACTCCTAAAAACGTACACTTCTATTGAGAACATTGACGTATCAATCAGAGATTAGGCAAACAGAAGAATATCGTGAACAATTACCAACTAAGTGTTATCAATACGTTTGCTTTCGTTTTTATTGATAAACGACTTTTCAACTTCCATGCAGTAACACTTCAGAACACGATGATTGTGCCACATTAGTTAAGCATCTAATTCACACATCCAAGTATTGTTTGTCTTTAATTGCTGAACATCATACATACTAGGCGATCATATGAGAACTGGGGGCGGTTGTTCAAAAACCAAGGTGATCAGGTGGCCTTCTGAATCACACAGTACTTATTTCTACTATAATACCGGAAAATGAAACAATCAGTGGGACCTTCTCAATTTTTGCAAAAAGCGAACACAACTGTTACTACTTGGTCCTTCTAGAACTGAGTTTCGTTGTCCTGTTTCCTCTTTACTCGTTTTCCATTTTCCGCCGCCACCACCACCCTCCCCAAGTCAGCCTACCTTGGTAAGTGTCATTCGTTTCGCATATCAACATCCCCATGAAACTAGATCGTCTGTCACCGTGGCTCATTGGATCACGTGGCTTTGCATACCACTATGTGATTTATGAACATCCACAGCATTCCTTATCAGTTGAGGACAATAAAAACTACATGCCATACACTAGCACCTTTTATTAAATGTTTAGAAGGAGACAAGTCCTCTAAAAGTTTGTTACTAGGACCTCTGTCCTATATAGAACATACCATCGACGTTAGATTCTAGAAAACCTGAATACCAAAAATACTTATGGATGCTATATCTCTTGAGTCCACTGGAGACGTCTTGAATAGTTTGACGGCTTTCTTATAGAAGTTTTTGGTCTTTCACTTGGATACATCGAATGCTTGGCCAGTAGGATTAATAGAAAAGGCCACCCGATTATGTATCGGCGCATTATTAAGTTAAAATTCTTATTAATATGTGTGGTTCTTGTTTATTCAATTTCCCGGAACTTACAGTCAACAGCTGTTGAACAAAATTATAATTATTCTTGAATATCATTCATAATGCAATGTATTCGCCTAAGGTTTACTCTTCTTCGATCGTTCATCAACTCCGGAGTGCTAGATGATAACAATTTTCTTAATACAGCATACGCGAAGCAAAGAAATACTATTCCTCTAGTTACACGAACTATTGTGAATGTCCCTTTTTCACAAGTAAAACGTTCGCGTTCAACATGGTTGAACTCCAGAGGCTATCCGTAGTAATAAAGTCGGCGATCAGTTGAAAGTTGTCTAGTTGTCATCTTAGGGTATACATATGGTATTTTATATTAACATGTATTTTCTCATACTTCTTAACGGTATAACCACCTAATCCACTAAACACATCCGTATTGTTAATTCCTCGAACCTCCTCATTTTACATATTCCCTCTTTGATGATTACTCTTGATTTCCGGCTACTGTATCTTTTGGCAAACAATATCGGTCAGCTCCTATTCGTGTCTTACTAATTGAACATTTGTGCAATTCTCATCACAGGTAGTTCATGTTCTATTGAATTGTTCGTTCAACCTAATAATCTCCACAGTCCCTCTAATACATCTTTGATAGTATCTCTCCAGCACAGTCGCATGTCACTTAGCTCACTTTGGGAGGAATTATTTGTTTGCAACTAGGTCGTCAAAACTAAACATCATGAACGTTCATGAATGGTATAGGTACATTCACATATCCAGGTTCAACATTCACGGTCATAGGATGAAACGTGCATGACAAAGATGGATTGAATAGGATATTTTTTGGTCGGACAGTTACATTGTTCTGAATGAATAGGAATGGAGATGATAATGATGATTAGCCAGAGCGCCCGCTACAATCAAGCCAGCGTTCTCGTTTCGATCTGACTGTACGTTTGCAGTTTTTGTTCTTGCACGTCGATGTTTGGATCACCAACCTCGGTAACTTAATCGGACACCGCTGCGGGCTGAAAATGGGTCGTTCACATGCGACTGGTCATCACTAACATACATTGATGTCTATCCCTGAACAGTAATGAAATCAAGGAATAAACGGGCTTGGTTTTCTCTCAGAATTTAACATGGCAGAGTGCCGAAGCATTAAGTTACCCAAAGTTTAAGGATGAATACAAGCTTGAGAATTTACTACGAGTGCTATCATGGGTTTCGTGAGTACGAAGACTCACTCGGAATTGGTCACCAAAGGGGACAGAGGAAGAGACACATATGAACAAGTTCTTGGTAGCGACGAGGGATTTATCCAATAATTTCCGTTCAACATGCGAAACGCAATTTCAGAAATCGTTCCAGCAGTGTGAAGTGATCGCCCTCTAGGCTGTTCAGTTGTCGCCAGATCTGACATTCTCTCATCTGGTACACGTATACAAAAACTCGCACTACCCGTCTGTGTCCGTGGATTGCACATCAAATGTCGCGCATGATGTTTACTTGTAAGGAGGATATGTTCATCCACTTGTCTCGCTAAATTAGCAGCTGGCAAGTTTAGTCTTGCACTAGGGCCGATGGAGTCATAGTGTAAACAAGGCGCACCCTGGGTCGACACATGCGTGCAATGCGAATACAACGCAACACAAACGCACACACTTAAGTGAGCTGCATGTTATGGTAGGATGTAGACGCACATGCTTATTTTGACGAGGCAAATTTGGTCCGGACAACAAAGTGGACGGTCTGCACGGTCTTCGGTTTTCAACAGAGCGATCATTCTTACCGGGTATGGTGACTAACTGTGCGGAACTGACTTACAGGTCGCTCGGGTTGGGATGCAGTCGTAGTCTCGGCTGTCCACAGATCTTCCTCGACTTAAAAGGGAAGACCTGGACAGGTTTGTATTGAGCCATGTTAGTTCACCGTTCTGTTAGTTAAACTAATGTTTGACGTCGTGTACTCAATGCACCAGGTCCATTTCCTGTGTTAAGCTGCTGACTAACTAAGTGGCTAGCAGCCATTCAATTTAGTATTGAGTAACTGGGAATTTCGATCGTTAACCTGTGAATGTCAGTCTCATTTGGTCACAGATTTCACATTCAACTAGATATTTTTATCGGTCTGCCGTTTATGCCAGGTTAACTTCAGTCCACAATGCATTTCCTTGACTGAATGTTTGTGTAATATATGGGCAGAATTGTGGGTGGTCGTTCGCAGTATACCATTATGAGTTGATAGATGGTGATATCCCGATTGTTTCTTAATGTAATCTGATTCGTGTTCATATCATGGGTCTTGGTGGAGTTTGTCTTTACTGAATCATGTTCTGTTATGTTGCTACTGGCAGATGATACTTGGTTGTCACACTGTTTAAGCTTTTGGTCCCTCTAGTGACCAGCGGTATAGTTTGATATTAAAAACCTCAGGGCACTTCACAATAGTCCCTCCTTGTCTCTCAAACTCGAACATACAACGTCAACCACTGCATTGATAATCGTTGGAATCGGAAAAAGTATTGGAAAGGTACAGGGATGGAAAAACAGTTGGAAACCACAAACAAGTGAGTTACTTCGTTACCTGCTAAACTTTCATGAGATTCAGACAGCCAGTACACTCCTATTAGTTCTCATATCGAACGCATTTGGGACCCTAGAGCCCCTTTTCACAGTCTATCTCCATGACTTATTCTTGTCATTGTAGTCCAAGTGGAACCAAAAAAGAAGTCTGCTGACACAGTTTGTATACAGTATCTCGTATTTCCAACTGCAATATCTTTACAAACCCTTCGAGTTCAACAAACTGATTGGCAGTTTGATAAGTATTTCTTTTCGTGTCCCTACCAGGACGCTGGCATTCCGAAGTGATTGGTTTTCCATTGCAACTAATCCCACTCAGTGTACGCGGCGACCAATTAAAGTTTAGTATTCCGATGGCCTTTTCGAAAACGTACTCTCAATTGAGGGAGGTCGCTTTGTTGTGTAACATGCACGTTTCCTGTTCGCTATGCTCGGCAGCTGGTGCTCCCTCAGATTTCCACACTACTAGTCGTTGCTAACGTTTTAATTCGTACTCCCATTTTCATTTCTCCCGCTTGTTCATATTGTCTTCATATGTTTAGGGAACCATCTTAACCGCGAACAGCAGAGTTAGGAAACAACATGACAGCCTTCTCTTCGGTCGTCTATCCAAACTTTGAGTCTTTTGCTTTGTATGACTCAGCCTAAACCGTGATTCGTCTACCGCACTCACTGTATTCCCTCATTGCGCACAGCCCCATTTAAGCGTTAAGTTCTTACTAACAATGTTTGGCAGAGGCACAGATCTAATATGTCGCCTTCGAAGTTGGTGTGTGGATGTTCAACACTAACACAGCTTGCGTAGGATAGGTTCAAGTGTGACAGGATTAACTTTTTTCGTCCCCAGCTCTTTTGTGTCTTCCCTGCTGAACATCACTCATGAGGCTAGTTCCTGCAACATGCTCACGATCACCAAAATTCCGATAACACTTGATCCTGTTCCACATATATCTATCCATCTTCAACTTTTAACAATCCGATCTTACGTCTAACCATCTTTCCACATTCAAGTAGACGCTGATTTGTCCCTTGGGTTCACCGTTGTTCATTTACTGACGCTGATATCCATTAGTGAAGGTCGTCTGTGCGTAGCTGATCCATTTTTTCGTTCATTGTAAACCAAAGTAATCGTTAAGTAAAGCATCCGGGCAAGGAGAAAACTTTCGTAATGCCCCAATCGACGCGTGATAACAAACCTGGCTTACTTTCATGGGATTAGAGTGTTCTATGGGTGAAGTATGTGTAATTTCAAACACTCCTTGCTCATTATTGAGGGGAACTTTCGTTTTCTAAACACGTCAGTTCAGTGTGAATTCGAACGACGTGAGACACGTGAGACACCAGTTGCTGTGACACCAACGGTGTGCACCAGTGGATGTACTGAACTTCTCGAGTCGTTGTCGAGCTAATTTCTCAACTGTTGTCGGAAATGAAGGACAGTTAGACGGCAAATGAAAGGTGTACCCTACTCTGACCATCCGTAAAGTGTCCGACACTGTCCAGGTGAACCAATGTCTAAAGTTGACAGCTTATCCCAGCTCACGAATGTATGGCGTCAAACTCTCTAATATTACGTTGATTGCCTCACAGGGAGCATTGGCTGATGAACGGCGACTGTCACCACAACCAGAACGAGTGTAAACTGATAGGAGGAGAACATAAACAGCTCTTATGCTGATGTCGTGTTGTTAGAAATTGATGTCTATGTATATTGTCTACAACGTCCGTTTCTAGCGTATAATGTACCCTGGATATTCTTAAGCGAGCAAATCTTCAGCATCAGTGCTCTCATGTGAGATAAACTGACTTGTTCAAGTACAACTTGACACAGTCTTCCCTGCGTCCTTATGTGTTTCTTGTGTTTTTTTTTCTTTACGACTGACCTAGCTATGCGTCTCGTGGATATTTACTGATGGTGACCTTGAGCAAGTCCATATGGAAGTGTGCTTGAATAAAGAGGTCAATGACAACGCTGGGTCCGTATCGCCGAACACAACCACGTATATGTACATAAACTGATGACCGTATCTGTCGTTCACTACTACTTTACACCCGACTGAAGCTACTAAGTTTTATTCCGTGAGATGGTATACATAGTATGTGTATAATAGTTAAAATAACCGGAAGCACACGACCAACTTCGTCGTTGTTGCCACTCATCAAGGGTGTGTACCCGGTGAACCTCAATCACACTCATTATTGAAACGGTAGCCACTGTAATTTGTAGTTAATAACTAGGTTTTAATTCATAAATCGTGGTCCAGCGTTAGCTCACACATGTTAGCTATTTTTAATATGCATACATCTCATTCCGGACTCGCCTTGTTCATTACCAATGTATTGTGATGCCTCACATGAAGCGTTCTTGAAACCGAACAGATCCCTACGTTTTCCCATTAATTCGGATTATATGACTGTATCCCACTTATGTTACTAATGTTGATAAAGATTTCACCAGGCCTAGAATTGAGACCTCGAGTGTGAATGGGTTTTACGTCCTTATAACACTAGTGCTTCCAAACTGGCGGCCATGTAAGCCTCTGGATTATTGTTCTCATGCTTTCTTAGGCAGGCATCTAGTTGTACGACTAACGCGACTATTTATCGGAGAGCCGTACATCTCACAAACTGACAACCCGGATGAACGATTTTACACCAAATTTGCATACGCATGCCCATGAATGTCCTGGAATTCTCAGGTGGATTGAGATACCATATTTTCAACAACAATCGAAAGGACACGCATTCACCACTCCGTCCGTGTGATGAGGGTCACTAGACAGTATCCCTGCTGCAGCTCTTAATGATACTGGTTCTCACCGCACATCACAACGCTTCTGGTAGGGCTAAGCGCTTTGAGATATGAGGCCAGTTAACTAAATTAAGGAGCTCTTCGAACACCTCTTTCTTACCCGATGGGCACGGTACATTGTCGCAAGTTATAAATGTAGGACGATCGGAGTGTTCATGTGGTGTATTTTTGTATAGTTAACAATGGTAATCCTTTTTCTGACTCTCATGCTGTCGGTTTACTGCGTGACGCATAGTATCGATCAGCCAAATGTCTGTCTTACATTTATTGGTAATACAAGAATGGAAAGAATGGAGTAGCTGTACGAATTATTTTAGATGACCTTACACAGAAGTTACAAAAACGGTGGGTATATAGGCACTCACTGAAGTATCAACTGAGGAAGACTTGTTGAAACAGATGATGATGGAGGATCAAAGTCATTTCAAGAATGTCAGCTAAATAAAGCCCGTATTCTTTGGATCTGTCAGTCAAATATGGAGTTGAATGTGTTCTCATGCTGGCCTCGCTAAAACACCATTAGAACAATTTTAGCGAACTTTGAGTTTATTGCGGACAGATTATGAACCGCTAATGTTACGTCGCATACTCGGTGGCAAACTCACTGGATCAACTCTGCCTACATTCAACGCAGCTCCTCGCTTATCCAGTTCACGGGATCGCTGTTTCTTGGTACACTGCTTGTACAATATGTGATCAGCCTAAACGTGTAAATGTAACAGTCCTCCAAAAATATATGAGGAACTAAACTGTACCGTGTTGTTTGCTTGAATTGTAAAGGTTGGTTCGTTATTGGTGTGTCGGTATTACCGAAGCCATTCAATTTCGAAGTATACTCCATTCAGTGTCAGTTGGATGATGACGTAATTAGTGGTATTCCATAGAAATACACAGTATTTATGATACGACAGTTTAACGGAATAAATTTGTTGGGTACAAGTTTTATCTGACAAGTTAGTTTAATTATGGCTAAAATCGACCGAGATTTTTAAATTTGGATACAAGCAATCTTCACGCCCAAAATCGAGGTCTAACTGATCTTGATAAAAAGAATACTTTGTTTTACTCGGACTTGTTCTTGTTGGTGATCGTCGTTAATGCATAACGTTACCGAGTTCTAAACTCCAGCCACGCTTTCATGAAGCCACCGCGTCATTAACTCCATAATAATTATTACTGGTTTATTATATGTAAACGCTTAGGCACATTCGTTTGTGAGCAACGTTCAGATTGCCCGATTGTTTTTCATGGGAGAAAAGTCTACGAAAATGCAGCAGCTGTGATCAGTTGTCAGTAGCGTTCAATTCGTAGTAATCAGTGTTTCTTTCTGCTCATCAGTAATCTGTTCACTTCATCCGATGCAGCCGCGATGCATCGCATTCAGATGGAAAACGGTATCGTTGTTTCAAAACACAATTGTGTTTCTCCTCTAAAAGAGGACTCACTCGTCATCTAAAATCTGTTTGATATGAGTACGACAATAGAAGTGTAATTACCTAGCTTTGTGAAGACGGTCAAAGTAAACATCTAGTTGTGGTTACAACTGCGGTTTTGTCTAGGTTACTTCCAATACGTTATGGTATTCCAAAAAAGAATTTTCCTGTTGACTGACATTTTTTGCGCTGCATTTAACCCTTGTTGTCAAGACCAATTTACTCCTTTGTTCTGTCTGATCCGCCAAGTCCCACAGTGACTAACACCAGTCACTAAGATTATATGACAATGAGATTTGTCGCTTTTGTTCATCTGACTCACCTAAAGATTTTTACCAAAAGATAGAAACGTCCTTTTCGCAGAGCTGCAATGGACGCCGTAGCTGAGTCAACACAGTTGCGAACGTCCCACTCATATTTGTGAGGGGTCAATGCTAAAGAGCGTCGTACACACGTCCCAGAGATCACTTGATGGATGTTGACTTGGTGTGTATTCCATCAAAGTAAACTTGCAAACAAATTTTTTCACACATGCAAACACCAAAACAACCGAGGCTAGTGTACTGTTCAGTTGGCTCAGGGAACAAGACCAATTTGTTTGGCGCTCACTTCTTAGGTAAGCCAGAATAGCCATAGACCAGGTTTATGTTTCAGATAGAGGTCCTATCTTCGCATGCTAGAACGATATGTGAGGACGGTTCAATTATTCGTCTGTGAACTTTATTGATTATCCCTGCCACCCGTGAATGAACAAGTTGAGTTGGGTCCGACAAGACGGCCGTACCGTTTTTACTTGGGGGACTAGTCCGGTTTTAACTCACCAGTGCTTCGTTTTTAGGGATCGTGGAGATTTAATTCTTCAATGGATTATTCAACGCGCAGAATACTGTATTCCATGAGAATGTTTCTTTTCAGGCTTGATGCTGCGTAATCGTACGCTCGGTTTTGTGACAACCTGAGTTGTATCATCCATCAGATCGGGGTGTGGTACGTTAACTAATGTCGACGGCGGACTGATTTGTGCTATCCATCGATTTTATTCACAAAAGTAATTCTGACTGTGTAGATTCAGAAACAATTATTTTGTGGTGTGAACTCTCACCTGAGGCAGATGAGTAGTTGTGACCGAAAGGTCACGTGGTTATCCAGACTAGGTGTTTATCCCTCCTTTATACCCAATCGTTTGTTTTGATTAGATCTTAAACTGCAGAGTGCAATAGGATTTTGGAACAAACCCAGTTATCCACTTGTCTATTGTCGTTGTTATGACTAAATTCGTTCAAATGCATTTAACAGTCATATCTGTAGGCCATTCCAATTAGTTTAGCCTTTTCTATGTAATTACTTTGCAGCCGATTGAATTTTCCCACTGTTGACCAAATTGCTCAACACCACAAGTAGACTTATTTATCTGTGTGTGGTGAACTGCTGAACTGAGTAATCAGCTTGTTCAAATCTCCTAGCGGGGTTCTACAACCAGACAGGGCATACTGCCGTTTAGCTGACAGATTGTGAAGAAACAGCAGTTATCACGTGTATGCCATATGTGCATACATTGGACACTGACTGCTCGCAATGTCAGTTGTCACAGTTTGTGACAGTAGGATGGTAGCGTTTAGATTACTCTTGTTGTTTGTAAGGACGTTCATTCTCGTCCTTTCTGTGCTGATCCATCCACCTTTCCTTCCAATCAAATTCGTTCATTCCCATGACGCTTATTCACTGTACATCCTGTTCAGCAGTAAATCTAACACTGATCGTTCAGACAAATATTAAACAGCTAACTCCACCGGCTATCGGATTATTGATCAGTCCCTAACATATAACTAGACTTACCTGTTTCTTTTTCGTACATAAACGTATCAGCCAGGTGATGGTCGGGATCCTAAACCCTGGGTCATCGCGGGTACTTTTTATTGTCTGCACCTGATGACTGTCTCGGTTAAGCTGAGACAAGATGGCTACAAACTTCGCCTACGCCCACACTTCCCCTGTGTCTGTCTGCACAGATGACAGTGACCTGATGTCTAAGAGCTCACCACTTAATTTTCCTCTTGTCCCTTCCAGCGTATCGAGGTTGTTCGCTTCAAACACTGAGTCGCTGGATCCTTTTGTTTACTTGCGTTTTACTCGCTTTTCGGTATAATCCGACTCCTAACGACTGCAGCGCCAGTCATGGTGAGATTGTCAACTGAGTTTGTGTTTTTAATCACACTATCTCTGTTTGATAGACGCTGATTAATCCACCCAGTTAACTGCCTAGCTGTCCCTTACCAACTTGAGAATACCTGTTGATTAGCCATATTTATGCCTAGAATAATCCTACATCCGGCCGACTGCCAACTCATCTTAATGTTCTTGTTATCTTTAGTGCATTTTGTAGATTTCTCTCATTTTTCTCTCTGGATAACCATTATGAATGGCTGCTTGAATCACAGACATCTGGCTAGACTCAATGCATAATATTTGTATAACTTTGTGCTTGTAAGTATTTGTAAATAATTCACCCTAACATTCGTTAACTTTTAGGCTGTTTAGTTACCTGGCAGGACTCACATCAAACTATTTATGACAGTTCTGGTCTTGCAGATCGAATAACAATGCTAAGGTTTTATGGTTTCCCAGGTCTTTGGCCACCTTCTTGCCCGGAATTCAGCAGCATCAGTTATTAGGTGACCATCGTCGTGAGACAACTTGACTTGCCAGTGTGAAGTATCATCACTACGATCGGTCAGTGACCTCAAAGTTGACTGCCTTGTCAGCCGAATCCAAGACTCGTCCTCACGTTCATATCCCGGATCTGTTTGACAAGAGGTCATTTCTCTATATGGAATACACATCGTTTACGTGGTTGTCATCGCACCCCGTCGTGTAAAATCATAACCTATCGCCAGATTGCTAGTTTGACCTACATGTTTGAAGTACCGTGGTCACGTAAACTACAGCTTAAAGTATCTGCTGAAATGACAATATAACTTGACACATTTAGCTTACGGTTAGCAGGTCAAGCGTGCGCGTTCAACAGACAAACCATACAGCTGCTGACAGAGGTGACAAATGTAACCAATTTTTCAACGTGTACATTTAACGTTAATTATATCTTGTTATACTTTTATGTTGCTCATTTCTGGATGTGTGTTCAAGATTACCGTAGTTCGAACCCTTGACATTTTAGGTCGAAAGTTTATGTTACTTTCTGATTGTCTGGAGATATATACCAAAAAAAACACATTTACCCAAAGTGGAAGTCTCAATATCTGTTGAGGGAAATGAACATCACGCAGCCGCAAACGCAACAGTTAGCTTCCGGAAACCTAGCCGTTCGTCCCGCTACCATAGCAACCTTAGTATGCATCGCCCATATGGCTCAGCATCCACTTTCCTGGGCTATCGTTCATATGCAGTACCGCTAATAACCTAGTAAACATCTTGTGCACCGCTTATGTAATTAGAGTTGATTTATACAACTTGTACAACTCGGCTGTCAGTAGTTGGCTATCTAGATGCAACAATCATGGAGATTCTGGCAGCGAATCTCAAAGACGTTGGAGACAGGTGAAAAAAACTATAGAAACTCGGGTAAAATAAAATGAAGGACTTAGGAATTACATAATAATCTAGTAAGCAGGCCAATAAAAATGGTTGACAGCTGCCTAGGATTATAACATTGAATTCATCTGCCTCCTATTGGATGGCGACGTGCCAGTTCTTAGTTTCTGTAAACAGCACCTAATCAACTAGGACGAGTTAGATACGTTTCAGTTCTTACTGAAACATTTCTGGATCGAGTCGTGAGATTTTGCATGTAACCTAGTCACACTTAGAGTGTATTTGTTTATTTTGTAAAATTGAAGTTCATTCTGTGACGTCCTGATAATGGGATTTCGAGTACGGATATTGTGGAAACAACCCCCCACCTACCAAGGATACTATGCATCTTGGGTTTCAAGATAGTGAATAGTTTGTGTACGCAAGGGAACTAAGTTAGATGAGTGCGAGAATTGACTGGGTGATGTCAACTATAAATTCCAGTGTAGAGTGTTTTGGGGCTTACTTAAATCTCACTTGTTCCTCTGGACAGCTGATTCAAATAACTGATTCTTACATGAGTACGATGCTAGGTTTCATTAAATGAGAGTGATTGAACGGTTCAAACTAGAACGTGGGATTCGTCCCTTTACATAGATAGTACATTCTTCACCTCGTCACACCATACGGAATTATTTTTGTCACGAGCAAAAACTCACTTGCTTTTTGTGTCCCCAGTAATCATTCACAGGTTCTGAATAGTGCTCAGATCGTTTATGCTAGACAGAAGGATTAGAAAGAATGACACTACGAGTTGGTGAGAGTGATCAAAAAGAACGCAGCAACACACGTTAACGAAACCTATAACTTTTTCGTGATAGATTTGGAGGTTTAATGTTTTCCATATGCCGGCTTTTCCGCGCAATTTGTGGTTAGCTAGCCAATATCATCAGCCACTCCTAAGACGCCCATCAGCCTTTGATTTTCAGGAATGAAATTGTGAACATCCGTGTTGTGGTGAACATCGATGGATCCAACAAGGTACCACGTATTAACTCAGGCTATTGGTTGTTGATATTCAATCGAATCGGGCGTGATTGCGCAAATAACTTATCTCATCAAATACGGACCACGGTCTACAGCCTGACTGTGGATGCACCGGCTAATTTATGCGACCGTCCAACTGTTCCGCTGTGTCCATTTTGATAACGACAGTTGCCGTTATTGACAACCAACGATCAATTGCTACTAGAAATTCGTAAGTGATATTTTATTTGCATGAACTCTGTCAAAGTTGATTCATGTAAACAATAGCTGCCTCTAAATTGTTTGGCCATTCCAGATCGCTGTGGCCCAAATTCAGCAGGTTACCTAGACGTCGAGTGCTTCAGGAGCCAGGCGTGTATCATCTGTTAGTGGCCATTCCAGTTGTAAGGTCCAATTGTCAGTGAGTAAACTTCCATATGACAAGCGTTTCGTGGTGTATGACGATTGTCCACGGTGATGTGATCTGATGGATTTGAAAGGATGGTATATTCTGGCGCCTCGATAGATGTAACTAAGCGTAGTATAAGTCGCCGAAAATTCAAGGGGTCTAGAAATTCTGTCGCGTGCTATTTCAGAACACCAAAGTACACTTTGCATACTAAGCAAAGGGGGCGCAGAACGGGCTTAACAAATTTAAATGACCAATATTACGATTACTTTTCGAAACAACAACAAATGATCAGAGGTCATATCTAAACTTAAACTCAGTATCTCCATAAGAATTGTGCAAAGAACGCCAGACAGAACGCCACGATTGAAGCATACGGAAGTTAGTAAAAACCATTTCGCTAAATCCGCAGTAACAACAACTTCGCTTATCATGGGCAGAATTCCATGTTTATTGGACTCCTCAAGGGCACAAGCACAAGGGACTTAACCGCAGTTTGTTCACATCCAGACCACTTGAAATATGACCCGGAAACAACAATGTTCACTAAGGTATGAGACGTGTCTGGTCATCTAATCTCCTAATTTTTACCTGACCGGTTAACATTGGGCCACTGCACACCACAAGGGAATCATAACATTATTCCTTGGCCGTATGGTTCCATCGCGACTCTTTTTCATACAGTGGTGAATAATTCATTCCACGCGAGCGCTATTCAAACAAAGCCCAGTCCACAACTTTCTATTGGATTTTGTTTGTTTGCTGCAAGAAAATATCTTGCAATGTGAAAACAGCCGATATTGATATTGCTGAACTGCTTCTGATTTTGTTCCGGATTTTTTCCTGGAAGATTTTTACTTTGGGAAATGTATAGTTCGACGATCACGGGAGCCCCTATGAACTTAACCATGACCGTTCGAGTCTCTGTTAATCAACGAACCATCATATGGTGCATAGCTGACATCTCAGAGTCAGTGATTCACCCCGATTAGGACGATGAGCTAGTCCAGCCACCATTTTAAAAGTTCATTTCGACGCACATCAGTAAGTGGAAAACCACCGTCATAAGCTATAGTTATGTATGCAGATCTAGGCACCCGCTTGCCAAATCTTTCCATCGTTTGGGAATCGTAATGGATTCTGTCCACTTTGAATACGCATGTTTTGAAGATGGTGAAGCGTTTTCATGTCATATTTCTGGCGCCTGGACAGTGTTCGTTCCGGACCTGTTTGCTTACATACTAAAGGCGGCTACTGTCATTCCTAGACCAGTTGACACACCGAACAAGTTCATCCAACAGAATGTATCCGAAGTGTACCAACAGCTGACAGCTAGTTTGGATAGGAGACAACCATTTTGATAGATAATAACACTGACTCACAAATACTTTCACTCTCTCGCGCGAGCGTGTGATACATGACATCATGCCTGTTACATGTCAGTTGTACATCGACTTGACAGACTTGCTAAAATATGCGCGGGATTTGGATACTTGGTAGAGATGTGGAATATGTCAGTTGACGATACAAATTGTTGCCGAACACGTGGCGGATCAATATGGTTCTGAATAGAGACCGCGTAGATGACTGATTTTACTCCAAACTATCAATCGGACACTATGAATGACTCAGCACTATCCATTGTTCCAGTGTTAGTACGACCATAGGACTGTGTGCGTTGAATGAACGAAATAACGGGACCGTTAACTTGGTGAGCTGTTCGGAGATTAACTGTGGTATTGCTGAAGTAAATACTGTCAACTTCGTCACCAGGTTTTAGATATGGTCAAATATTCACCTCTGAGTGTAGCTGCAGAATCGACTAACTATGAGCAATTTTGCATGAGTTAAATTCCTCTTGTTTGGATTCTGTACGATTATGGTATTACGAGTGTATTCACACTGATGTACTATGTACAAAAGAGATCAGTACACCTTGGAGGATTGATTCGTTCTTTTAATCAAGAAGGGAGTCAGGGGCTCTTGGAAAACCTAGCCATTACTGGGATACTGGCGTCCACTATACCTCGTCGACTCATTGCTACTCGGGAGGCAGATAGTAGGAAACAGTAGACAGGGTTTCATTTGGGACAAGGATGTGCCAATCAAATTTTCACTGGTCACTAAATTCCGAACCAACATCATACGTACCACTGGCTAACAATTGCCAGAGTGTACCGCCCAAGTATGTGAACATACTGTCGGTGCTTTATTCTTACATTCCAGCTAAAACAAAGGTTTGCGGTGAACTGTCTGACAGATTCTGCACCAAAAGCAACATACGTCAAAAGCTGTCCACTCTCACCAGTTCTGTTTATTTCTTTCCTAGACGAACTAACAGAGGTCTGTCTGCGACACTCATAAGATGTCAGTGCGGATCTCTTAGATGATGAAAAATTAATTAGTCTTGAATATGCGGACGACAAGGTGTTGCTGCTTGACAATCTGAGAGCAGCACAAACAATGCTAGAGACTATTTTGCACCTTGATTACTGTCTCCGAATGCGCTTTGCAGCCTCGAAGTGCAAAAGAATTCTGCAAGATTGCTGTGATTGCACAATTTTAATGTGGAATAATGAAGTTATGGATGTTGTTGACCAGTTTACATACCCAGGAGTTTGTATCATTGACGATGGAGACAAAGGGAGTGAGACAGCCGCTTGTATCTCTAAGGCTGCGGCTGTATTCGATAATCTAGGACACCTCTGGCGACAAAGAGGTATCTCTCTGAAGCTTAGTGGTTGCTTATATATGGTGACAGTGTGGGTTATATTACTTTAAGGCAGCGAAACACGGTCGCTCAGTGTAGGTGGAACTGTCTTCAGATATTTGACCAACGATTTCTGCGTTCAGTCACTTGTATCTGGTAGCACCAGCGAGTAAGCAACAAAGAGACTAGAAAGCGGGTATCTAGTGGTGATTGCTAAGCGAGTTCTGTTGTTCAACCATCATATTTGCACAGACCCACATGGTTAGGTCATGTCCTGAGGATACTAACTAGTCACCTCCCACACCGAACACTGTTTGCTGACACTGCGGTCGACTGGCGTAAGGTGTGTAAGGTGCCTAGCGTAGAGAAATGAAGTCGTCCACCGAGGTGTTGGCCATTGCAGGTCGGGTTCGTCTTCCAAGCTGTGGCTCTTGCGACTCAGAGTCGGTGAGATGGCGGCCAATCGAGCTTGGTGGTTTGAATTTTGTTATTTGACTGTGTTGTCTGTAAAATGAATGCACTCAATGACGCGGGACAGTAAAAGCTGTAAGGGAGCTGTTTTGCTGATGATACCTTACTTTCAACCATAACTCAATTATTTGTTCGGATAGCGTAGGCATCGTGATGCCGAGTGTTTCAATATGAGCCTACTTATTTCCAGTAATTAGGCCACTCCCTTATCTTTTTTCCTCGTGTTTGTGTAGCAGTTTAGTCTCGGAACAAACCACCAACATATTACTGTTTACGACTAAGATTGTTATTAGCATTGGCGCTAATGCTCCGTGAGGTAAATGTTGTATGGCTTTGAAGGATTGAAGTAATATACCTCAGGTTGTTTTCCTGAATTGCAAACAGATCTTCTGGGTGATCGTATAGGACATTCGTTCAATCTTCACATGGAAAATGGATGATAACAATCATGTTCATTGCTAAATCTCTGTGATATCTGCTGCGCATTTCCGTACCTCCCATTGAAAGATATTGTGATTCATGTGATTGTTCTCTGCATACGTTGAGACCCTGTGGCTTACACGATGCTCTTATACAAAGTACGACTATCCTGAATGTTCATTACATCATTTTACTTGTCTTTCATCGGTGAAACATGTATGAATATCTGCGATGAGGTTTATTTTTTGCTACCAGAAGTAATCGACGAACATTTTATCAAATTGCATTTATGACCAGAAGCATTAATTAACATTCTGTCACATCCCTTCAACACAAGAGCAAACAGGATTTTCTGCCTAGGTTGCACATCATTTAATATCAGTCATAAAATGGCCCTATGTACTTCCTTTTCTACGGATAAAAGGAAACGTTGTGATGAGGTAAGTAGTATGTGCGTAATGATCAAAAATCACCCGAAACACATGACCAGTCTCGTAGTTGTTACCACTCGTCAGTTATCTCTCTGCACGTGACCAAAGTTTATCGGGTACGTATAACTGACGAGTGATAACAACCACGAAACCGGTTGTGTGCTTCCGGCGATTTTTAACCATTAAACATGATACTATTTATTTCATCATACTTTCTGAAAACCATACTGTCATCTGGGGGCTCGAGACAAACAGATTCTACACAATTCTAGTTAGTGCTCTTAATATCGCCACTAGTCTCTATTGAGTCTGAGATAAACGGCACAACTAAACTCGTAAGCGAGTTGTTGGTTCCAATTTGAATAAACCCTTGCGTAAACACTTCAGGTTTAATAAGGAAATAAAAACATCATGCACACGGGCGCGATAATTTTTAAATTTGTAACTGTATCTAGTTGAAGATTTGGAGGCAAATTTAGAAAGAACGGGATACACGGGATGACCAGAGCCATATGACACTGAGATAAACGACACACATACTTGAAAATGCCGAAACACAGTTCACTCAGACTGGAACGATTAATGTTGCTACTATTAAACAAATATTTCATTCGTCTATAAAAGGTTCCGAAGCGTGATAAGAAGGTTGGGGAAAATTATCGGAGAACATTAAAATGCACGAGGGACTAGACATGCATTCATAAAACGGTGGATTAGAGTGTACGAGTCGAAAACGACTTTAAGTGTAAAAGGAACTATTTGGAAAGTCTCCGGAAATGCAACAGTCAATCCATATGAGACTACTTATCGGTAATCAAAATGTCGCTCAGAAAGTTAACGAGGTCTGTGATTTCAACTTGGAAGGAAGTCCTAGTTGTTAGGTTGAAGTCAACAGGACAGCTAATGCGTCTCCTCCCGAGGCGATCTGGCAATCTGAAAGTTACTCACAAGTAAATATGGCTGTATTTGCAAATGATGATTTAGTCGTGTTTAATGTAAGATCAATGGCACAGTAGTCAGCACAGTTGATTCGTGAAATCGTGGCCAGTGTTATAGTCCCAACCCTGACAATGGTAGCTCGACTGATGAGTTGTAACCAAGAACGAAACTCGAATCTAATGCTTCTTTTCGGAAATGACTGACTGGAAAGTCCGTGGGAATGCAACAGATGCGTTCAGTTGTGAATAACGTTCACTTTATGTAGAACTTGAAGGGTGCTTCCTTTCACTTTATTAAAAACATTGTCAACATAGAAAAATCATGCCAAGTTGTTGTTCCAATGTGTGACCTTTACGGTTTAGGAGTTTTTGTTCCTAACTAAGTAATTGCTTGGTTAAGCCACAACCAGATAAAACCAAAACAGTTATAAGAGAAACCTATAACTCTTTTTCTGTTTTAATTCATCGTGGTGTAACCAGGGAATTAATAATGAGCACCAGCACTGCATACAATATATCCTCTCATACTCATTTTGTTTAAGGTTCGGATGTACTCACTAATGTTTTACCAATTTGTTTTGAGGGGCAGTTGTCCAAAAATCTGTCAGTGGTGAGTTTCCTCAACGGGGAGCAATAGAACTGAAATACATTTGGATGTATTGACCAGTAAGAGGCATACATAGAACCAGTTGTCCATTTCGGTAGGGCCAGTCTGCGGGTTAAAGTGGGAGAATGTTTTTGAATGTCGCACACACTAGATGATGGTATTTTGATTGATGAATACTAAGTCTTGCTACCTATATTTATTCCAGGGCAATTTTAAGGGGGTTTCACTCAGACAGTTGCGTTTGTGTCGCAGGTAAATCATTCGAATCCAACTGTCAGAGCCAGTGCACACGAGAGCGTGCAAGGTAACTTATCTTGTTAGTTGCTCCTGATGATGATTAGTCCATTTCTGTGATAATAAACATACCGCGATCATTATGTATTCCGCTTGACAATCAAGGAATCAACATGTGAATACCTCTGGTGAAAGTGAGAAGTAAGCCGCTGCATAGTCCGAATGAGACAGAGCAAGATTTTGTGATAACACACACTAGGACGTCAACAAAATTGCAGGTGCATAACCACTAACAGAAAGTTTCCTCACCAGACGATCGACCTAGTTTAGAAACAGTCATATGTGATGTAAATTTTTTCTAAAAATAAAACATCGGTTTCTTCTTTGCTTCGCTTTATAGAGGGTTTTTAAGCCAGTTAACTCTCTACTGACTCAGTCTGTTTTATGGACGTCCAGCCCAACCCTCCATGAGCGAATTCCCAGTTAGTCTGAATGTGCACATCAAGGCGGAGGTCACCGACCTGTTCTGACACCGGTCACATGACTCAAAGGGACATCGCCTGTTTTAAAATGAACCTAATGAGATGTCAAATCAGTAAAATTTCTAACCCCTGCGAGTACTATCAGGATAAACTGGCAATTTGAACGGAAGCACGCTTTGCCAGATTTATGTGTGGTTACACATTGTACGCGAGTTATCTGGATCACTTCGTCACAAACGAATGCTCTAGACCGGTGACCAGGTTGGTAAGAGTCCGGATGGGTTTCTGATCAAGACTTGTTCCACTAGATGAGTACCTACCTTACGACCACGGAGAATCTGTGGGCATTAATGGCTTTGCTGCCGAACAACATGATTGCTTAAGACCAATTCACACATGATTGATTGCCATGAGTCATCCGTTACTTATCGTGATGCTTAAAGTAACTTTGTTCACTTATTCAGAGAAAACTTGCCTCACTTGTTGACCTGTTACTATAATAAACCTTTGAGTGTATGGAAGGTACAGGGTGGAGTTGGTACAAATGAACTACGGTAGCATTTTAACGGTGCGACCATTAAACAGACTGGGTGTTTCCGGTATCATTGTAAGTGGAACTCAGTAGTGTGGATGAAAGTCAAGCCAATCCGAACGCTACCTTAGTTGTGTGCATTTTAGCAAGTGAACTGAATCAAGCGGGATTTTTGTGCATTACATTTAAGAGAATGAAGGTCGAACCTTCTGGTAACTCCATCAAACTCTTGAAACATTCCTAACAGTGGAAACCGGTTGTTATGATTGTTGGTCCAGTGATGTAATATACAACTATTATTCGAGAGGTTTCTTGTCTGTATCCGTAACGTTCATCAGTTTGACTTTCGTCTATATTTAAAATATATAGACAACTTTACGCTTGTGTCATTTGCTAGTAAGGCTCCACAGTCGACCGTAGTACACCTGGTTTGCAAATATATGCGCAAACCAATAACTAAGATGCTGTGCAAACTGCCCACTCTCTTTTTGTCTATTGGCTGCATATTCATTTGTTTTCGGTGTGGATGAGATATCCATCAGATTTCGGATAGGTATTGGATAGGTAGAATGTTCCTAGGACAATGAGGTACGGTAGTCCCGGTGCATACATAGTTGCTGTGGCACCAATTTGGTCATTGTTTCTGACAGAAAGGGGTTTTGTGTAGGCTACACTCTACAGACTACTGGGCCGGCTCTCTGACCCGTGTACAGTGGATCTGTTGACGTGCCGTTGCCATTCTTCCTTGGGTGGTGTGCGTAAGAGCCACGCTTCCGGCTTTGCCAGTCAGTTTGAATTGCACAAATACTTCACATGCGTACATGCACTTATTCACCACGGGTGTCAGCATCTAATGCATGAGGCAGACGTGAACAGGAACACACAATTAATGTGTGTTGCCTTAAAGGTTTTCCAGTTTTGAAACCTAGGCATACAGTCGCACGAAAAACATGAAGAAAACAGGTTAATTTTACCCGGATTCAGCTGACTATGTAAACACAAATGTGGTCTGTTGGATCGGATCGATTGTTAGTTTATCGATCCCTGTCTTTCCATCTGCTACCAGATGAGGTCATTCAAGTGTGTAATCTAAAGAGGGATTATTTTTCTCAAAGTCGATCACGTCTTTGCGGTTTGCATAAACATTTTGTGGGTGGCTCTGTGATCTACTGGATCAGTGGCTGGACTGCCGCTCTGACAGTTATTCACGGGGCGTGGGTTAGGTTTCTCGCCATGAGTAGTGTTAGTCTAATGCAACCGTCCACTATTTCGCTGGTAGTCAGTGGGATCATTTGATTGCAAAACCCTCTCTCATTCCCTGCAGGACGATGGTGGATAGTTACTAGTTTTAAAATCAACCACAAATAACTGTTCACTTTCAGCCTGAGTAAATGATATGCAGCAGCTAGGAAAAGTAACCCCCATATCTTCTTGCAACTCTAGTGATTGCTACTGGAAATTCAAGTTGATAAGCGTCTGGTATACCATTCTTTCACCTATCTATAGGTTGTGAATTCGATTTCCCGACGTATGTGGTACCCATAAGATGTAACAGGGACAAAACAGCCGCCTATCAATTTGCTAATGATCACTGGGGGCAACTGTTTAGTTGAAGTACGCTGCCTCTAAACCGGACCCTACTGTCATTTAAAACGGAACTTCCAGTGATCGCATCCATTGCAAATTCATAATAGGGTCAGTCATATCCATTTTTATTAATGAAGTGTAACTAATTCGCGACAATCGTTTTTTTGTTTGTTAATGACCAATAAAGAACTGATACTGTTCACCAAACATTCTCAATTGATCTTCTTATCATATATGAAACACTTGAGACATGAAACCAATCAGAACTCATTGAGATAGCAAAATTGTCTCACAATCGATATTTTCTTACGTTACAGTTAATTTTTATACCGAAATCCAAAGTCAATTCAAAGCACATTCAGCAGTCCAAGAGTTAGTATCATTCAAAGCAGATGTCCTGCATTATATGGTGATTGAATGACGAGGGTTTTCTGAATAGTTTCTCTACGTGCAGTGTGCGGAAGCAAACAATTGGCTTAGTCCGTTTATTCACACTGATGGCCAGAAACTAGTTACTTACTCAATGAGACTACCATTTATGTTTGCTTCCTGTATTCGCTTGAACTAGTCTTTTTGTTTTGAGTTCCATCTGACCAGCCGTGCTTACTTGGGATTGATTAGATCATAGTCTCTTATGTAACTAGTTTCACTTCTACCAACTGTTGAAGCTATCCATGTATGTTCAGGAGTGTCTAGTGAATAGGTCTTCATCTGTCTATTCTGAGATGTTCACATTAGAAATAGGATCCGGCTACACATATGACACCTCTCCGACACGTTTTCCAAGTTTCCTATGAGATGAATAAACAAGCCACTGTCAGATTTGTGTACAACGTAAGCATTTCGCACTTTGATATACCCTTCAAACACAAGCTTCGATTTACATGTTACTAATTAAAACGTTGCTCAGCAAGTTGTGATTTTAACGTGATTGAATTGTCCTGATTGTGAGGTTATTGACTTGACTTAACGGGACAGCTACTGTGCTTCTTCTCGAGGGAATCAATTAAACTGAGCAATTCGTAAGTGAAGGTGGTTGAGTGTTTACATGCTATGCTTCCGCTACACTTAATGTAGTACCAGTGACTCAATAGCCAATGAGAACACGTCCGGAGTTCGAATTCCAGTTGTGGCAACGATGTGTTGTCACCGATTATCCATAACAAGAACGGATTTGTGTATAACGCTTGTTTTTATAAGGCAGTAGTTGAAACATTTAGCTGGATGCCATAATTTCAGCATAGTGTGAGTGGTTCGTGATCCATACCAGTCATATATCCGATTACTTGTCAATGTCGTAAGTTATGTATGCACAGTGTTTGACCCTATCAATTAGCTCAGTAAACGCATTGTCTCATGATGAATGATGACAGCTGCTGATTGTATATCGGTTAACAGCAGAAACACACGACCAACTTCCGCAATAGCCAAATTCATGGTATGTTTGCAAATCATTTATCTGTGATTTCGGTCACATACGATCTGTGAAAATCATGGGACTCAACCGTTTGGTTTAATTTGTCGTATTTTATCCTGAAAATGCTCCAACGTCAGGTCTGTTTAGGACGTTGATAAGCACTGGTCTCACATCAACAATTCGGCCAGCTCAGGTTCTGAGACATGTCTCGTAGTTGTTTTAAACGCCAGTGCATGTAGTTCTTTTTACTTCAGTCGGGAAGATGACAACTTGGTGGTGCGAAACGTCGGTACTTGAACCCAACGTTTAGAACATCTTTTTTTTGCAGTCGTATATACGAACAGTGCGCCCTGAAGTGCTGTAGAGATTTTATGGTCACTGCCAGGTCTGCCTCTGAATCTATCACAACCACATCTCAGTTGATACATCGGTTTTGAGCTAAAATGGGTCGATATCTTACACAGTCACCTCAACTTTTCTGGGATTGATTATCTCTTCTACGATTAGCAGCTTTTATTTCCGTCCTCTGTATGAACAAATTCGTCAGTTGTGGCGGTTTTGTCACGAGGAAAATTTGGCGTTGGTTCTCCTCACGACAATTCGAAACCGTGGGTTTCGTGCGTACTCTGTTGTGGGCTACTCTCTTACTCACCTCTCTCCAACTTTAACCCGGCAAAGATGTGTCTTAGTTTTACTAACAGTTCTGAAATTGTTTTTAGAGCAATCTGTTGATTTAAATCATTGTTCGTGTTCACCAGTCGACACAAATATTAGACTACCCCAGCGCATGTCTCACAGATATGATGCTGGACACATACACACAAAATGCAATACCTAAGTTGCCAGAAAACACAACTGTCGTCTCCTGTTCCCTTGTTGATGCTGTTATATCAGCTTTTTGCTGTATGACGCGCGCCAGCACAGTACTACAGACCGAGTTCACAGTTGTTGTCACATCGGCTACATAGCTTACGTTGGCTACCTGGATGTCGAGTTAAGACAGCAGTGTAACCTGTAGAACAGGTCGTCACGGCTCCGTTAACCTCCTGTGCCAACACTCCCCGCTGAGTCCATGTAACCATCACTAGTGAAGCAATGAACGCACACCCGTCGTAAGTCAGTGTGTTCTGGTTTGGGCAAGGATGAACCACAGTTTTGTTGGTTGCTCTATAGACCCTTTCGTTAAATAGTAGTCTCTAAGCAAGATATGTTCTTTGAAAAGCTTGAATTCGTGCCAATGAATGGAAGTAGATATCGGGACTCCAGAAGTTGAATGGGGCTCATTGTTTATTAAGGAATTACGAAATCGTTTTCGGTTAGCTGACTTTACCGATTTGTCCCACACGAGGCAATCGGAGTTATGTGACTTGATGAATTAGGCTCGTTGTTGTCAGGCAGATCCAATTTAACCTGATACACTTGCTAGTTCAAATCCGTTCGAAGCCCAGATATGACAGTCGCACAATTAGAAAAGAGATATGTGATTTACTTCCTTTGTTGATCGTAGTCGTGATTGTCTGATGTATAACCAAGCAATATGTTCTAACACCATCTTGGTCACAAGATGAACGAGGAAGAAAAGATTGTTCCTCACTTCACTTGCCTCGTGTCTCCATCACCTGAGTAGTTGATTGCAAATTGCGACATTGATCATAATGACAGTGATATGTTTTTCTACCATTAACGTATTCGTCCCTCCTTTGAAGGGCTGTTCTGGCTCTGTGTGCACTTTGTCCCTGGAATGGGAGTGATTTTTTTTGAATCACCAGATGACTGTAATTATCACAGAGATAACGTCGTTAACGGTATCAGAAACTAACATCAAAATCGTGAGCTAGATACCGCCCAAAAATCAATACATTCGCCTAAGTCGTTATCGCTGGATGTATAGTTTTTTTTTACGCTAAGTACATAATATGGTCAGGTTGGAAAGAACACATTTTCTGACTCAGTTGATCATTTTTGCTAGTCGAACGATTTTCAGTGGACTCAAAGAAACGAACTCATAAGTTTTGGTTAGCACTGTGAATTTCAACAGCCGACTTATATTCATATTTGTTCTGTGTGCCGCCAGTGCATTTGTTTCATAATGCTGATTTTGTGCAAGTCAACAGTGGTCCATGAAAAACCTGTTTATCCTTTCGGTGCGCACATTAAATGTCATTAACGTCTGCATTTCAGCAGAGCAGTAGAGAGGTTTTGGTGATTTTAGCTTTCAAATTTTGATTCGTGATGTGTGAATTGTTAAACATTTTTAAGCTGGTGCTTACTGGTGAAGTAGGTGACGTGGCGACGCAATTCTTGTTGGAACGGTAGTTCGAAATGTCTGCTGTAAGCGCATCAACACACCTAAGTAATTACTTACGGGAACTATTTTTCTAAGAAAGAAACATACTGACCAAAAAAACGACTCTTCACCATAAACGCCACCGTCAGACAGTTGTTGTTCAACTGTTAGATGTTCAAGTTTATTTGTCTCCATTGGTCCAAATGACTGACGTGGCAACATTGTAACCGGCGTGTTTTTTTACCATTGGCTCTATGTGACATTATGAATGTGATTCGACCGAACCAAATGTACCCAAATATGCATATGCTTTTAGTTTGACGGTAAATCGTTAGTTTAGGGTTTAGGTTGTCATTGGCAATACTATTCTAGGATCGAGCCATCACTAAGCCGGAATCAGCATTCTAAAGTACCGATAGTCTACCTGTCAGTTAAATACTTCGTTATTAGGTTATCTGTCTATCTCAAGTGATTTTTACAGTATGTTTGCGCGTGTTTGCATGCCGCACGCGAGCACTCTATTCCAATACGATTTCCAGGACGCATCATGTGTTTGTCTGCCAATCTAGAGGCTTGTGTACTGTCTGTCAGGAAGCTGTCTTATTCTTCCACACAAACGAGTATACACTGAAAACCACACAGTTTTGGGGCACGACTGGACCTTCGAGTATTCTTTGCTGCGTGTCAATTATTCCACGAATAGGCCGTTACAAGATTTGAGTGCGAACTTTCGAACGTATCATCCTGAGGTCTTCGATAAACCACAATGTTTCGACTCTATTTTTGATACGTCAGGAACATACTCTTTTACAAATAAGTATGGACTGATGGTCCGTACTGATAGTGAACTATGCCAATCTTGCTGGAAGAGATAATCACGAAACTTTCCATATTTTGGCTTCGTTGCTCAAGTGACTATTCCTCACTAGGATTGGATAATTCCTGCTTTTAGGCATCTCTCCAAGCAAATCCGCCTGTCCAAGCCTCGTAATCAAGAATGAAAACCAAAGTCGTTCTGCCGGTAGAGTCATATTTACTACTGTCATCCATGCACGATAGAACACTGATTTATTATGGAAGAAGCGGAGAACAGATTTGGTCGTAGTAAGTCGGAGAAGCCTTCCTTTTTACCAGAGTGGATAATCGCCCATTGTCAGATAGCACTCGATTGCAATCTTCCAAAAATAACTGCAGCCATCACAAAACAGTTGTCATCGTTTAGGCACGGCTTTCTTGACTGCTGGACGATCTTGACATTTGCGAGCTTGCTGAAACGAGCCACATTAATTTGCCTCTGCCTAGCGATATTCTGAAGGAAGCCTTATTGTTATGCACTGAAAACGTCAGCTTCCGTTTTCTTGATCGGTGCTACCGCCAAATAGATGGGGTAGCCATGGGAAGTCCATTAGGGCCAATCTT
>LUCH01000005.1:165740-238141 GCA_013368495.1 Paragonimus heterotremus | reverse complement strand
GCATCTACCAGTTTTCGTGTTCTAATGGTGTTGTTCAAACTTCTGAAGGGAATGAACTGTTTCAAATTTCTTGTTATTTTTGGACTGATTGAAGGCGTTCCCAAATGGGCTTGTGTGACAGCAATCATTCCCAGGTGGCTTGATCGTTCAGTGCATACCTTGTCCGATGTCACTGAATTAGAGAACGCCGTGGAGATCATTGTGACGGAGTATTTGTCTCGACAATCACCGTCAAGATTGACACAGTATAACATCCGTTAGAAATTCAACAAACTCTTCTCTAAGACATCTCAATCCTCTCTCACTACGTGTTGAGCACTGCTCACATTTGATTACAACTCTCGTATTTGTCTTACCTTTCTCGCTAGCTCATTTACAAAGAAAGCACTGTATTCAAGTTTGATTCATCAACAGTGCATACTTCTGTTTGTGCTTGATAGGCGAACGGGTTGATCACTATTCTCTCCATTTCATAAAGAGCACAACCGAAACACATTTCTACATGTTCAATCCCAACTAACTGAATGATGAGTGCTACCAAGTGGTCTGAATTTCGTTCATGTACTCGTCTCGTTTATGTTCAGTGAATACCAGTGTATTCGATTGTGGCCATCATAGTTAGATAGAACATTTAGTCGGCCATTTTCGGAAAGAATTGCTGGACTTGAGTTTCACTGTTGTCAGATCCCATCACTAGTGCATATCCTTGTCATGGCCGGGATTTGAAGTCGACTGCAAATCCAAGCCCACTTCTCAATGTGCAAAACTCCACTCAGGAAATTCAATGGATTATTTGTTTTCGCGTCGACGGAAAATTCTTGGTATTGGGGGCTCATCGGTTAGAGTTTGTAGTTGCTGTATCTTCTCTCGTGGTGATTCCACAACTTGAACGGTACTCACAGGTAAGTGTGGGCAAGCGTTTTGTTGTGTGAATATTTGGTCCTGCTTAACTGGTGGTCAGTGGTGAGACGGTCAACACGGTTGGCTTATGTGAATGCGGACTGGAATTCATCTCCACACAGTAGCAAGAATACGCAACCTCCAACAAGGAAGGCACTATAGTCTACAAATTTTCCCAAGAAAACAACTAAAAAGCCTATCTTAATGTTAAAAGATGTAATCAAGTAGGTTTTGTCTGGATACTTGTGCCTATTCGTTGGTGAATAATCCGTGGTAGATTAACGTATTGTATTTTTCGCTTATCCGTTCATACCTCCAGACACCTCGGGTAACGGTAGTTGGTCCTAAATGAGCTTGTCATTGTTTATTTGTTGTTCGTATTCTGTTATTTATTTGAATATGGTCTACATTATTTAGTATTTGTACTAGAAATACTCAGTCATGCACAAGTCTACGTTTAATGATAGTTGTTAACGAAGACATCTGATCACCACCATGTCAACAGACCTTAGAATACAGTCTTTTAGTCTGATAATCCTCGTGAGTTGTAATTACTCCATTGATGAAGATGGGCTTGATCTAAAAACGAGTCATTCCCGTTTGGGCGATGATCTTGTACCTTGGTCGCTCACAAATAGACTCGCTCATGTTAAACTTTGCCTGATCGACCCTTCACACACGGCTAAAATTTTGTTACCACTGTATCCTAGATGTCTTCTACTAACCTCTGCTTCCAAACTTGGTGAGTTCGAGATCAGATGTGCCAAAACAGGCACACGTCCTACTCCGACGTGAATCCCTTCCCAAAAGGTACGTAGCCGCAGATGTCGCTGAGTTTTGTAGGGTGAACCTTCTCCACTGTGTTTGTGGCCTGGACCTACTGATTTAATCAATTCGAGAGAATGCGACTAACACCCTGCGTGAAATTTTTCATGTGTTAATACTGACTGATGCATGACTGGGTAAGTAAGTTTTGTTTACTTTCATTCACTCATCTATCATCGGATAGAGTGTAACTTTTTGTGTGCGCTCATTAAATTTTTAAAGCAAATCCAGTTTGTATTACCATTTCCATGCTGATTTTCATTTGCATGTTGTTGCTCACGCGATGTTGACTAGTTATGTCCAATATAAATGCGCATGTTTTGCTAGTAGCTTACTATACCATTTATACGGATCTGATGTTCCGGTCGTGTGATGTGCGGAACTTTGAACCTCAAGGTCACATGGCCTAGGTTGTGACCTATTGAGTCGTCACAGCTGTGCTTCGCATGGGTTTTCTCCAGCGATTTTCCTCTGGTGAATATTGACTTCCTATTTTATTCTCTGCTACTAATTGATTTAGTGGAATACCTGTTTTGGAGTTTGATATAGTACACTACTGGACAAAATAACTGACAGTGACAGTTGCCATACATGATGAGAGACACAAGCCTTGTTCACAGTGATCTTCAGATCCACTCACCCAGGGTGAATAGGGCCAGTTGTTGCTCAACCTTGGATACCGGTGAGTTACGTGCGGTTTGCTGAATACCACTCAGTTGCTACTTCGCTCCATTCAACACAGTTCCGTCGAACTCGGCATGATGCCCGTCAGGAACCGGAATTTGGCGTTCAATAACAGACATACTGATGTGTCAGTTTCATCACAGGATGTTAGATGGAAGTGTACGTATGCTGTCGTAAAAATTAGCGAACCAAGGATCACCTTAGCGCGTGCGGAGTTCAAGGTTTTGGTGATTTAGTCTGTACGTGAATGTTCCCTTTTGGTCAACTGCAGAAGATGGGTTGCCCTTCCTGGATCACACCGTCAGTAGTTTGACATATAGCACCTGACAGCACTATCCATCCAGAATGATCGGGTATACCTTGATGACAATGCTTCGATTAAACGACATAGGGAGTATACAACAGAACAAGCGCTTTTCTCTTCTGGCTGGATCCGCACGAATGATGTTCATTACCTACCCGACTATGTGTAACGATGGCGACAGCGCCCGGTCTGGCGGATCGGTGGTAGGTATCGCATGGTCATGTGAACACTGGTTCGTCGAAAAATTGCCCGTATTAGTTAAAGGTCATCCCAATGACCTATTGTCAAGATAGTGTGCAGGCACGCAAAAGTGCAGCGGAACTAGAGCGACAGCGTGCCCTTTTCAGGTCGGGCCCGGGCAGACCAACCGCGGTTGAGCGAATTTCCGTGTTTAGTCACTGTGACCCGAATGCCCGAGACTACCTGTCCAGGGGTGTGTTAACAGTGCCAAAAACTGGTATGTCCATGGTGGGAAGGGTAACGGACAACAGACCATCGCATTCGCATTATGCACATTCTGGAAACACTCGTGGTAAAATATAGCCTACTCAGGACTTCCTCATATTGTATGCAGAGTAAAAAAATTTACGCAGATGCTTGCCATATTGATGGAAAAAGGTGAATCCGTGGCAATTTTACTACCAACATCGACGACACGCTCAACAATATCCATTTGACGTTCTTGTTCTTCTTTCCTCTACTTTTCGCCTACACTGTAATGGTGGAATAAATCTAACTCTAGTGTCTCATGGGGTAATCGGTGGGTTGCCGTGTTTCTTGGAATTGAGGCTCATTGCGTCAATCTGCTGCTGTGGATGTCGCTTTGTCAATGTCATCGGTAGTCCTAAGAATTAGTTCCTCATTCTGAAAGACTTGGTTGCACAGTGCACACAAACAACCACGAGCTTCCATGCCATTATTTTTACATACCATACCCATTTTTGCTATGATCGAGACTTGAATTCCTGTTCCCGATGCAGTTGACCATGGCGCCACTGACTTCACATAAGGCATGACAAAATTCTCATATCTGAACGTTCACCTATTTCTGCTTGTGATTAATGGTCGTGTTTCCCGATTGAATTGACGGTTACTCTTTGTTAACACCGATCGAAAATTTCACTCACTGTGGGGGCTGTGACGCAGTAACCAACACGTCTGTTAGATGAGGATTTGAACCAGATTTCAACTCCACGTTGCGACAAGGATAAGAAACACAGACAAAAATCTGCGTCTAGTACTTACTTTCAAACTAGACTACTCCGAGTTTTATACGAAAGCTTCAGTCAAATGCGATTGATATTTACTTTATTAACGGCAGATAGCTAACAACAAATCAATCGAGGTCACACTATCTAGCATTTTCTACCACACGACGACATGATTACTCTGAGCTACGAACAAATGATCTCAAATAAACTTTCATCATAACCATAGAGACCAGAATGCTGCTCGTTTGGTTGCATCATGCTGCTTTCTGATATCAGCCTCACACTAGGCTGTTGCACCTATTGTTGATCAGGTTATGGTTGATCAGAGTAATTTGTGAAGAGTGTACATGAAAGGCTTTATTCTTTTTGACGATCCGTCTTGAGATCTGTGTATTGACATTCGGAGCTGGTCCAACGTGACTGTCATACTGTTTCTTTTTGAGTGGGCTGGACCCAATTCGATCTTCAGCAAGTGATTTTGATATGTTCCTTCCTTCAGTGAAGGTTTCTTAGATGTGTTTCTCTTTGAGCGGACAGTATATTGTCAGATGTCATAAAAACTGTTCAGATATGTACCGAGGTTCACAGACCTTGACTATAATCAGTTTTACAAAAATCACTGAGCTCTGTTAGCTTTTATTCATGAAATAACCTAAACCAGTTGTAATGTTACGTTATTTCAATAATATTTGTACTAGAGACCTTGTGGCTATAATCTTCTAACGTCAATCCAGTCCAGTGTGCATAGAAACAGATTACTTCGCTCGACGATATACTAGTTAGAATATACTGAGATTAATTCGAACTAATACAGAATGGTATCTAACATCATCGACCATGTTTCAAATAGGTGATATTGTATGACAAATTACCACATACATCTCAGTTCAAACAAATCCAGTTGATTGATCGGACTTTGTTTCGCCAGCCATTAGGGCTTCGTACAGACGCAATGATTGTCAGATCTGAACCCTATACGATCGTTGACTAAACTTAAGGTCTTGAGTTGGAGTCTAGGTTCCCTCAAGTGTTTCCGTTTCTTTTCTTTGGCAGCTCAAAAGTGGCAAAATAATACCGATGTTTATAAGATCGGGACTAGAGGATCATTTTAAAAACTGTTTACGTCTTTTGTACAGTGTTGTACAAGCTTTTATTAACTAGGCGGTACAGTTTTAAGCGTTCATTGTACATGAGCAGTGCAATTTGTGAGGTGCCTTGCTTTTATTCAGACTTGTTACACTTTTACGGGTCTACACCTGGAGTGACTGAAACCGCTCGTTGTTACGATGACATTCCCGGTTTTCGTCATTCCCGTGGCCTTTGATGAGCACATTGTCATCGTATCCTACTCCGTTCTGTCTACGACCCTGAGTAGTTCGCCTGACTCCACTACGTTTCCATCGTGTTTAGCACGCTGACCAACATTGATCACAGATTTCGCATTCAGCATGCTTCTGCCCTAAAATGGACAGTCTATCCGTTCATACCTTTTTATTATAGACTTGGTCCAATTTTAATGATTAGTATTGCACCGCTTCTCATTTACTTGGTGGTGACACACAGCGTGATATGTTCATCCGTATAGTATGGTCCCAAACACGTTTGATGAGATTTATGTCAGGTGACCAAGTAGACCAAATTAAGCCGTCACATTTTCTGCTGGAACCACTTCGGTGAGGAACAATTCCGATCTCATCAGTATTGCAGTACAGTTCTTATACCTTCGAGATGATAGCGTTAATTACTGCGTTGTCGGGTGAGTAATCAAATCTGTCGAACACATCAACTCAGACTTCTGGAAAACAATCTTGCATAGGTAGTAGTCATGCCGTTCGATCATAGTGTGTAAATTTGTGGAGCAGAGTTTTTGAGTGAGGTGGATAACGGGTAACGCGAGCACAATTTAGTATTATACGCATTCATTGAAGATCGCTTCGGAACAACCTACTTTTTATATACCTAATATGAAGACTTTGGATTCCTCAAGGAATACGCCCCGTGACTTTTTTGTTTACCCCCATGGGGTAAGTCGGTATCTGTTAAATCAGTGGCCAGATAGGTCATCCGATCAATTAATGGTTCCCGTTTGTTAGCACCGACCGTATACGATTATCAGAATTCAAGTTCACCCCCATCACCTCAGTTGTGTTCTCTGCTGTTTGTTCAAACAAGGAATGCATCCACGATGGTATTCAGAATTGTCGAATAGTAATTTGAGTTTCACAATACAACTGAACTGTTTGTTGTGGTCCTAATGGGGTTAGTCGTCTTTCTGGTAGGCCAGATACCAGAAAGTTGATCGTGGCGGAGATATGCACTACTGACGAGCCCCTGCAATAGCGAATCTCGAGTCTAGTGCTTCTTTTCGAAAAAGGATGGCTAGAAATCCTATCCAGGTTCGAAGGCTTCGATCAAACGTGAGTGCTGTTCAACTTGGAATTAACCAAATCACCGACTACTCATCAGTAGTTTTAAGAGTTAAATTAGACAACCTGGGTAAACTTCCAACAGCCGACCGATCGGTCGGTTGATTGACCGTTAAAGCGGATTTCAGGCAGCGCATATACAAGTTGTTTTTTGTACACAACGAAAAGGGTCGTTATTCTATTGAATAATTGTCACAGTGTCAACGTTTATTCATAAATATTGAATCAGCCAAAAGCAGTTTTTGAATTCCGTGTGAATTATAAGGCTACACGCATATGCAAGTATAATTTAATATTTCTCTTGGACCGTTTTTGTGGGAATCTAAGAAGGAACTAAGCGAGTGAACAGCAAATATGTTTTGAGAAGATAATCTAGGAATCATATATTCCTAACATAAATTATGCGGTCGATTACAACCGTACCAAGTTATCAGGGGGCTAATCACAGTTTATTACCGAAAACATACAAATAGATTTTGTAATAAGTACGGAGAGTTTTGTACTTTTGTCGATTGAGCTGCACTCATCTCAATTAGATGATAATTGTCATTAACAGTTTCAGCTTTGAGCCGACCCATAATTCGGGCCACTATTGATCTTAACACTAATCTGCAAACTGGCAGATTAACAAATATCTACAAGTGTGCAAATGAATAGGTGGACGATACAATGAAATCTCACAAGGGAAGAGTCGATAATGTCACTGCTACAGACTTACCACCGCTTCCACACACCAGCTCGTGCGAGAGCATTTCCAACAAATGTAGGAATGGCCGGTGGACATTTCCTAACTTTGCACGGCGAGGTGACCTTCTTAACCAGTAGCCACGTCAATACCTGTCCGGTTTACTATTTGTTCCAGTCATCACAACCACGTTGAGCATTGTGTGCTCCAGCACGGACTTCTTGGTCACATGAAAGACATAGTGTGTTTAACATAAATTGTTCACTTCGCTTTATCTTAGTTATCACTCGCGACGTTGAAGGTTAGGGCTACCGCGTTACTCACACCATTTGCCGGCGAGGGTCTTACAAACTGAAGTGACAGTGCTGGAGTACCGTGAGCTTATGCGCATCCCCTGTCTGAATATGCCATGCTGTTGAGCAAGTTGATGTGTATCCAACTGTTGTGTAACTTTCACTTAGGGACGTCACAAACGAAGGAGATTTGGGAATGCGCCACGTATCTACGCTTTGCAGTAGTACGACCTGAAATGAGTCGTCATAAGCCAGGTGAGTGAAAGATCCAAAAGTACCGAACTGCCTGGTTTTAACAACAAAGATGTGATCAAGGTCAGCCCCCTCCTTTTAGTAACACTGCACTACGAAAATGCAAAGCACCTCTCGCAAATACTGGGTGGTTAAATGAAGACCGTTTTTGCCTCTGTGTGTTATCTTGAGAGATAGGTAGATATAATTGTTCGGTCCATTGCGTTATGATTTATCACAGCATGATGATTGCGTAATTGCCACGTAAAGTTTTAAGATAATTTCACTTGATAGTATCTTCTTTTCAGAAGGTCTGTGATAACATACTGTCAAAATAACAGTCCTGATGAGATGCCAGTATCTGTCGTAAGCGCATGACTACTTTGACAGTTCTGACGAAATAACTCTATTTTAGTTACCGTTTTGTATTCCTATAGTTCAGGTTTCATTGAATGAAAAGCTCTTCTTTCTTAAAAAAATCTATCTAAATTCCAAAATGGAACACCATCCACACTTGATTGCAATCTTCGCATTCAGATAACTCTTTCGGCCAGCCCACTTCGAAAGAAAGCATTAGACTCGAGTTTCGCTCTTATTAGAGCTCATCAGTAGTGCATATCCTTGTCCGGATCGGAGGTTGTACTCTGATCTTCGTGCTTGTGAGACTAGCGTGTTAACCACAGCGCCAGCAACTTCAGAATAGGCATGACAGAATAATGAAATCCAAACACTCAATCACAACCTTCTATGAATAGTGTGCAGCTTGCCCGATCATTCTGAAAGAAGAATGAACAGAATCATTCTGTTCTATCCAATCGATTACCCCGTGATCAGGACTTCTCAGTTTGGTTGTCGTTACTGTCTTCATTGAACCAACTGAGTATGGTTTGAATCAGTATTGAAAGACAAGGATATACACAACTGATGAGTTTTAGTAAGAGCGAAACTCGAGTCTAGTGCTTTCTTTCGAAGTGGGCTAGCCGAAAGACCTGTCTGAATGCGAAGGCTACGATCAAGTGTGGGTGGTGTACAATTCTGGAATAACCTAAATCTCCGAACCTTCAATACTGATTCTATTTAAATGACACTTCTGCTCCTCTCGGTAGATATTTTGTTGTTGTGATGAGAAACAACATTTGCCGGTCATTTATTCCATGTTGAAAATTTTAGTAGAATCCAATTTTAAGCTGTAGTGGTTAGAGGTGACGATTACAGCAGGTTAATGAAATGTGGAAAACGCGTAAAACCACCAATGGGTATATAGGCGACTAATGAATTGTAGGCTTTAAAAAGACTAGTGACCATAAAGATGTAATGTGAAATTAATACCCTTCAAAGGAACTGCTTATAATACCACACGGTTTAGTTCAACGCCTGTAATAAGCAACCGTTTTGACTATGTTCTTTTCTCTACCTGAGTCAGATTACCTGAAATCATACAAAATTTTCGAACCAACCCAATCTCCAACTGTATTAATGAATCCGTTTCAGGCTACCAAACAAAGCAGTTGTAATGTGTCTCATTAAAACAATCTCGTCTGGTCATCACGCTGTTTATGGATTCCATATTTATAATAATTTTTATTGGCCTTTTCTCCTTTGTATTTCACTCACAGCTTGTGGAAAGTGGACGTTTCAACCAAACTCTGGAATTTCCACTGGCCGATCGCTTTCGACGTTTTTCTTTCCGCGCCAGTTTCATGTATTTCTCATCCAAGGGCAACGAACCTGCTGTCATGATCGAAACAGATAAGCAGTACAATCATGTTCTGTGTGTTGAATACATCCGCTGTCCCGAGCAGACCACAACATCACCATCACCGCCGCCTCCATTACCGACGCTTGGTTTACAGCCGTCACCAACACCACCTTTATCACAGAGTGAAGAAGACACGAAATTTAGCAAAGAAATGAAAAAACATCGGATCGCAAACCATGGTGGTCAGGAAGACGGGAAACAGCACAGTTTGTCCGAAGAGTCTGCATTTTGGATCAGCTTGCCAGCTGGGACAGATCCAATGAGTTGGTTCTTAGCGACTGTGTCGCTGTCCTGCGCTTGTCTGATTCTACTCATTGTTCTGCTCATCACATGGCTCTACATTTGCCGCCTGCGTCGCTTACACGCAAGACGTCGATGTCGTGGTACTTGTCGGTATGGTTGTCGTTGTCCAGATGAAGTGATCAGACAAACGGTAAACAATGCTGCCGTGTGTGGTCCATTAGACACACAAAATACACACCTCCTCCACAGTCCGATGAGCCCGCATGGAAACGGTTCAATCCGTAGTGGGAGCGGATTCGGCGCTGCTCTGTTCTCAGGTGGTACAATGACATCTAGTCGGTGGGGTGGTTCGAACGGTGGTCATAAATTAGGCTCTCCAATCTATGTGTCTATGGGAAATGCTCAAGATAAAGCAGTCCTACTTTCTGCCAATGCGACACCAACTTGTATGCTTCAAAGCCCTGGGAATATCACCATGGATACCACTAATATCAGCAACTGGCATCAAGCCAACGGTCAACGATCTTCTTCGCAAGTTAATCGGCGTCGTTTATCACAGGACGCTATTTGTCGGAGCATCAGTGAAGGTTCCAGCGTGTCTGGACATCCGATAGCCAACAACAATAACAGTAGTACAAACGGACCTAAGTTCATGAGTACAAGCCAAGCTTTGTCAAATCATGCTGCGTACGGAACAAGCTGTATTGGTAGTACTGCCGGTCAACCCACCGTGCTAATCAGTAATGTGAATACCTCCCAACCGATGGATTCCAGTCGTAATGGGCCTATTTACTACCCAACCCCGTTTATGGGTTACACTTTTTCTGACGGTGTGAGGGCCGGAGGTGCTAATCCGACAGTTATCAGTCAGTCACCCACCCGGTTAGGTGGTCGCAAACAGCCGGATCGTAGCTATTACAATCCATCCGGTTCCACAGGGCCGGTAACAGAAGAAGACGAGGGAATAGAACAACACACGAACTCGTTTTTCCAGTCAGCTGTAGACAAACTACCAGGCTCTCCGGATCCAGTGGAAACGTGCACTACATTCAATTCATACGGTCATGGTATGTATTCAGCGTTTGTACGAACCGTTGTGTTGCATCGTCGTTAGTCACGGTATATGTAAACGTAATCCCTTCTTCTTGTGTTCACATCGTAATGTTCGGCGGAAGTGCACAATACGGGTTATGTCCTGGCGTTAGGCAATGAAGATTAATGCCAGTAGATTGGACATTATTGATCGCATTCGTCTCCGAAGCCAAACGGCTCTATGATAGGCTCAGTCCGCGACTGATGAACTTAGAAAAAGGTACGGCTAATCAGGCTCCCTGACACAAATGGTGTCATTGTTTGGCTGAGCTGAAGTAAGGGCAATTACTTAGGCAGAATAGTGAAAGCGATAACGATACCTTTTTGTGAGTATCGTTCACACCTTGGTAGACATCTTTGGTGTTGATCGTTTGCATTATTACGAGAGTACTTTATAATCATTAATACATTGTAGGTTATTTGGGCTGTATAAATTGAACATAATTTACGGTTTGCCACAACTTTCGTACTCACATATCTCGCTCATTCAGTCCCTCTTGAAAATGAACACTAGACTCGAGCTTCACTCTTGCTAGGGCTCATCAGTAGTGCGTAACCCTTCTACGATCGTTATTTGAACTCCCTTCACGCATTAGTGAGGTAAACCTGCTGGGCACTACGTCGCTGATCTCACATTAAGTATGAAAACCCTCAGCCACATTTGCATGTGAGTAATGCTCAAGTTGCCCGAATATCTCGAGAGCACACACACAGGGACTGTCTTACCAACTCCAGTAGGTGATCCCATGGTTCTCTCTAAATTGGAATCGCAGATATCGTTAAACTTGATGAACGATGTTTTGATAACTGATAAGTACCGGGTGCTTAGGTTGATAGAAAGTGAACTACTGATGGGTTCTAAGAAGACCGGAAACCCGGTTTAGTGCTTATTTTCGAAATAGGCATGCTGGAAGTTCTGTATGAATACAAATACCGCTACCGGTTGTTAGAACTGTTCAAGTTGTGCCAACCAAACCCTCTACTACTTATCAGTAATCAAAACATTGCGGAACAAGCTTAATGATTTCTGTTATCATACAGATTGAACATCACCCACAATTGATCGCAGCTGTCGCATTCCCATAGACTTTCCAGTCGGCCCATTTCGAAAAGAAGCACTAGACTCGAGTTTCGCTCTCATTAGAGCTTGTCAGTAGTGCATGTCATCGCCACTGCCGGGACTTGAACCACGGACACGCTGCTCATGAGGCAACCGTATTTACCACTACACCACTGACCTCACGTTAGGCAAGACCGGATTATCATATGTGAACATTCAACCACTTTCGCTTGTGAGTAATGATCAGGTTGCCCGATCGCCTCCAGAGGAGACACAGTTACTGTTTGTTAACTCCAATCGATGACCCCTCGACTAGGACTTCTCTCCAAGTTGAAATCACACAAATCATTGATTTGTTGAGCGATATTTGATTACAGATGTGTAGTAGGGGATTTTGATTTTCATTACTCACAAGCGAAAGTGGTTGAGTGTACACATATGATAATTCGGTCGTGCCTAATGTGAGGTCAGTGGCGTAGTGGTAAACACGGTTGCCTCATGAACAGCGTGTCCGTGGTTCAAGTCCCGGTAGTGGCGATGATATGCACTACTGACGAGCTCTAATGAGAGCGAAACTCGAGTCTAGTGCTTCTTTTCGAAATGGGCCGAGTGGAAAGTCTATGGGAATGCGACAGCTGCGATCAATTGTGGGTGATGTTCAATCTATGTGAAAATCCAAATCCCCTACTACTCATATGTGATTTCTGTTATCTTAGTTCGATAGGATTATCGAATGGATTTGGCAGGACAGTCAATGTGTTTGTTCTCGAGCAGCTCGCGCAACCTGAACATTACTCACGAACGAATGTAGCTCAGCGTTCACGCATGACAACTCGGTCTTACTTGATGTGAAACCACTGGCGCGGTGATCAACACGGTTGCCGAATGGGAACGTAGCAGAAGTTCAACTCCCACTCGTGACGAGAATATACACTACTGATGAGCTCCAACAAGAGCCAACTTTACGTCTAGTATTTTGTTAATTGAATCTCTTTTTGGTTACTTCATTTGTTCATTTATACGGTGGCCCTCCATGCCATTTGATGCACATGGTTCTCGTAAAATGTGTATCTGTTCATGTTTGACTGGATTTGATGTTTCAGGAACATCTACTTTTTGGATAGACGAATTCATCAAGCATTGGTTCTATTGTGCCACTCGAAGTCTGGTTAAAATTTCGTTAAACTCGGTATTGAACCCGAGAAAAATGAGAGTACTGAATACAATACATATGCCACATTCATGTATCATTACCTATCAACGTATTATATATACAACAAGTATTCAGGTGCTCGGAACTTGTAACCATCTATTCCATTCAAGCTAGTAGGCAGTAATTCAGCACACTGTTGTCCCTGTATTTGTAAGTTCAGTAAACGTCGATCACTTCAACCCCTCTGCTCATTGATCAATTTCAGCAGCTTTTCGTTAAGCATTCATCCAAGTCACCCGAGCTTGGTCCACCATCGTGATACAGATCTCTTGCATCAGATGAAATTTGGCCCACATTGGGACTCTTATGCCATCATCGGTTGTCAGAATGTTAACGTCCTACAGAGTGTGTCTAATTTATTTTCCCACATGCCAACTTATTCTTGTAGCAAAACCGGGATTTTAGGGCTGTTCGCGATCTAACGGTTTGGTCCCACGGTCCTAATGCAGTCGGGCTTAATTGTAAACAGCATGTGTTCGTATTGTAATTAGAAGCTTGTTTACACAATTCACATTCGTGCTAAACTACGATCGAATATTCATTTGTTGATACCGGCGTTCAATCACACACGTTGGTTGACACAAACATGTAAGCAGCGACAAAATTAAGAGGCGGCTGTTTGTAAGCGAGTGTCAAACAATTTCACTCATTCAGTCCTAACGGTTACATTGATTTCGTTGGTTGGGTCGTGTACAGAAAGTTCTAAATGGTCGTTCATCAAGCCAAACGCATTTTACAGATGCCACTGCTAATTGTAGGTGGACTTATCACTGACACTAGTTTAGTACTGTTATAAGAGGTGGGCAATTACTAAGCCCCTGACACAAACGCCTCTTGCTTTCCTCCAAGAGCCTATACTCCAAGACCGATTTAATCATAATGGCTGTACTAATCAGAACCCATCAACCACGTTCTGCTTCGAATATGTCATTGGAGCAGAAGCTAAGGTATTCGGTCCACACATTGAGCACTAGTGTTGAAAAAGTGGCACATTGTAGTAACTGGACATCTCAAGAATGAGATGAGACCATCTTTGAAGATAAATGTATCATAACTAAGCCATGTTTGGTCGTCATATCCTAAAAAAACAATGTAAATTGGAAGCAAGGTGAATTACGTAGTAAGTGTTGTTAAACAGATGTATTATTCGTCCGTGATTAACACGTTTCGCGATGCAAGACAATTTCCAATATCGGGAGAATCGCACGTATACTACTCCTAGATATATTTGTCGCACTGTTTAATAGTTATCGCAATGTGGATGTTTGGAAATGCCACTCAAGAACGTGCAGGTTTCTGCACCCTCAAATGACAATAGGTTGCCAAAACTGATTGTGTTTACCATCCCTTCCACTGAACAAGGAGAAGTGTGCCGTCTGAACACGGATTGCGTAGGCATCCCAGATTACAGTCATAAACAGAATGGACTTCTGTTTGCGCCAGCTGGATTGAGTGAACGTTACGGACAATCTCTTTTGTGTCCTTAACCTCTGTTTTGCGTTTGATCTGACAATTTTAGCATGGGGAATTTGTTTGGTCAGTTATGCATCTTAGTATGTATTTAGTTAACTGGATTCGTATTTCTATCCAGAAATTCAACAGTGGGGTACAATAAGGCTTCTGCTAGTTGGTTGTTCTCATTTGTGTGCATGGGCGCAGTCTATAGTCCGTGCATTTTTGCTTTGGGAATCCATCATCTAGAAGCTGCTAACCTGTGATGGACTGTGTATAAACTTTTCAAGTTCAATTATGTTCAAAGCCGACCCTACCCTACCCTCCCAGGTGTTCACCCCTGTACATTCTACCTCTTCTGTTTCTGTTCTCTAGTCGGACCGCGACCCAGATGTTTTTATTTTATGGCGTCACTTTGATAGTTGTGCGAAAAGGCAGTAGCCTATTATTGTACTTTGCTTGAGTGGTGTGTGCGTCGCCTTTTCGGAACTCGGTTCATTCCTGCTGTTTTTGAACCTCTTGAATGCTCAGAAGAACTCTGTTGGGTATGACTGTCATATTACGTGATTATAATTAATCTTGTTCGCCATTAGAATGTAATTCATTTCTCAAAAACGACCTGTCAACCGAAGCTGTTGAGGTTGTCTACTTACTCGCTCTGATAAGTTGTTCACTAGTGCCGTGGTATTGTTGTCTAATCTTGTTCTGGTAATTTAGGATCATTGGGTTATCGCCTTGCGTTGCTCAACGTCTTCGTAGAAGATCGTGTAGGCTGTGCTCTCCAGAACTGAATGTCCAATAAACGATCGACTATGTTGACTCCGGTCCCACACATTAATGATTCCCTTCTTCTACTGATCCATCATGTTTAAACCGTGTTGTTATGCTGTAGAAAAAATCGCTAACCGCTTTGCATGACAGCATGTTTACGAGTTGCTATTCATCACTTTGGTTGTTTATCATTAGCGTCGGTTTGTATACATCTACCGATCACCATATTCTACTTTCATGTGTACAAACCATTTGCTGTTGTTCCATTTGTGATTAGCCATCATAGCCAATATTTACATGTTTTATGAGGTCTGATTTTAGTTCACAAAGCCACTCACTCACGCACTAAATAGTACGTTTCGACTAATGTTTTCGGAGTTTATCAAAGTAGATGATATCTACCCCATTTTGTTTTCAGTACAGACAACTTTGCACATTCTCGACAGGCTGCAAGGGGTTCCAGTTAGTCAGTTTGGCAAAATCTGTTCACCTGCAAAGTGTAAGGTACTGCCGTGAATCTGACAAGAGGCTGCTTCTACTCCCACGTGATAATGAGCTGCTTAAGAGAGTTATGTTGGTCTTACTTCAAAACTTGCATCAACATTAGCGGAACGACCTATGATCCTCACAGTTACACAGTTGAAACATGGGTAGTATGTATCACTCATACCACCTATGAACTCTCCATCTTATTGACCTTTTCGTGAATGGACAAACATTCCTCATACACACCAGCGAAAGCCCGGCCAATCCACGCAGGTGATGTTTAGAGGAATGTGTGTTTTAGTCCACGGCACATTAGAAGACAACAGTGGAACACTATGTGAGCTAAATCTAGGATCTGTAGTGTATCTTCCGAACTGGCACGCATATGCACCGTACCTAATTGTCATGTCCCAAACGTCATGTTCGCTCTGTGTTGTCTTGTGTATGCCGACCCCCCTCCTACTACATCGTATTCTGTTTTGCGTACAAGTTAAGGCTGGATGCGTGAGATTGGTAGGTAGTGTGTGGACTAGGATTGTGTGTGTAGGACGTTCCAATATTTTTCGCTGGTTTTCAAGGGAGTAAAACCAACACTGTTGGTTGACGTTACAGCTAAACGAGACTGTGAACTGTAACTTATGTTGAATCCCAAAAAGAAGCTTGATCTGGGAACTTAGTTACTGTTAGACGTCAGTTTCAAATATGTAAAAATATTCTACAACACCGCTTCTCACGGTTTACATGTATCCGCATTCGTCACCAGTCGAATGGGGCTAGGGTCCTTTGCAAAATGTTCCACACCTACCCTATACTCATGCTTCCCACGTTCGCCCGGCCCACTTTCCAGCCTTCAGAACGCTGAATATCACCACCAATTTCGGCGCGTGCTTCGTCTTTTCGGTTTTGTGTCATACTAATAAGTGTGTTACACTTGTGCTGCCGGGCCTTCTCCCGAAAACGCACTAATTTACGCGCTATTTGTTTTGCCTTTCGCTGGAATTATAAATCCACCTTTCTTCCCACTGAATTTATCGTGACGCCGCAATTAGAAGATATCTGATTGGGAAAAAACCGGACTACGGTTAGCTTCAAGCTAGCAACAGAAACGGCATGCTCAGAGGCGACAAGTGCTGTACCAACTGAGCTAGGATGCCATACCGGCAGCTCGGAAATTTTGCTTCCTTTATCCTTAATACGAACTTTCAATATTCAGGTATTGACTGCACAACGTAAGACGAACATCTGTTGTCGCCCCATTGCAACTTGTCAGAATCCTCCAAACACCGATTAATTCGTCAGTTTCAAGCACCTTTCTGTGTTGTTTACAAGACCTGGAAATTACTTATTAAAATGTATGTAGCGCTTGCTTAAATGTGGTTGAATTTGCCCTACGAGCAACTGAACGTAGATAAATGGTTGTCCAGCAGCGCTACCTTTGTAACAACACAGAGGTTGATAAGCTTCCAACCTACAGATCTAACGGTTAAATTATTGTGCACATATTTTTGCCTGATGAATCCGATCTAGTTGCAAGCATTGTAGAATAAATGAATATATGAATGCTAAGTTTTTGATGAGTGTGGGGTGATCTACACCAATTGTTGCCTAAGCTGTTGGCTCGAACCGCTGCACCGCAAATGACGTTTACATTGTCTGTTTTCTTTCCGTCCAGATTCCATGCATCAAACTAGTCCCTACCCTATGCGGGGATCCGAAGGAGATTTAGTCAACATCACTCCTCCCTCCGGGTTCTACGATCCGAACGGGAGTGCAGTGGATTCTGGCATGGTCACCGGCAGTCTGGCTTCGTCCGGTGCGCGGTCCACCAACCATCAAATTACCTCCGGGGGATCAAACAATTTTGGTACACGCCCCTCGTTCACGTCACCTCTCTATCCTATCCTCGGAAGTCCTGTCAGTCAAAACGAATGGTCTAATGTTCCACCAATGACTTCAAACGCGGAGATGGTTGGTGTCGTGGATATGGAAGGGATTTCGCGGGTTCCCGTAAATATGTCGGAATCGGCCATGTTTAGACCATGCGATATCGCTCGAGGATATGCATCACCAAAACAGACGGTCTCTTCCAGAATCTACGCGGCCTCCGAACGAATGCTTTAGTTAGAAAACTAACAGGACCTCTCGAGATTAAACGAAGCTGGTACTGCCATTAGGCGTGACCAGCGGGTTCAACTGTCGTTCTCTCTTCGAATTGTATAAACCAGTTTGAAATAAGCATGTGACCCTAGATTTTATCACTTGCATTCTCAAACGAACTACCGGAATTCTGCGTACATCACACCTGTGTACATATTCACGTGGGCACTAGATTTGATGATTGTTATGAGACCAACGTCCCCAACATCTTTCGTGTGTATCAAATTCTAAGGTTGCCAGAACGCTTTTCATTCGCGTGCATCAATCTGACCGACCTTAGTCGGTGCTCGAATCCAACATAGCCGCTTTCATCTAACTTCGTTGTTTACCTGTTTGCTTGTTTTTGCCTGCGTATTTGTATATTTTCAACCGGTTTCCCTCCTGTCCGCGGCTTCTTTTGTTCATTTTTGGTGAAGCTGCTAACCATCTGCAATCCACTAACTATGTGACTCTCAGATGACTTTGAATTGATCCTGGAATCTGTGCTTGTGTGTGTTTGTGTGCACACACTCATTAACTTTTCCCCAAAATCCCGCTTTCACAGCCTCATTTTGATCGATTATCTTTCTTCTCCACGAGTACTCTCGTGTTTTTCCATAGACAGTTTATGCTACCTGCTACTCATTCAACCTTTGTTCGTACGGTAATTTTCCCCAATGTTGTTGTCGTCGGTGATTTGTTAGGCACAATACAAGAAGACCGTCTTACTCTATCCAGTCGGACTTTAGAATCTGCTTATCGTGAGCACCCAGTCGATGCTCTACAGCAAATTTGAATAACCGAGTTCCTTTGGCGTTAACGGATTGTTAATCGTCGCCTCTCAGCCTGCTAAGTAACGGAAAACTGTATTGGCTAAATGGATCATAATTCACGCTGGATCCGGTTCGCTTCAAGGTCTTGTCATTGATGTCTAATTTGATGTACATTACTAGTAACGTTAACAGGAGCTGAGGATCAGTTAGGAATGCCTCTGATTTTCACGTGAAGTTGAAAAGTTTGCTTTGTTTGTTTTGGCCTCAGATTTTCTTAACCTCTCCCGATGTGATAAACACAGGATGTTACCCAAATATGATGCATGTCGATCGGGGCATTTCGGCGGAATAAATTTGTACGCAATACAGAACTGACATAGTCGAGGCTTGTCATTTCAAAATCTTCGCCACAAATCAAGACCTATGAAGTGGATCAACTATGACTAAACTGAGCTTGATATTTTTAGGCGGAAGGTGTGGCGTATGTGGTAAAAATACTTCCACGTACAAGAGTACGTGACTAATGAGTACTTGTCTTAGGAAGAAGCATAGAAAGATCATTCATTGTTCCCGGGGGAATTAAATACAGTTTACAAGAAGCGCGATCATTGAAATCCTCAAAATCGGATCGGAATCCTGATAGACTTACGCATTCGCATGTCCTGATGAACATATTCGTTTTGAAGATTGCCCGGCCCATGACAGAATCATGTGGCTCACGCATGCACTCACGCGTTGTCTTCTCGATTCGGATGGTCGTATGCATGGCCTTATCGCGTGCGACCCGCCGAAGGATAGACACCGGTTAACCGCATTTGACGCCCATCAGCACGATCAAGTCTTTCGCCTGGATTACCAATCGGATTTCGATACGATTCTTACTCTTTTGTAGCCTTTATGGTTTGTTTCACGATATGCTGTGCTGAATACTAAGTATTAACTGCTAACGTGAATGAACTCTGTGGTTTCTCCAGGAATAAGCACTGATCTGTAATGCATTGTTAAACAGATTGATAATTTCTTTGTATCATCGGCTGGGATACATCGACGCATGCTACTGACGATCGTTTCCGCTCCCTACGGTTAGTTTTCTGGTGGAAATGTGGAGATGATATGTCCAGGTTGAGGTAATCCTTTGAAGAGTAAACCATCCCCTCTGTGTTTGATGTTTAGTGGCATTCAATTAATCGACCAACACCTTTGGCGATTACGGTGTCAGTTAAACTTACAGTTCCATACGAATGAATTTTTGACTGCTGAATTTCATGTATGATCTGACGGTCTTTTTGTATTTGTTGCACAATAAAGTTTAATAGATCTGTCATGTTGTGAGAACACGTTTCCTAAGAACATTTGGTCACAATAGCATTTGAATCAGACAGGTTGATCTGGATCAAAAAATTAGAAAAAAGTTCCATAAAATAACTGACTGTCACGATGAGTGATGTGACGTTGCATCAGGGCAGATACAATGCTCAGTTCTACTGCCATGGTATTTTCACTTTGTGCTAATCTTGTAACTCAGTACCCTATTTAACGAGCCTAGATCGAGTAATCACGTTCTCTACCAGTCAAATGATAGGAATTCTATCAGCTGTTCGGTATTTTACTATCAATTATTACGAAGTTGGATACATTCAAGTGGGATGTGGAGAGTGAGACGACCTAAACAGTGTACCTCAAATGTATTCATACTGGACAGAACGACTGTGTAAGTGTATGCCAAGTGATTTAAAACGCTTTGGGTTTATATGCGGATTCGTAAGTGAGTATACCTATCCAATTGCTCCCGATCGAATGCAGCACGAGCATTTTTCAACTTCTGCTCATTGCAACAGTATTTGGACAGGGTCGTTCGATATCGTTGAGATTCACTGTTTATATCGCCGTGATCTCCGCAACCCAGTTGCTACTAAAATCTAATTCAAGCTAGCTATGGCTGATAGTCAGTTACTAAAGCGTAGATAATTGAGTTGCCTGTTTGCTTGAGTACAAACGGAACACGAGTAATACAGACTGTATTTACCAACCGGTGCTTCCACCACTCGACTTGCACCTGGGCACGCAAATACTTAGTCACGCGGTCTTGCATGTTTAAATTACAACGGCAGTTGGACTGCTCTATAAGCATATCCTAAGTAAATGTCTCAGCTCAGCATTCGATCCACGACTATATGTCGTTCACCTTGGAATCGTGCATTTGATTAAATGAGATATTTTGTCCTGTGTGTTCAGTAGTCGTTTAACACGCGTTTAACACGAACCATGGTTATCATCAACTAAATAGTCGGCAGAGCAAAAATTGCCCGACGCAGATTGAATTAAGTGTTTCAGAATAAAAAGAACGGACTTAATGATACTCATCGGGCGCATTAACGAACCCTAAAGAGTATACTGCCTGAATACGTCTCGACAGTCATTTGCATTTTCGAAAGCATCTAGACTGGAGACAGCATGAATATGCACTCTGAGCATGCGACTTAGCCGACTGATCAGTCAGCTTTTACATGCGAAGGTCATCATCCTAGTCCATTCGAAACTGTATGATGACCGCGTATGCATGAGACGTTCCTTCTACGTGTTGAGTCCGGATTAGTTATTTGTTTATTTTTGAAAACGCTGATGACATTCAAAACGTCCCGACTTCATCGAATGTCTTGTCGCTAAAATTACAATTAATACTAGCTTCCGTTTTGAAGGTACTTGCGTTCACACGTGATGTCTGTTTTCACGCGGTAGTAATCGTCCACATTCTACGGTTAAACCACACGACAGCTCCATTCTCCAGCCTTTTGAATGGGCCGTTCTCATGCCGTGTCGCTGTATTAGTGTCATCCCACAATCCGCCGACAAATTTAGCCAAACATTGGGTTTCCATGCAATAGAATAGCTAAAGCTGTGTTTTCATTATCATTGACTCATATGGAAAACGGTAGTTGTAACCGTCTTCTCACTGGGTTGGTTCGCTCCCAGGTCTTATCTGTTATTGTCCTGGCTGAAAGGGAACTGAGGCGAACTTGACACTGCATGCTATGCAGTTCTTCGATTCGCCAACCCTTTCATTGTGTGGAAGCCGCTCACGGTCGTAATTACAATTAAGTTCAAGCGAGTACAACCCACCAAATGTCTGTCTGTAATTGCAAACAAGTTTAACGCAATCGGTGAGTTTTACTTGATTGGGAGAACCCTGTTGCAAAGCTATTGACCAAAGTTAACAGATCAGTTACTGTGTCTTCCTCCAAGACAATCAGTTAACATGACTATTAATCACCAGCGGTTAAAAGCCAGCATATATATGTGGAGTGTACAAGCAGTCGTATGAAGTGTTGCCATTCTATTTAACTGCCTACACGAGGTTTGACGCTGACTGGTACATGCACTGTCTATTCAAATGTGGTTGATGCTCACCTCGCAAATTGTTCGTACTTCATAAGCTCTCAAATGTTTGGTTAACCATGGCAGTGCATTCCATTAGACCACATTATCTCGCACGGTTTTAGTGACAAGTCATCTGTTTTCCGCAATGTCGCGGGTCCCACGCATGTTGTTATTTCATTTGACCTCTGAACAGTACAAGTTGTTCGTATAGTTTACCCAAAAAGATAAGGAGTCCAGGTATTTGGATATTTATTCTGAATGTGGCTATGCCCGGCCACTAATTTTGCTTAGGTTTCTTAATGGAGTTTCTGGCATCTCAAACCCGGCGAGGTTGGGCTGTATCATGCTGCTCATCTAAGCGAGTTCTGTCAATTGATTTTGGGCTGATCTAAAATCGGACGACATATCTAGCTGACGTTGGTCTGATCTCACCACCGAACCTACCATGCCCACATCTGAATGTCTTTAATACGTTCACAATTGAGTGGATGGTCCAGACAGCGCTTATCGGTCGTAATCGTTGTGTCAGACTTGAGGAGACGAGAAATGATATATTTGTTTCTACAACTTAGAAAACTCATCCCCCGGCTGTTATTTTTTACCCAGTAGTCTAACTATTAATAATTTTTCATTGGTGAATTTTTTATCTATCGAGTTGTGTCTTGGCATTCGAAAACATCTCTTTACATTGAGTAACGTTTGGCGATGTGAACGTTAAAATGTCAACTGTCATTTGACGGCAAATCTATTGCAACATGAATGTCATTACACTGGGAATGAAAATACTTTCATCATTTTCTCGATAAGCATTAATCCTGCTATCTGATCTTTTACTTATTAGGATACATTACTGAGAAAATGAAGAATCGTAACCAGCGTTTCGAATCGATTCTTCTGTACCAACCGACCATAAGTACGAGTGGGATGAAGAACTTAAAATACAAAATCTAACGTGATGGAAGGTGTGTACTTGGCCGCTATGCTTGTGAACGTCTAGAATTTACTTTTTATGCACACAGGACTGTGAATTAAAGTGGCCTTAGCAAAACTTAGTGAGCACGAATTACTGCAGTGTGTTGTAACTCTGACTGTCAAATGTAAATTGATTGAACAATTTATGACCAATAGAATCAGTAAAACAATTAGACATGAAACACATTGAAGTGCCGAATGAATGCGTAAGTAATAGTTGAGAGGTCGTTCTGGCATATACTACACAGTTCGGTGATCAGCAGTTATTAATCAAGGTTCATGATGTGGTTACTATCTAAAAAGAAGCCCAGCCATCTGCTGATACAAGTAGTACCTACTACATCTTGGTAGCACAAACCTATTGGTACTGTTTGAAATGTGTAAGTATTGAGGAAATCCTGCCACAGAATGACAGGACTCTTGCATGTTAAAAATAATCAAATTTTGAAGAAGGGCTTCTACAGTGGTACAGATCTGTCGAACTGTAAAGGCCACAATATGTTGAAACGTATTCAGTTGTGTCTGTACAACTCAATTAGTCTGAATAACCAATTTAGACATTAAATCTCTAACAGAAAATTGTAGTGGAAGACTGTATCCGTGCAGCGGTGATGTCTTGCACCAATCGGCCACATTGAATGACCTTCGCTGATTTCCAGTCACTCCTTACTCATTCGTCCCGTAAGATTTTCAGCTAACGATGAAGGATAATTTGATATGAATGGATTCAGCCGAGGATGACACTGTCATCACAGTAACAGAAGAGCAAAGCTTTGTTACACGTCACTGTCCTGCTCTTTCGCAAAGAACATACACTGTATATTTTAGGATGTCCCGATATTATCTTTCCGTTATCCACTGTCGATTTAAGTTGATTCTATGAGTTACTACAGTCCTATCCTATACCTGTAGTGTGATCCAACTTAGACGGATTTCACACTGGGCAGAAAATGGAAAAAATATGCACCGCACTTTAGTCACAGGTGAGTATTCCAACCTAGTCAGGTCAGCAAACCTTCAGTGTATTCAACTGTGTTCAGATTTCTCACAATATGCTCCAATTACCCCTGTTCACTGTGGCATAGTGATTTAATTCGGTTGGAGCGTCTGTTTGTGGAAGCATTTTATCAGTGTTGTAGTGCAAGTGTGACCTGTCTGTTTTCACTCTCTACCCCCGCTGTGCTAATGCCGTCTGCTTGGGTTGGACCACAATGGTGATATAGAAGAAAAAGCAGATAGTCCCACTGGATATTCGTAAACTGACATGAAGTCAAGAAAGAATGATACGGGATGCGTAAGCTTGTCGGAGAATGAAAACCTCGAATGTTTGAAGCACATAAGAACAAAAAGAATCTTCTGAATGTATTTACATGTCTTGTTTCTCCTAGATATTTATTGCCAAGTCTGAAATACTTTCACCGATATACATCATTACTTTTACTGTCATCACGTCGAACTTATTGACATTGTTTTATTACGTCATTAATGGTCTTTATGCATTACATCCGTATTTCATCTAACGATATCACATGTACAGCCCATTAGCAGCACAGTCCTCTGAACCGGAAGTGAGTTCTTCACGTGGAGCTGACTTACACCAATCAGTCATTAATCGATCGTTATAGTGAACTTGAAGGACAGACAGTTGAAAGATAGAAAGATAACTAAACGAGATATTGAACTGCTATAAAGTTGTTAGAGTAAGCAACCGTTAAGGGTGCCATTTCGTTTTCATGTGATACCCGTCCTAGTGGCTCGATAATTACGATCCTTCTCTACGGTTAATCGATTTACCCGTGTTTGAATCGTCCAGTTTTCACATAATGTGGTTGTCTCAGTGTCTTTCAGAGTACCGTATACTACGGAGGATGGCTATTTAACTCTCCTTACTAGGACCCGTTCGACATGGTATCCACGACGTATTCGTGCTAACTGACGTGGAGCAGGCAACGCCTGTAACCGACTTTGCAGTGACATACAAAGAGAGCTTCGATAGAAAATCCTGACATTTTACTGTCCTAGCACGAAAAGGTATGGGGCAGACAGGACGAAACGAAGGCTAAATGTAAGAAAGAGAACCCAGAGGAAACAGGTTGAACATCACCGAATATTTTGTAGTTATGACTATTTTCCTGAAATTGATTGCTCTATGAGGACGCATAGCAGAAAAAACGCGGATGTTGAGTGCGACAACAAACAATCGTTTTCTTTGTCGACCTATTCTGCCCAAACTGTGGTATGAACGGTTCAACAGCCATTATGTTGGTACTCTGAATTAGTACCATAGTTAACTTACACGAGTAACGCAAACATATCATGGAACTGAACTTTTTAGTCTGACAGACCACAGTTTCCTTTGAGTCGTGGAGAAGAACGTCGTATGCCTTACTCACCCTGTTGCTCAAAATGGCGCGGGACCATCATACCTTAAACAAGCGAAAGTACAACTAGAAAAAAAAGGAACTTGTGGTCGTGGGTCGGTAATGTTTACAGCAGAACATGTCATCGATCATAAACGACGAAAATTTCATACTACAAGATGAAAGTGCTCCTCTACATTAAACTAAGGTGGTCGATGACATCAAACGACTATTGGAACATGAATCCTTCTTCGATGGACTCATGCAATGCCTTTGAACCCATGTTGAACACAGGTTTGGGATATAAGTCAACACAGTGTGATATCCGATTTAATAGGACTGAAATAAATTCAACAAAAAGCATAAGGATTTCAGGTTTATCTTAGTTTTACATTTTTTTCATTCACCTACTTTGTAGTATAAATGAAGGGGCACTTATGATTGCTTACAACAGTCGCATTCCCATAGACTTCCCAGTTGGTCCCTTTCGAAAAGAAGAACTAGACACGAGTTTCGCTCTTGTTAGAGCTGACTAACAGTGCATATCCTTGTTAGTGACATAGTTTCATTTGTCAGCCCTATTGATCACTTTGTGACCCACCTCAGATTTGACACGACCGATTTATCGCATTTGAACGTTCAGTTACTCTAGCTTGTGAGTAGTGACCAGCTTGTTCAATCATGGTGATAGGGAGCATAGTTACAGCCAATCAACTCTGGTCGACAACACTACAATCGGGACTTCGTATAAAGTGGAAATCAACGTGTATAAGATGTTTCATCCATATCGGCGTCAACCACAGACTGCAAGAATACACGCATGTCTCGGTTTTGTTGGACAAGGGATGATGCAATTCATAAACAAATGCAATATGCACACCTAACCAACCCGACTAACACATTAGTGTATTTTGATTAAAAATTGATAAGTCAAACAAGTGTGAACTACGTGCTGTCATAGTTCATTCGAACAGGCTTCTCGGTCAAGACAATCTTTGCCGGATGATACAGTGTTACATATTGTAAACGTTTACATAAAAGTAAGACTTTTGCAAATATCCGCTTTACCAACACATTGCTGAAGTTGCGCGTAACACAGATTTTGGGAAACAGGTTAACAGTCGTTAGCTGATGAACTAACAAGCAACTGTTGGATCGGTCACACAGAGTTACGTGGAGGGGATCATAGATAAGGGGACCCAATAACTTGTTCAGTAGCAGCAGAATATCCAGTGGTTTCAGTTATGACTCCGAGAGGCATAAAACAAACGGAACATATTGTGAGTGTTTAAATCGTCGTAACACAATCAGCTTCGTGTTACGTCTAAAAGACGAGTCCCTGCTGTCTACAAATTGCACCAAAACTACTGAATTATGTTTGCGGAATCTGTACAATTTCGTTGTAATTAAAGTTATTTTATCCATCAGCTAGACTCGTTTCGTTAGGTAAACACACATCGTGGCAACTGCTATTGTGCTACTAAACCGGATTTTCCAAGCTGAGCAATACAGTTGGGAGTTGTCACTTAAGAAATGTTGTTGTGCTTGCATGAAGCCCATTTAACCGAAAAACATTGAATGCTACTCATCTTTCCGAGAAAAACAGGAGAAGATTCAGTACACTAGCCATAGAAGCAACTGAAAATCTGTCAACGATTTCAACAACAGTCCTTCAGATAATTCAGTCGGCCCGTTTAATGATTTTTTTTACTATGAACGAAAGGCTATTCCCCTGCGTATATGCCATATTACGTGAATAGTGAGATATACCTTCCTATTTTCCGACGCTTAAGCAAACAAATGATGAACTTTTAAGTATACTGTAACCAAAATATGAGAATCGTTGGCGAGATAGTCAAAAAGTTGGCTTGATTGTTCTAGTGTTAAGTATTTTCCAACCACCTTGCACAATGTTTTTATTACCGTGACGAGAATCCGAATTCTGCCAAGCGAATTACGATAGCTAGGACGAACCACCGTACCGTTTAGAAGGGTTTGCAACAATTTGGCGACGGAAGAACCCACAATGTCAATAAAGTTCGAGCAGATTCAAACCCTTCTTCAACAACAGCAGAAACAATTCGAGCAAGCGCAATTAAAACTGATTGAAACATTGACGCAGAAGTTGAGTTTCCAGCAACCGACAACGGGATCCAACGAATCCGTCGAACCCATAACGGAATCTTTGATCAACTCAATCAGTGAATTCCATTTTGACCCTGTAATTGACACCACGTTCGAGTCTTGGTTAAAAAAGTATGGAGATGTTTTCAAGGTCGAACCGTCAGACGCTGATGATGCTCGAAAGGTGAGGCTGCTGCTTTGCAAACTTGTTACCTCAGAACACGATCGGTACATCAACTTTATCTTGCTGAAGAACCCAAGAGAGTTCGGCTTTGACGAAACCACACAGACGCTGTCCCAAATCTTTGGCGACCAGTCATCACTGTTTAATATACGCTACAAGTGCCTGGAGCTCGTGAAGTCAGTAGATGATGACTGGGTAACGTACGCTGGAACAATCAATCGGGAGTGTGTACATTTCAAACTTCGAATTATGACTGAAGATCAATTCAAATATCTGATTTTTGCTTGTGGACTCCAGTCACCGAAGGAAATAGACATCAGAACACGGATTTTGGCGAAAATAGAACAATGTCCCGAAATCGCACTGCGGGGTATCACTGCTGAATACTCACGTTTAATGAACCTGAAGCATGACACCGCTATGATCGAACAGAGCAGTCAATCAAACGTCTACACGATGTCCTCAGATGTCCCTGTCAAGGCTGCATCAATGTCGGAACGCGACAGCTGAAGAAAACCGCCCCACACCATGTTAACAGTGCGGTGGATAGCATTCTGTTCGCTGTTGCTCATTCAAACAGCATCGATGCACCCACTGCTCACGACGGGGCCACAAAGTAGATCATTGCCGTTTCATCATCCGATCAACCAGAGCTCCCGCAAACCACACAAACCCCGCTTCTCAAGAACACAGGTAGTTCTCGCAGCAAAAAACCACAACCGCTGGACGCGCAGAATGTTTGTATCTGTCTTCATCAACGGCAAGTCGGTCAGACTACAGCTCGATACAGCATCCGACATTACATTAATCTCTGACCGCACGTGGCACCTGATTGGTTAACCCACAATACGCCCGACAACCCAATTTGCCCGGAGCGCTACTGATAATCAATTGCCTATCACTGGCGAAGTCCAATGCACTGCAGCCCTCAATGGATCATCAATCAGCGGGACCTGCTACGTGGCCCGCAATCCTGGCATGAATCTTCTTGAATTTGATTGGGTCGACAGACTGCATTAATTTGACAGACCATTATTCCAAATCTGCAACCTCACTCGAGCTCAGCAGAAGCCCACGATGATTCCAGAAGTCCATCAGCAGCTCACAAACGCTCTGCAGCCAAGATACTTGGACTTGTTCACAGTAGAACTTGGCTGCTGCTCCAAAATGAAGGCAATTTTATCCCTTCGTCCGGGAACGAAGCCGGTATTTCGATCCAAACCTCCAGCACCGTATGCTGCGCTGGCAACTGTTGAGGAAGAACTGGAACGTCTTCAGAAAGCTGGAGTGAAACTATTCAGCATGGCGACCCCTATCGTCGTGGTCAAGCAGGCAAATGCAACAATGCGACTATGTGCAGACTAATCTACAGGCCTAAGTGACGCTCTCGAGACGCATCAGTATTCTTTGCCGATACCAGATGATCTCTTCACGAAGCTGAATGGCGGCAAATGTTTCGCGAAGCTCGACCTGGCCTAGGCTTACTTACAAGTGCCAGTCGCTGAATAGTTCAAAGAACTGTTAACAATTAATACCCACAAAAGACTTTATCGATTCAACCGTCTGCCATTTGGCGTAAAAACAGCGCCAGCCATCTTCCAACAAGTGATGGATACGATGCTTAGAGATATTCCCGTTGCGGTTGCCCACCTAGACGACATTATAATCATGGGTCACAACGCAAAGAATCTGGAACAGAAGTTGGACCAAACTCTTACTCGTTTGAGGGAATATGGCTTTCGACTTCGCGCCGACAAATGCAGCTTATGAATGTCCAACATCAAATACCTTGGATTCATTGTGGACAAAGACGACCGACGACCTGGCCCAGACAACATAGAAGCCATAGAGAAGATGCCGCCTCCAACGGATGTATCAACTTTACGGTCTTTCCTAAGATTCGTCAGCCACTACAGTTCTTTCCTCCCGGAATTCCATCGAATCCGAACGCCAATGAACCGGTTGCTCATGAAGGATGTCAAGTGGGTGTGGTCAAGAGAATGTCAGCAATCCTTTGATCGCAGATGCATCCAACCATGCAATCAGTGCTCTGATATCACATACGTTCCCAGATGGAAAAGAAAAGGCAATCGCGCATGCAGCAAGGGCGCTTACACCCCCTGAACGAAACTACAGCCAGATCGAGAAGGAAGCCCTCATTATAATCTTCGCAGTGAGAAAATTTCACAAAATGTTGTACGGGCGACATTTTTCGCTGTTGACGGATCACAAACCGTTGCTCGCAATATTCGGCTCAAGGAAAGGAATCCCGGTTTTACGGCCAATCGCTTGCAAAGATGGGCAACAATGCTTCTTGCGTACGACTTCACGATACAGTACCGTTCCACAACTAGCTTTGGTCAAGCTGACGCCTGATCCAGACTTATCGGATCACAGGCACCGAACGACGAGGACACAGTAATAGCAGCGGTCAATATCGAACCTGATGTACACCTCATCATCAGCGAGACTGTCCGAGCACTTCCAGTGACAGCAGAGATGATCGCGGAGTCTTCTAAATGGGACCCCATTTTGAGACAAGTAATGATGTTCATCCGCACTACCTGGCCGCACGCAGACCTCAGTGGTGACTTACGGGAATACTTCCATCGTCCAGAAACGCTTACGACCGTGGACGGATGCATCATGTTCGCCGACAGAGTAGCAGTCCCTGAAGCTCTCTAACGACAGGTGCTCAAGCAGTTCCGCAGTGGGCACCCAGGGGTCAACCGAATGAAGTCACTGACGCTCAGTTTTGTATACTGGCCGCGAATGGATAAACAAATTGAGAAACACTGCCAAAACTGCACAACGTGTTGTCTGGCTGCAAAAAACTATGTGAAATGTGAACTACACACTCGGTCAACAGCTCAAAGACCGTGACAAAGGCTCCACATGGATTTTGCTGGACCACTCAATGGACAAACGTATCTGGTTATCGTCGACATCTACACCAAGTGGCCGGAGGTTCACATCCTATGACAGTCGAATACGGACAACACTATACAGAAGTTATCAGAACTCTTCAGTTGCTTCGGACTACCAGAGATGTTGGTCATAGACAACGGATCCCAATTTACCTCTTCCATCTTTGAAAACTACTGTCAACGGCTAGGCACCCAACACATGCGATCCCCAGTTTACCATCCTCAGTCAAACGGACAGGCTGAAAGGTTTGTCGACACCTTGAAACGAGCGTTGTTGAAGGCCAGAGGAGAAGGTCCCCCAAGCCATGTTTTACAGACCTTCTTGACCAGTTACCGGACAACCCCAAATCTGAACGTCCCGGATAGCAAGTAGCCGGCAGAATGCATGTTCAGTAGAAAACTGAGGACTGTTTTTGATACCATGATTCCGCATTTAAACAAAGAGGGAGGACGTAATGCAGAATTGAAAAGACAGCACAATCAAAGACAAGAGGCTCGTGCACGTTACTTCACAATCGGCGGGCCGGTACTTATACAAATATTTCACGGTCCGCCGAACTGGAGGAAAGGAATAATCGTCCAACGGCGAGGATCAGTCCTCTAGGAAGTGAAAGTCGGCGAAACCACATGTGTGCAGCACGCAAACCAGATTCATCGGAATCGCGGAGATACACTGTACGCCCAAGAAGAATCAGCCGCGCACACGTTCGACTTGAAGAGAGAACGCCCTAACGAAACCGAACATCCGACAGAGCCGACGTTACAATCGCAGGACAATGAGCGCAGGTATCGCATGAGGTGGAGACGGCGGACGAACAGATGCTGCATACCGGTCAAGTCCATTCAAGTCGATCCTCGGACGCAGTCCTGCGATTGAACCCACAGTCTTCAGGGAGGAGATGTTAGGGTTCTCACCCTGTGACCGTCTCAGGGCGCCTCCGTCGTAAGAAGGAAGAAGAAAACCAATTGACTCAGTCTTAACTAGCGGAACTGTTCAAATCGGTTGAGACTTTTTATACCGCTATGCACATGTGCGATCCTAACTCTTTCTCGTGATTTGGTGGAAATGTGTGGACGTTATGTGCCATATAAATACTTTGTACTTGTCGCCCTACCCGCACCACGTTTTGGAGCAGAATAAAGCATCTTATTTTGAACGCGTCTTTTGGCTTGCCTTGGGAGCGAATACGGGACAGTCGCAGTACTTTTCGGGACCGAGGTTTTCGTGTTAATTATTACCGTGAGGAGAATCAGAATTTTGCCAAGCGAATTACGATAGCTAGGACGAACCAGCGTACCGTTAAGAAGGGTTTACAACAGTTTTGTATTTTACTGAATATAGGTTTGAGCGAATATCTAATTCACCTGAAGTCATAAGCTCCGTTAACTATTTTAAGTACGGTTCTTTCAGTCGACGATTTTGAGCACTTTAAAATCGATTAGCAAACGAAACAGACCAGAGGATTACGGCTACTCGTGTATGAATACATCCTTTTGTTACAAACTAATTAGTCGCCTTATGTAAGGCAAAATGGACTCCCTCAATAAATACGTTAACCGAGTCTGCAAACGGACGCTCTGAATTGTAAAGGAAGAAATTCTGAGTAACTTAAGCCGACATATATCGATGATAGGAAATGTCAGTCCGAGTATTTACCGTTGGTCCTTTGCCTGTGACTGGGCAACTTCACATAATTTGTTCATCAGTCAAAAGACTATCCAACCACGCTGATAATTGTTTTACACATAATTGAAAATGCACCAGTGCCTGACAGATTATCTCAATGTACACTACAATTTTTGTCACCATGGGAACTGTGAGGGACACGCGAAATAGTTTCTCCATAGTTATCGATTCGCCTTCAGGCGTTGCACCTCTAGGCATTTTTGACATTTCAGCGCATGTTCTTGGACCAGTTAGATGGAATAATTGGTTTCTTGTAGTCATTGTATGTATGCTTGTGTGTGTGTTTGTGTGTGCATGTAGCTTACTATGATCATCTCTGTTCGTTACCGTCAAAATGCTACATGTGCTCCTGTTGATAAAACTTTCCTTTTTGAATGTCGCAGTGAATCATTCCGGCTGAATCATTCGTTTATTTTTGGTCATCAAGAATGAACAAGTAAACTACTACCGTTCCAATCTATTGTTAAACGACACCGTTATTGCATGACCTCCATGTTCCTGTATACATTAGTCTGAATGCAAACCAACTCTTTACCAGGCAAAACCATTCGCGTTTAATAACAGTACGGTGCTCAAAAGATGCTCGATATATGGTTAGATAGCAAGGTACTTGCGTGAAACGAACGAAACTCACCATGTCAAAAATGGAGGCCACATTTCATTTTAAAATGCCTAAACCTACTTTGGATTAAGATATTCACATTATCATGAGACAGGATCATTTTCACCTGTTACACTGATTTGCTTCATCCCGTGAGTGGAAAATAACATGCTTCATAAGACATGAAACTGATCTGGTATCTGTTTACATACAAGAAATGTGCGGGAAAATCTTGTATATGTAATCTATGAAACAGTGTATTGTGCCACAGAAATATGGGCACATAAAATGACAAAACACTGTGCACTCGGATCCTCAATGACCCCTCAGATAGGGGAGAAACTGTTATGATCACACCGAGCCATAACGTGCCTACAGAGTCCTTGAATCCATGTGACAAGCACACGTGAGACAATTTCCTCCTTTCAACCTTTACCGAGCGGAAGTGCTGTCTGTGCACCTGTGCCTGAAGTTCGTATCAATGACAGTGCTGTTGACGGCTACGCAGACTTCTGCTACTTGGGTAGCAGTCTGTCCACCAATCTGCCTACAGACAGCGAGTTACGAGCTCGCATGACAAAGGCTAGTGATACCAGCGCACGCCTTGAAAGACATGTTTGGAAGAACCACAGTATGAAGCCTAGCAATAAGCTCTTTGTCTACCGTTCAATAGCGTAATCTATAATGATGTTCGGCAGTGAAACGTGGACACTTAATCAGCTGAACGTGCGTTATCTGAGCCGTTTCTATTTGCCTTGTCTAAGGCTTATTTTGGGTATGTGGTGGTCGGACATGGTTCCGAACATTGGAGTTCTGCGACGAGCGGAAATGGACGCGGATGGAAGCGAAGCTGATGCTGGATCAGCTTCGTTGGCAAGGTCACGTTCTTCGAACGGGGCGATGACCGTATTTCAAAGCAAGTGCCTTACCGGCAGGTGAAATCACGTAAACAACATCTTGATGGTCGAAAACTGGGATACCAAGGTGTTATCCAGGTCAGTCTTTCGCGTAGTTACACTGATTGTAGATGTTGAGAAGATTTGGCGTTGAACCAGAGTGCCTGGAGAAATATGATCCGGACGGAGGTCCACAAGTTCAACGAGTAGTCATTGCGCGGCCGAGAACGAAAGCTCGCGGTAAGCAAAAGAATCATCAGTGCCATAGGTCGTGGTGACATTACTATATGGTGTTGCGATGACTATGATCGCAAATGCATTGGCCCCTTTGGATTAGTAGGTCACCAACTCACTCGTAGTACACCGTCGGCTAAGATACGAGTACGTTAGGGTAAAGTAGGTTATATCAATTATTTTTTTCTTGTTCACATCAACCAACGTCGTTTGGAATTCATCCACTCTGATTTTCAGTAATCTGGGTGTCCATGGCCTTCTACATTTGTTTTTCCTTAATTATATTGATGTGCTGTGTAATAAATGTTTTTGATGTTTTCTCCCAGTCCAGCTGTTCTTCTATGTCCTCCCTAGAGTGCTCTAGCATGTACTCCCATAATGAACTGCTTCTTGTATTATATTTTCAGTATTTTCTTCCTAGTTTAGATCTTGCTTTTGGAAGCTGTCTCTGTTTGCTTCCGGAGAAATAGGAGATTCAGTTTCGTGATAACCTATCAACTGACTAACCAGCATTGACCGGCTGGACACAGTCTTCACTCACACATCTACTGGTCTTATTCTTGTGAGTTTGCGCTGGATGTGTGAATGAAGCTATAATTGATGCAGCACAAGTCAGTTATGGTGATGGTTAGACATAGGTGTCTTTTGGTTTGTGATAGGCTAATCCAAACCGGATGCCACCAGCCGTGTATAAATGCACTCTGATACGATGAGCTGAAATAAAACGATATTATATGAAGTCCAAGCTGCCAAACGGATGACCGTTGTACAACTAAGCGCAATTACGACACAGAAGGATAATTGCAGAGGGCTGCTCAGTATCTTTATGGCAAAATCGGAATATTGTTTGACATACATGATGTCACACGGGTTCGAGATCCACTTTTGTGTTCAGCTAGAACGGATGTGCATGAACGTAACATGCTATCGATTCGAACAAATATACGTAGACTGGTAACTTAATCGGATGCAAAGAAAGGCACGCATTTTACGTGGTGCCTTACTTCAGGCAAGTTAACACGTAGCTCTAATTTATCAACAAAATTGCAGTTGTAGTCAAGGTAACTGAGAGTGTATATTATGATAATATGCCTCATGCGCTTAGCAATCGTCTGATAATACGTTACGACTATGAGTGTGAGGCACAATATGTCATCGGTACTGTACACAGCACAAGCTTACGAAATTTGTCAGTTTTTACATTCCTCATTTTCTGTTGAAGTTGTCAGGACGACAATGAAAAGTTTATCCGCATACAAACTGCAAAACATTTTTATTAAGCAAAAGATGATGTTGCACTCCCAGTTGTCGGATAGTTCGTGTTGTCTAAATCTCACAGCAACTCAGAATCAACCGGTCCAGTTGACCTAGTGATAATCCAAATCAATTAATCCTATGTTAAATATTTTTTGGCACTGTATCATAGCAGTAGTTTGTAACAAGAATACGTTAAAATGATCAGTAATCAAGGAATTGAACACGACTTTGTTCTACTACATAAACATAATCGGTAAAATGTAACCCACACACAATCGAATCATTCCGCCCTATAATTCGCACAGAGTCAGTAAGCATCGTTACTATCAAGTCACTCAGAACCCCAGATGAGATACTGACCTATTATCTGTCTACCAAACAACCTGAATTGCTTCGCCTCAACCACCGTGTAGTTAATTGACCTAGCCTCAACAATGGGTTAGGTCATCCCTGACGGTACCTGAGGAGGTTAATCTTTTATGCATGTTGTAGAACAGTTCAGTACTTAGCGGTTGCTTTGCTTCCTACCAGGTAACAGAATTTACTTTACGCCTAGATCTCTGGGGAAATAGAGATGCTCTGAATGTTTTAACCACTGGTCCACTCCGTTAGTCGGGACTGGTTGATCCGAACACATTTCAACGTGTCCACTCAGTTTGTGGCCAACGCAAGCGTTACGTCTGTCCGATTTGCGAACCAGCATCATAGCCGTTGAAGCATTGTTGATTCAATCTTGGAAAGTCTCGAACACACAAAAGATACCAGCTAAATTTAAAAACGAACATCTCCAGCTTCATTCGAGTGCAGCAAATTCGTCAGAAACTGAGATTTAGGTGTGTCTGTGTCAATCAGGCTTAGTTCAGCTTGTTCAGACATGGCCAATTTAATCGCGGAGCAGACAGACATCTAACAGCTTGAAGGTGTTCAACGTGGTGGTCTGTTTGAATTTGAGCGCAACATATGATTTTCAAATTATGAGGCTTTTCACTCGTGTACACGTGACGATGACTCAATGAGTTTATCCACACATGCTCAGGTTAATTCCCTTGTTTGATGTTACGCCCCAGTTTGCGGACGAGTCTGGGCCCCGTGTCCCATATCTGACGGTTGGATTGACGCACTAGTGTCGCCTCGCTGATTCGGATTAGGGTCGAATGTAAACCGAGTTCTATAACATCTGCGAACGTCGTTGCTCGGTTAGCGGCTACGGCAATCCAATACATGACCCCCCATAGACAGTTATCTCTAGGAGCCGGACGATGAGCTAACTTGCTGTGCATATGCTGTGCATACGCTAATCTCACAAACACAAGGGTCGGATTGTAAAGTCCAGGTCGGACGAGGATATGCACCACTGTAGAGCTCTAATACGAGTGAAACTCTAGTGCTTTCTGACGAAGTGGGCCGGCAGAAAGGTTTGTCTGAATGCTAGGACTATTTTCTATGGTTCAAAAACGAATAGAGACGGCTTAAGAGCCGGTGTAGGTTGCTTTAAAGCTTGTAGCTGTCACTTCTGAGCCGCTCACAGTTGGCTGAGAGCCAGCTAAGGTCCACAGACGAGATCACTATTGTTGGCTTCATCAAGGAGATGCGGTAATGAACTACATCGTTTTCGTAACCATATGACATTCTGCAAAAGTCTATTCGACATACATGCGACACCGTTCTACTGGTTGCATGGTAGGCTGTGTCATTGTATTTACATTCTAATCAGAGAACCTTTCAATAGAAGATATACTGGTTGGTAATACATTTTGAGCAGATTCCATTGTCTCTTCTATCAGTTTCTGTTCACTTGTTGTTTTATCGCTCACAACTGAACATAATCCATTAGTGAATTCATTCAAAAGACTGTCACTAGCAGAATCTTACTTCAGTGCACTTCCTCAAAAGATTTTACTGTTTATTCCATGATGGTGAGCCACAAGTCATAGATTGTTGCTGTTTCATGGACACTAGGCGATCTGTTATTCCTCGTCTATAATAACGCTCTCCTTTTATCTACAATCAATCAATCACGTTTGTAAGAATTGACAGTTTAAACGGTATCGGGCATTTGTTTTGATGGTGTTACATCTCCGATCCCACTGTTCTCTGCAATTAACTAAGATTATTTGATTTTGCCTCAGTATTCAGGATATTCAAGCTCTTGTGTCTCCGATGACCTTAATTCCGGTATCTGATACGATAAATCCTACTTGCGGTCAACCTTATTTGAGTCAGTGAAGGCGCGTAGGTACGCCTCCTAAACAGTTACGATGTAGACTCCTGAGTGCACGCCACTGATTCCCAACGTACAGAAGTTACTGTTCCATAAAGAACATTCGAGCGATGATGTATGTGTATCTGACTGTTACATCCTAACTGTGTTTGATTAAGGCTAAAATTGAGTCATCTTTTACAGTTAGAGTAAAATAAACCTATTCATAGAGATCAGTAATGGAAGTTACTCGTGCAGACTAGGGAGCTGGAATGAGTTTGAATAAAACCGAACAAGTATTCATTCATCCCAGTCTCATCTCATTGTCTAACTGGTCTTTTCCCATGGTGTGTCGAATTCCGTCCTGACGAGTCCATGGGTTCACGTGACGTACTGTTCAAAAATCGGATTGTACATGATTGTGTCTGTGGATGTAGGTGGGTGGGCAGAACCACGAATCATCTCGGGTACTGTAACGGCAAACACAAATCTAACTGACTGTAACGAAATTTCTCCTACAAACCAGATTCGATATCCTTCAAAGCGCTGTTTCAACTCAGACTGAAGTAAGTATTTCATAATGATAAGCCACGTCAGCACACACATGGTATTCCAAGCTGCAAACTCAAAAGTAGTTGGTGATCAGACTTTCATAGATTTGGTAAGGATGTGAGTGTTGTTATTCGTGTTCACTTTGTTTTATCAGGTATGTTGTAAAGTGATGTTATGGACAAATCTATTGTTTATCCGATTAGTGGTTACTGTTGGTCCCCTCCCTTTTTTCACCAATTCTCTCACCATACTGGTTTTTAGTATTCGACAAATATGCTCTTAAGCCTGTCTAACTTGCACGAATTTTCTACCCATAACATTTTAATCATTGCATTTTGGGTTCGTAATAATGCTTGAACCTTCGTCGGTTTATTTATAGTGCACCATTGCAATGTACCTTAATGCCGAATATCTTTCAGTTGCACCGTGCAACTTCAGCTTTTGTCACATATCTGACCATCTCAGATAGGTACCGGAGCACCTTTACCTTGGTATCTGCAAGTTTAGTTCATAAAAGTAACCAAGACATTCGATTAAAACGTAACTACACACGATTTCTTGAACACTGATGTTCCCAGTTTTCAAGTTGGACAGTTTGAGTCACTGTTTACTAAGCAGCCCTACTAAGCCCTACTACTGCGGAAACTTAACGAGATCTTCGGTGCAAAAACAATGTTGTAAGGAGTACCGTGTATTTCCTGCTCCTGAGAGAGCTCGTTGACAGTTTCTAATGATTGAAATAGCGTTTCAAATAACGGCAAAGAACCAAATCGTGATCAACTTTCTCAAACCCTAAGAGGTTTGCTAAAATGCACTTGCACAGGTTACGTGCAGGGATTACAGAGCTAAGCTCCGCCCATTCCCTTGTGGTGACAGCTGCTGACCAACTGGAACTTATTTTGCCCCACTAGGTTTTGTAATAACTGCAGGTGGTTAGAAAATAGGTGCATGTGAGCGCACTGTTTCTCTCTAGGGGAAGCCTAGTTTTAACAATGTATGTGGAAAAAATCGTCAACATATACTTTAGTGATTTTCTGGGCATGGCCAAAAAGGAAGCGCTATCTGGCAAGCTGAAGTTCTGTAATTCACAACACCCCGACCACCATGCAGATTCAGTTTCATTGTCTATAAAAACAGATGGAGTATCTTAAATTCACTTCGTTAAGCGGCGTAGATTGATTGGACTTCAAGTTGATCTACCTCGCCCATCAGAGTCAACAACACCTCTTAGTTAATAATACAAAACTGAGGAAAAAGGACACGTTAAGTGAAAGAACCGCAAAGGGACAGGACAAGACGGACTTTATCCTGACAGATAACAAAAGGTTGCAGAGTCCAGGTAACTGAGTCCAAATGTGACAGTCTCTGAGCTCCTGACCTGGCTTTGTAGCTCAGTCGGTACAACACTTGTCGCGTTTGGACATGCTGTTTCTTTCGCTGGTTGGAATCTAGCTGAAGTCCAGATTTTTCGCAGGTGGATCTCATTTGAATTACCAGATTTGCCACACTATTTATAAGTAATACAATGTCAGTGCTTAACGGTAACGTTGGTGGATTCCAGCATGAATTATCATGAAATTCTACTTGGGCAGTCGAGCCGCTGGATCATTTAGTGGATTTTCCATGACACATTGGATTGGACGGCTACCTGAGTCAAAATGAGGAGTTTGTGAGCCTTTGTCTGGTTTCGTAGGTCAACTGGTAGAACGCCTGTCTCGTTTGGACATGCTGTTTCCGTCGTTTGTTTGAATCTAGCCGAAGCTCTGATTTTCCACGATTAGGTCTCATCTAACTAGTATCAGAATGATACTGTGTAAATTGTTGAACACACAATCAACCAGCTTATTAAAGGATAACTTCAGACAGGATCAATCGACAAAATTATTCCTGAAAAGTTATCACTCAAAGACATTATGGCACCAAAAATTCACAAAATTCACCAGCCGTGCGTGCATGCGCAACTAATATTATGCTCGACTTGTTTAGAAATTAGTTTTTCTGATTGGTCCCGGGCGAGACCCAAAATGACTTTACACAACCTGAAAGAAACATTAGAATTTGTACAGCCGATTTCAAACGTAAGCCTTAGTCACAAGAGTTATGTACAAGCGTTCCGCTTGTTGATGTTTGCATCTACGTTGTTTGAAGCACTGAGTTCCCTTTAACCACTTCATCAGAGCAGAAAGAAGACATATGTTGCGATATGTTAACATTTCATTTACTCTCATCAGTCGCAAACGTAAAACATGCCAGTTATATACATCAAACAAATGAAGACAAACAGGGAACTAGACACGCCTACAAGAACACCAATTATTATGTAATCACGACCATGGCAACCCGATAGGTTGTCTCAACCACTTTTGTGCACACAGCGTCGGCTGGTAAGTTTGGATTAGCATCGCTTTACAGAAAGCTAACAACTTCGGGTTTCGATTGCGCAACAATATCTTGAATGAGTTAACTGGGTCAACTTGGTGACCTGTTGTCATGTGTTTAGCAATCGATGAGGTTGGATTTCGAGCCGTCAGTATAGCAAGTTGACAGTGATATGTCATCTGTTGTTTCAACCACTTCGGGATGAAGTATGAAAACGCACGCATATCGTTCAGTTGATACTGTGTGGATTTTTCAAAGAGTTAGCTGAACCTTCGTTTGAATCTCACGAGAGTTACAGGTAACATTTAATTCCGATCAACTTATGACAAAGTATCCTGAGTAGGACGCGCAAGAAGTGGTTTATTTGACTAGAAAAAACGAGTGTCAACCCTGGGTCACTGGCGTTTTGTGTTCCCTTGAAGTGACTTATTAGGATGCTTTAGATAGGTGCAAAATATCAGCAAGATATAGTTGCGCGTCCGAATTGACACAACTTTGAAAAGATTGCTAGTCGTTTCACACTGCTCACTGCTGAAGAACAGACACAAAGGAGTAGTTCGCTACTATAAACAAATGTTTATATCTACTGTCCTCTTTCCGGTGGAGGGGGACCTGAATTATTCGTGCGTTATGTTCATCAAACCACGGGATCCAAGTCTTCTGGAGAGGCAAACATATATCCTGCTCTGGCGGCAAGTCAGATGCAGCCAAATATCAACGCAACAATCATTTTTGTGTCCGGAAAATAATGTTATTGTTTCATGATCTTGATCTTGTAAACGGATTGAAAGCAAACGACATAATGATGGTTAGAAGTTTATCTGAAACATAGCACGTGATCCAAATAGTTGCCTGCGAGTCCAGGTAAGGAGTGCGTTATTTCAGAGGTTAGTTCCGTTTTAAATTGTTCAGTCATCTAGTAAACCCAAAATACATACGAGTGGGCAAATAATAAATCATAATATTGATTGTACCGGTAAGCTTTTTCCAAAATTTGTCTCTAACTCTGTCTATTGCATTGGTGACGGGCGAAATACAGGGGAGCTGAACTTCTACGTTCGGAAACTTATTCGACCACTGTCGCAACCTTGAGGCTAATCTATATGGAGGGAACACATTGACTATCTACCACATATCGTAACTAGAAATAGTCATAGGATATTTTAAGAGAGTAATTTCTACAAATCGTAAATTGTGCAGAATGAGGAAGATGAACTTGATCACAAGTATTATTGCCTGAAAAAACAAAAGAACTGTGTATAGATGTCAGTTCTTTATCAAGAAGACCGACGAATAAGACAGAAGAGTAATCAGTAGTGAATGAAGAAGAGTGTAACAATGAATGACACCATTATTCAAACTTAAGGCGTACGGAAACTTCTGAAGCGACAGAATAAAGGAACGGCTTCGAAAAATAACGGGCTGGTGTGAACCAATCAAATTAGACTGGAGTTAAGTGTAATGTTCAAATGCTTAGCTATGGAACATCCCAGCCTGTACTGAATATTTTCGTGAATAGCGGGAACTCCGATTGTTTTGGTTGTAGATTGTATTTTGATGCGTGAAAACGTCACACTTTGGCTTCGTGGAAAATTAAGTTCCAAATTTCTTAAAAATAATCAGCTCCACAGGAGAATTCTGAAGTTTATTGTCCTCCTCGTGTTTTGCAAAAGTGTTTAAAACCGTTGTACTGGATGCCGGTCGGGATAAAATGGGGAAATCTTTTCAATGGTTGTCCACATACAGAGTCAGCCTTCTAAATCACTGACTGAACAAAGAATGTGGATGAAAAGTGTGCAATTTTTTGGTCGTTGAGATTAACCTCAACGTTATCAGACTGACATGGTCAAAACGTCTTGTGCGCAACAATGTGTGTTTTCTAACCAATCTATGCAAGGCAAAGTGAACGAATATTCTTGTGTATTGACATACTTTCCAGTTTATCATTTGGTTAAGATGACTAAAATTATTCACTTTTGAAAGGTCGTTGACTGATGGCGCACAATCGACGTTGGGTTGAACGGGGATTACATTTGGGGAGAACATATGTGTATTCGTGGAAAATCCGTTCACCAAAAAGGCAGTTTCAGACGCACCCGTAGAATCTTTCGATCCATAGACTAACTGTTGGCAAAGAAGACAGGTATCTACTGAGAATAATGACATGGGGATCTGTTAGTAGATGCATCTTCTAACAAATCAGCGAAGGCAAATCACGTCATATCGATCGATCGATTCGGCTTTGAATGAATTTGTCTGCTTTAGCTCAGTCAATTGATCAGATTACAGTTGCATGATCGAACACCTGTACGTTATCTGAACTGTTTACTCGCGTTTACTTTTTGATTCGTTCCAACACTCTGACTGCCATATATGATCGTCATGTTTGATTTGCTCTGCATCTTGTCGCCCTATAAATTTAGAGCCTCTGTAGCCTAATTCTCACTCGAGTCGTCCTTCCAATGAACGCTGCTGACGTATCTATTCTCTTTCTCGGTTTTGGGTCAAGCGATTCAGCACGTCTTAAAAGGGACGACCCAGTAGGATCCTTTGGTTTCGAACATACATTAGACAAATTCAGTAGCCTTCGAGTATCCTTACACACATTTTTAGCACTTTCAAACTGTATTGTCCTCGATAAAATCGTCCCGTATATGGTCTTCCTCTGCCTAAGCGACACAAGGAAACAGGAATAGATTGGGTGTCTGGATGATGTTTAGGATGCAATCTTAGCTGGTATCTAATCATCCGGGTGAACAAATCAATATCCTGCTTCCGTCAATCAATTGAATTTCTTTCACAGAAAAGAGGTAGAGCACATGTACACACGCCGCAACGCACTGTGACGATCCACTTTTCATGTACGGAATGAATCACTTAATGTGGTCATGCCAGTTTAACCGAAAGCTCAATACACTGTTGGTGGTCTGCTTTGTTTGTATTCCATATCCTTATTGTTTAGTTTGAGTCCCAGCGGGTTCCCTAGATGCTGTCAATGAGAATAAACGATACGTTAACGTTATCAAATGCTGACCACTTGGCGGAATTATTTTTGGCTCTACTACTCATTTTAGATATGTGCAACTCGCCTTACAATGTTTTGGCCAAATGGCTCGCCGATCTGCTCGAACCTATTCGATTGGAACTAGCAAAACACAATCTCTGGGATAAGTTTCCTTTCATCGACGTAATCCAAGACCTGAACATAAACAACCAAAAATTGTTCTTATTCGATTTTGCTTCACTAGTTACGAACGTGCCTCTACAAGAGACAATTGACTATTTACGCGATTATATCCAACTTAACAAAAAACATGTGGGTATCTTAAAAGATGAAATGAGAGAACTGCTGGTACTTTGTATTAGTGACGTTCAGTATTTGTTCAACAGTGTTATATACCGACAGGAAGACAGACTGGCAATGGACTCGCCTCTAGTTCCCTGTTAGCTGACGTTTTTATGAGCAAATTGCAAAATTACCAACTGAGTGTGATCACTGAAAAATTTACATTTTATAAACGCTATGTTAATGATAGTTCATGCACCGTCGAACAAAATTCTAACACGGACAAAATTATGGTGGCTTTTAACTCAGCTCATAATAGTATTAAATTCACCAAAGAGTCAGACAACAATGGTCAAATGCATTTCTTGAATGTTGGCATAGTAAGATGAGAGGATAGTTTAATCCAACAAAGTGTTTACAGGAAACAGACTTGGAATGACCAGTATATTCACTTTGGCAGTTTCGTTCCACTAAGTCAAAAACGAAGCCTCATTCGATATCTGAGGAGTAGGGCATTGAAGATCTGCACCGCTGATATTTACAAGGTGACCTAGATATTCTACAAGAAGTGTTCATGCAGAAAGGCTACTCAACGCGTTTCATTCAGAAGGGGATGCAGACGGTAAAGTCGATGCCTATGTCACCCTGTGTGCATAAGAAGCTTGCGTTTATTAGTCTTCCTTTCAAAGGAAATCCTATGGCCGAAGTTATCTCAAAAAAGCCGAGAAAGTCAGTCGAAACAACCTGCCTTACCAGTGAATTGCGCGTGACTTTCCGTTCAACATCTGTTATTATTTCACAACTCAAAGACGAACTTCCATGTTCCACAACTAGCTGCTGTGGGCACTCATTTGTTTTGCTTGCGTCGAGCATCATGCATTGGTCGTACAACTATGCGATTTTCTGATAGAGTGCGTGGAAATCGTCTTGCGTGGTTGAACAGTAGTGTGCTTAAAACGGTTTTAAGCGTGATTGTTGCTCACAAGACCGACTCTAATCATTTTGTCAGTAAAAGAGACGCTTTTCAGATTGTCTACCAAGTGATTGTTTACCGTATATATATATATATATATATATATATATATATATATAACGGATGTACGTGCCCACACTATATAGACACAGCTTAGCATAGTGTACCTAGGATTGGCGGTTTGTGCTACTTACAGTCGTTCGAGTTTGAACGCAGCTTCATTTCTAAATGCTATTCAAACATTTTGGGTTAAAAGTCCTATATATATATATATATATATATATATATAATCCCTTTACAGGTAGTGCTAATGGGACTGGTATTCGAGTGTGTAAGAGTTGTGGTGAGCAACACGAAAGGCTGTATGTTCAGTCCGCACTTCTGTCTAACTCCATCTGAGGAGTCCAGACAAGAAAGAAACCGGTCGGAAAATGTCGATTTGATGATGTGCAACATGAAACATTATAATAATATGATAGATAACAAAGTCGGGAGGCAATTATTCTAGCATTATGTAGAATATCTCAACACAGTGGTGAGATATGGTCAGAGCCCACAACGGATAGATTACGGACAACACGTGCGACCGACCGGGTCATCACTAAACGAAGTCGGAGCAGCTGGCGAGGAATGGCGTATAAAACTCCACTACATAAATCCAAACGGGCCAAACGCACAGAACCAAGTAAAAGTGCACAGAACGTTTAAGTGGGAACCTCCGTGCTTTGTAGGCTGGAATTCCTATCCATAAACACGAGCACGTGAGTGACATGAGAACGCGAGAATTGGACAGTGAATATCCCATTTTATTGATCGATTTTTCGTTATAATAATTGCGTCTGTTTACGTACACTTGTCTAATCCGAAAGGGTCCTGATTTGATGCTAACTAGATCGTACGAGAGCCGAGATTTAGACCCAGTGTTCTATTACGTATGGCTTATCCGTGTCACCTTGTCTATACCTATTGCACAACTGTTTAGGTGAAGGGTTTATTGTCCAGAATGTGCTAGACTCAACAATGATGGAGGCGTAAGTGGGTGCGTGTGCAAACAAGATGACACGCATTGTTTCCATTCTTGACAGATCTATTTACATTCACCGTTCAGTCTGACGTCACGATTATGAAGACAAGTAATCATGAAAATGAGTTTTATGTCTGAACCATAAAAAAGTAAGATGATTGGCCTGTCTTTCAATTTCACCACGAAGTATCTTAAGTTTTTGCTTATGTTGCAATTTGATTGTACATATATACAATGCTCAATAAAGTAACCTTCTTCGTTCGAACACATTGGGACTTGGCTACTGGTGGTTGCTTTATTATGAGTTTAATACTTACATTCCATACTGTGCATCTTCCTACTTCTGTCGTCTCCGGAAATCAAATCTCAGAACTTCGGTTCAGTTAGATGGCAGTATCAATTGCGTTAATATTACTAGGGAGCTCATCACAAAATTATACAAAACCCAACCATTTCTTTCTCTTTCTGTCACTATGAAGTATTAAGAATCACATAGCAAAATGTAAAACGTCAAAAACGAGGTTTACTAGTTGCTGTGTATAACGCCGACAAACGTGCGAAATGCGGATGCCACCGTTTTTATGATTAGACTGAATTAAAAATAACTCTAGTGTTAGTTCTGTGCGCAAAGTATTTTTAAAAGGACTACTGCTCAGTCATTCGTTTGTACTGCCTGAATGAGATGGCGAACAAGCTGCACATAATCGCCGAATCTTACTGTACGTCCAGCAAGTCGGTCTTAGGTTCAGCCGATACTCCACTTATTACACGAGTGCACGTAAACACGAATCAATAAGGTCTTGGTGCTTGTATAAGATTTCAACTCTGTGTGCACGTGTTCGCGCCACTAGTTATGGTTAAGTGATATTGTAAGCAAGTTATAAGCTAATCATTAAACCGACTTCCTGGACGTACAGTATCATGAGTGAACTAAACGCGTGTTCCTCATTCAGTGTTTATGGCTCGCTCGGAAGATGGATCATAATTTTCGATGTTCTGTTAAAATAAACAGTCAACAGTCAGTGAATGAAGCTCAGCTGGTTCACCGGTGATTTGATACGTTAGTCTTTGCGTACTGTTGGAGTCTGTCGGGTAAATCGACTGACTCTTTCATGCTATATTAAGCAACATTACTGTAGCAAAACGTTTTCAACTCCAAGTTTGAGGATAACCTATTTATGATAAGCTACCTTTTGGTGCATTCTTGTTTCCTACGAACGATCTGACGATTGGTGTTATTGTGGAGACTAACTTTGACATTGTTGAATAAAAATTGCTGACAGGGCAGCCTTCACTGCTAAACTAAATAAAATTTGAGATTAAAAGTGCAAAGCTCCCAACTGAAAGTTTTTCAGTTTTACAGGAGTTCAGATGGGGCCAACCAAATTGTTGTTTTTAGTGTTACTCTTTTTTTGGTCCAAAACTTTTCTGAATACCACTCATTCAACCAATCAGTCGTCCAATCGATTGAACACGATTGCACCATATTCAACATATTGACGTCAAAAACCGTAAGTATGCGATCGTTCGGAATGTATGAAATGGACCGATGGGACACAGTCTTGTCATATCAATTAGGATAAACCTGCATACATACACATAGACACAAAGGTGAGGGATTAGACATTTGCATAGATACAAGTTGGTGGTGATTTATACCATGCACGAAGTACAAGAGCATCTATCCTCATTATTGTCTGTACAGGCTGACTCAATGTTTCGAAATAATAATGTTATATACTTTAAGGGATGTGAATTAAACTTACAACGGACACCTGTATTTTCAGAACGAATAACTGCGGACTATATTTTTGTACGGTACTTGGAATGGAACAGTAACTCAGAGTTAATATAAAAACAAATTGATCGAGGAAAAAAGAACATGGAACGGTCGATGCTTCGATGTTAATGAATGTACATTCAGCGTGCAATGGACTGAGAGCAAGAGCTGTGACATTATTCACGACAAGTCCAAGCCGGCCCTCAGGTGCTGATGGAATCTGATCAGTTCCTTCCTTGAGTGTAAAATGTGTAGGTTTGTTCTTTGCGGTCTGTGAGCCAGAAACCATCCTACCCGTTAGATAGTAGAGGGTGAGTGTTTCACTGATTTGTATGTCGTGAGACTGGCGAATGTAGTAAAGTGGCACAATTACCAAGGCTTTTATCAGACCTTGAAACAATCAGACATAAAATGCCATTGGTATCAAGATGGCGCTGTTGCCAAGCTGTTTTGATTTTAGTTGAAACTTCCGTCGTCCCAGCGAGGTGGTTTGGCGTGGAATCGAAAGGCCTTCCATCAGGTGAAGCACATATTGTGTCCGAAGTTCAGCCACCTCGAACCATGATTAGGCTAGGCTGAATGAGCCGACTATCGGCTGTATGTTTACAAGTGTCAAGTGGTTAATATTTTTTGAGCTGACAACTCAAGGCACTTGTTCATGGAATGTCTGTGAATTCCTTTATTTTCAAACGAAGTGATGGGTGAAACTCTCTCTGTAAAACAGAAGTTCTTAAGCGGATAAAGACGATACAACTGGCATGATAACCAGTCGTGATATTTCCAACGATAAGCAGACTGATTTATAAAGCACCTTTTCTTAAGACGATCAGTTGCTGTTAGGATTATGTTGACCACTTCGTGCTGTGAAACGGACGCGTTACTCATGTCATTAGTTCTGCTGTTATTGTTGAAACAGATGTCAGCACTTCCCTTTGTTACTCTGAACTATAGACGCCCAAATTAATCCAAACAAAATTAGCGAACTATGACTTCCCTGGCACAGGTGGTTACACATTAGTTTTTCCCGAACTGTTTGTCACAAACGTTTGCTTACAAAGTGGGATTCGCGTATCCGGACATGATTTGTGCATTCATAAAGGATCCTCATGTAACCTAACTCTCATTTACTGTGAAAAGCAGTTGCTCTACTGTTCATAATGACATTTAACGGAACAGGTCTCCGGAGATTTTCTGTTCCGTTGCACACTAATAGGTCTGCTGACCAAAACACTCAAAACACACTTCCAGATACGTCTTGGAAACGAAGGTGTTGGAGAACATGTTGACGGCTAAGTGAGTTGAACAGCTAGATCTGCTGTCAAAACTGTTAACGACAGAAGGTTGAAGCATTTGTTTTCTACTGCCACTGGGCCACTTGATCAAAGCGATCCTATTTCTCCTGCGCACGTATCTACTTCAATCAACTTTACTATCCGATATTCAAGAATTTTACGGCCAACCTCTTCTAAGGTACATGGAGCTGATGAATATTCTCTTCTTCTCTTGAAAGCGTGTGCCTCTTCCTTTACCACATGACCTTCCCCAATTTTTTAAACGGTTAGCCGAGTGAACATCCGTTGATGAATGATGAACTGTTACTATCACATCTGTACCCAAAAAGAGACTGCTTTCCAGTAGATTCCCGTCCTGTTCTCCGGCATTCTGAAAACGACATTGGTCTCATAGCTTCCAGATGATGCATCTTTCGACGATTACAAACAAGTCGCTTGCAGGTCTCTTCGTTGAACTGTTGGCGTCCTTTCTGTGGTTCCCACTTTTTTCTCTGGATAAGAAAGTCTGAGTTGTTTCCGTATGTTTAAAAGCACTGAATAAGAAATGTCTGCTATAATTAGGTCTTAGCTTGTTTTCATCCCGTGAGTGTAGATGGACACATTCCATCTCGAATTGCCATTCAGGAGTCACTGCAGTCGCATGGAATCGAAATGGTGTTTGTAATGCTTCTTGAAGCTCACCATCAAACCGATACTACACAACTGGTTTACTTCTCGCCTGGACTCGTCAGATAGAGTTAATCAGAATGGGAGGTCGAATTAGGTACTTTTCAGGTTACGAGTCAAAACTCTTATCCATTAGGCAACCAGTTCTGTGAGCATCGCTTGAAATGGCGAATTACAATTACACGCTCAAAGTACAATTACGTTACAGTTACATACAAATTTGTCAGTCATCAGCAGTGCTAATGGGGCAGGTCGTCGAGCGGATAAGAACGTTGACCTGTAACATGAATGATACCCGATTCTATCTCCTATTCAGACTGTCTGTATCTGATGAGTCCAAACAAGCAAGAAACTGCCCATGGAATGTCGGTTCGAGAATGAGCATCAAGAAGCATTAAAGATACCATTCTGAACTTTTGCAGCCGTAATCAGTGTAAACTGGCAATCCGAAGTGGACTGTGTCCGCCCACACTAAGGGATGAAAACAAGCTATCACTCAATCACGTACACAAGTTTCCGTTACAAGTGATGCTCATAGAAGTGGCGACCGGACAGGTAACAGCGTTTTCTAGTAACACCGGTTTGATCCCCCATTCAGAATATTTATCTAATGAGTCCGAATAAAGACGAAACCGGTCGTGCAGTGTCGGTTTGAGTGTAAGCATCAAGGGCCATTAGAAAGTGATTGTCACACCTCATACTGTGTAATGTTAAGTCTTCGCGTCTCGGTTGAGCTATATGATTACTGTATGAATCGGTAACAGTCTACACGTTTGAACGGTCCACCGCCCATGTTAATATCAAGGGACCCTGACATCGTGCAAAATAATATTCTTCACTTATTTGTTTTGATTTACATTTGCGCTATATCTTCTTTACCAAAAACATTCGGTAAAGTTTACGGAAGATAAACTAGGAGTTATCGAAACATCCTTAGTCAGCTTGTAGTTTACAAACTACGCTGTACAATTTTTTCTACTGTTCCCTCTCCAACAGTCTACTACTGACTATGGAAAAATTGAGGAATATGTTCTTCGTATTGTTTAAAGACCATCTGTTCTCTTTTACTGATTACTAGTTCTCCCCCCGTTCCCATTAGTGGAATGTGCTTATCACAATCAGTGTGAAACTATTTAAATGTAATTGTATACTACTTACGGTCTCTCTTGTGAGTAGTAAGCCCTGGTTCGAAAACGTTCAAATTAAAGTGCAGATCTCAACACTAAAAAGAAAGGGGGCTGAGAATGCTCATTGGAACAATGTAGAACCACTGTGTGGGATATGACTAGTGATGCAATACCGACAGATAATGTGAAGATACATTGACCGTGCAAATCAGTTTTTGCGTTTGTGACTGTTTGCTTTCACATACCTTGCCTGGAAATCAGCTTTCCGGGCCAAGCGTCTCTTATAGTTACAACATATTCTTCCTTGTGAATTAAAATGTATTAAGCACGATCTTTTTTTTATTAAGACCAATTGTCTGGCATTTCATGTTACCTGGTTGGAATCAGTGTCAACTTCTCAAACGCTGATTGTACGTTTCTTATGCGCTTGCCTTCTTTCATATTGGCTGTACTCCCCTCTTATTGCTTACTCAGGACTGCTCGTCAAGGTCAGCAAGCACTCGCAATATAGTTGACTCAATCCAATACTCATCTTTATTTTATCGCAAATTTGTTAGGATACATTTATGTGTGGGATAGCTTTAGAAAAATTGTTGTCTAATGTTTCTCATTTCATGCATTTAGAGGTACGCCTTTATTTGCCAAAATTGTCTACAGGATATTTGCCCGATCCGCCCTTTGGTCTCGTTTCAATCTACAAAGAACTCAATACCCTGGATATTTTTTTGCATCGTACATTACAAAATTAGGATATTCATCAGAGTGTCTCGCAGTTTTTTCTCTTCATCTTCAGACAGTTCAAACTGACTAATTCATTTTTTTGATCAAAGGTAGTTAACTCGTTTTATTTTAGATACAAAGCAATCATTCAGTTTGTCTTATCTTTTCCATTATACCCTCAACCTCAACGTACATCGATGAACACGTAGGTTAAGCCACATTACCAGTACAAATGCATTACACTGTATTTTCTGCATTAGTTCGTTACAATCTTTGCCGTGTTTTGCTTGACATTGGGTATGTACCGAGAACAGACCATGCTGAGTGGAACCATCGAAAGTGCTGTATGCTAATTGGTCTGATAGTGCAGACAACCAAATAGGTTGTCTTTAGTTGTGTTGCAATTTGGCTCACTACTCGTAGCATACCTTCACTAATGACTTCGTGTTTTTTCAATTTCGCCGCTACACACGACCAGACACAGCCGTGCATCACTCACCTATAACAACTGGACGTCATTCAGTGTAGTCAAGCTTTGTTAGTAACATTTTACTGGCCAATTAGACCACAGACATGGTCGGATGATAACCATGGGTAGGACAAATCAACTTGGCCACGAATGTACCTTCTCTTCTGAACGATTTACGCAAATAATGGTCTGTTTCTCACAAATTTTAATTCTGGTTCACACCGGCTTGTCGACACAGGACGTGGTCGGACCAGGTCACGGTGATGATGGTTCTATTTTCTACTTAATTGCATTGATGTATTTATTTGTTTGCAACGGAACATATGTCTGGACACATGCAAACAATCCCCGAATAACGGGGGACAATTGATTTCCCTTGAACCGTTCAGCTATACAAAATTGTCTGACAGGTTTCTTATTTATAATCCTGTGAACAACGTGAAAAGTAAAAGGCACTCCCAGATTTAGACTGAATAATTGGACGTGAGACTTTTCTAAACGTTCCGTTCAGAGTGTGACCCGCGTTGAAAATCTCAGAATAAGAAACTGGACAACCTTGGTGTGTAAGATGCCTCTGAGTTTCATATAAATCAGTTTTTTTGTTTGTTTCGCCTTGACAACTCCGTTCCATATAAATTGTTGTATAATTGGCCTGATGAATAACCGAAAATGAGCTTGTTTGCCATATTATTGTTTAGATGAGACCCAACTGTGAAAAGTCAGGGCTTCGGCTGGATTCGAACCAGCGACAGAAACACCATGCCTCTACGCGGCAAGCGCTGTACCAGCTGAGCTACGAAGCGACGCCAAGAGCTCGGAAATTTCACATTTGGACCCGAATACCCACCCGTCCCACTGTCTCATATGGAATCCACCGAATGATCCAGGGGATCGACTGCCCCGTTTTCTGAAATCAGTCTAGTCAAACCATGCCTACTTCAGATTAACTGTTCTCAACTGAATAACCGAGCTTTTGCACGCCTTCCGTTACAGCCTTCATCACACTAAAGCCATCGACATATACAACTGTACTTTGATGCACTGAAAGAAAAAACTTCAAATCTTTAGATTGTCACACACGACCCTTGATCCGAGTTAGGATCGTTAGCTGGATAAACTACTATTTCGCCTGTACCCATCCATTCCGTTTTCAGTTCGGTTATTATTTTGTGTAATAAATTGACGGGAACGAACGAAACGTTGCTCAAACACGAATTTTACGTCATCGTTTTGGCCTTATTCAAATCTGCAATGTAACCAGAGAGGCAAATTTATTTGTTTTTCAGCAAGATTGGCTGCAGCCCTCAGCTTATTGATATGTAGGGCAGACATTTGTACATCTCGAGATGTAATCCTGTTAGAGTTATTCAGTAGTTCATATCCTTATCAAGACCGTGTCTAGAATTTCGGCCACGCTTTCATCAGACAACCTTGTAGACTGCTAAATAATTGACCTCACAGTAGGTACGACCGAATTAGCATATGCGAATGCCTACTCACAGTTACTTGTGAATAGTCTTCAGTATACCTAATCGGCTCGAGAGGTAACACAATAGCTGTCCTGTTAACTCCGGTCGATGATCCCATGATCAGGACTTTTCTACAAATTGAAATCATAAAAATCATTAAAAATATTGAACGGTATTTCGAATAACAATTGTTTTTGATAATTCATCATCAGGTCAATACAATTATATAGATTCACCTAAATCAAAAACGGTGTGTACACAAGATAAAGAGGTTTAGCAGAATGTCATTGGATCAAGCAGAACGTCGCAAAATATCCAGGCCTCCATAGGTCAGTCACTCAGATAGCAAATCACCAGTGTTAACGATGGGTGGTTTGGAGTTCCACCCATCATTACGTCACAAAGTTGCCAGTTGGAGTTTAGGTGTGCATGCACACTGATGGTGACATTTGGCCACGGCAGCTGTAGAGCTTGCACGAATTTCTTGTGTGAACACGAAATGGGATTGAGTAATCGAATGGCGATCGATTCAGCAGTAGCCAATATGCGTTGTCTGACCAGTCTGGGGTGGTTTATCAGGAGTCGATAGACAACACGGAACAACTGAGTGGGGTCAACCAGGTGATCAATATTTGCCAGATGTGCGTCGACTGCACTTGTAACGTTCTGCATGATCCAATGACATTCTGTCAAACCATTTTGCCTTGTGTACACATCGTTTTTGACTTTGCTGATTCTATATAACTGTATTGTTCTGATGATGAATTATCGAAAACAGTTGTTTGTCACTCTTCTATGATTCAATGGGAATTTTCGCGAGGTATTTCGAATACTGATAAATAGTAGTGGTTTTTTGGTTAATATAAATTGAACATCACTCATAACTGATTGCAGCTTTTACATTCACATAGATTATTCCCCTTCGGAGAGAACTGACTGAAAATTCTACGAGAATTCGAAAGCTATAATCACTTGTGAAGGCTGATCAAATTGTGTCACCCAGAAGACCCTACTGTTTATCTGTGGCAACATAAATGTTTATGTCCCCAGTAACATTCTGAACCATTGAATAAAACAACAAAGTTATGGGTAACGACGAAATTACAGGCAAAATAAACGCTTAAGAAACAGATAAACACGGAGTAAAACGGATCAGTCTGATCTCGGTGTTTGAAACATCGACCAGGTTACTAAAAACTTCTACCCGCACTGAAGATCTGTTGCCACGAGATTTACTGGGTTAGGCTGGCTCCGTTAGAGTTACGCCATGTAAGCCGGTGAATACAATTTACCGGATTCTGCTATGCATCGCATATGCTTTGTCTACACGCGTTGCATAGGTGGATCGCAATAATCAAATGATTAATCACGTCTGTTGCCGATGGTCAATTAACCGTGTTTATGGTGAACGATTGCCGCGAACGCTAGTGAACAATGTGTTATGGAAAAACTGTTGTGTTGTTTTCAACCTGTCCAATCGGTTTTGGTTTCGATTTCAGTCCACTCTTATCAACATTAAGCTGAGAGATCACATCGTTTGACGCCGTTGTGCAGACATGTTAACGGTTAATGGACACCAAACGAGGGAGCTTAATGATCGATTAGCAGTTTGGTCTGTTGCCATCGGAATACGACAGAACTGGCAGGTTGTGACGCACATCTGACGTCATCAACAGAAAAATAGAAGGGACACTGTGTTCTGATATGTTGCTTATTGGGGTGGAAAAAAATCTGTGTAATGATGTTGAACATAAAACATGATAATAGAGATAAACGTGTTTTCTATGGAATGGTTTTCAAAATTCAAGCTTCGTGTTCGCTTTGCGTTTGTTCTTGTCTCTCTCTCTCTCTCTCTATATATATATATATATATATATATATATATATATATATATATAAAACTCTTGCTCAAATGAGTGTCTGTACGCACAAAACGAACGTTTCAGAAACTGAGCTGGTGAGCTTACCTTTGAAAACTAGGTGACTTTATCGTTTTCTCAAGAGGTGAATGTTTAAAGTTTAACTGTATTCACAATGCTAATAGTCACTGGTCAGAACGTACACATTTTTTGAAAGGCCGCTTTGTGGATAGGAATCAACATGTTTGATCATTCCGTTCAGATCATACAATTGCTTAACACTCTTTCAGACTTTCGTGATATCAGATACCAATTGTTTACCAGTGCTCACTCAGACAATTAGACCTGACATCAAACAACTCAGAAAATTATCTCTTTTGTTAAATTAGGATCACTAAAAGAGACTTTTGATAGCATATTACAACGCTAACTCTCACCCATGTGTAAATTTAGTAAAAAGGCGATTCTCAGCTTGACTTGTAACAAACGGAACACTGTGAACACAGGCGTCGCCAGCACTATCTGCCTGTGACCTGAAAGTTATCGGCTTGAATATATCCCTGTCTTTGGTGCAATAGTCCAAGGAAACGTGTTTCAGTACGTTGTAAAGCTGTGGATTAATGACTAAGACATTAAACTAGTGGGTAATAGAATTAATCGATAATCTCACGAAAATTCCTATTGAGACAACGGTGGGGAACAGTTGTTTTCGATAATTCTTAGTCAGGTCATTACAAGTGAATGTTCAATAAAATTACATCAGTATCAAGAGAACTACCGCTGGTCCCTATAATAGGGTAGACAGTTCCCAGCAAACCACTAAGGCCAGTCAAACAACGATTTATTGGTGTTTGAAAGAGATCGTTTTGGAGATCTTCCCTCCGTTAGGTCACAGAAGTTGAGGTTGACGTTAGCGACGTGACCATGTGTGGCCACAGCAACTGCAGGGTTGTACGAGATTCTTTGGTGGTGAGCATTCGTTGTCTGACCAGCTGGAGGTGGTTGCTCAGGATTCTGCAAACTATGTAAAAAAAACCCGCTTTGGGTCCACTAGACGGTCCGTATCGGCAAGATATGCCATTAGTGAGCTGTTAATGGTTTTGGTCAAGCCAGTTCCGAGCCATGTAGTATGGTGTTCTCCGACCTACTTATTCCGCTGTACAACAGCAGGAGAAGGAATACACAAGCATGGGTTGATCGTGGACAGCCGCTTTGCCTTTCAGACTCAGAGTAATCAGCAGCGAACGAGCTGCTTGATGTTGCCTCTGAGAAGCTGCTTCTGAGGGTCTGCTACAGACGACGGTACAGTCTTTCGGTCACGATATTATTCTTGAACGGTAGATGGACTAATATGGCTTTCTTTTTCACCGTGACAACCGAAACACGCGACTCGATGGCGACCAGGTTCCGGGCTGTAAAGCGCTCGGGATGGCAATTTACTCTTAGTGACTGTTTTTCAATTCTTTTTCTAATGTCTCTGTGGAAAAGATTTTCCTGGGTCTGCTGATAAAACATCAAACAACGTTACGTTTCTGTTTGCGCTGCATTGAACTAGCCGAGTATGTGTACTGTCCAGTTCACGGTTGCTATGTGATGAATATTGATTCAATTTAGTTGAACATATATAACTGTACTGAACGGATAGATATAGTATTTGTGAGGGGTAGTTTAGCAGTAAAGGTGAGGAACTCACTATTATAAAAGCAGCATAATTGATGGTGTGTACTAAAGTTTAGATATTCGACTATTCGCCGAACCTGGCGTTTAGATGGCAAGCGTTTCATCACCAAACAAAGTGACATTCTCAGTGTGCAGGGGTTTGGGCATGTAGCCTTAAGCGTGAAAATGGATAACTTTTGTTGAACGCTTCCTAGTGAGCACATTTCGGCTGAAATTCTGAGTGGTTTGTGACCCAAATGGACTATGAGAGAACTAAACCATCATTCTAAAACAAAAGCTCCACCACTATTCCAAACCATCAGTACTAGAGTATGAGCATGCAAATGCCCCTAGGAATATTCAGTTCAGCAGAACCTGGCTTGTTCAATCGCACGTTTCACGACAGAGCACTGCACCCATCTGGAACGATTGTTAACGTGGAAGGTTCTGCAAAGTGTAATAATGGATTACACAGTCTGTCATTTTGTCAGTCTCTCATTATGTACTATTTGCGTGTCTGTCATGTTTAGTGTACATACAGACTGCTTCTCAGTTGTTCGAATCAATAAACCACATCGTCCTGGTGTACCTTACTTTCTGGGGTCAAACAATCACTGTTATCACAGTCTAACTATGATAACAGTAATTTCATCACACCAGGGGAACAGGATGAGGTTAACTTTTTCTATTCCTCTCTGCATTCATTGCGATTGTTTTTGCTGTGAACAATTACAGTGAGTTATTTTTTATGGTTTTGCGACAACGTACATTCATCATCCCGTTCCACCACATAATAGTTTTGTATTGTGGCAAATTATTAGGTTTTCAGAGATTTCTCATAATCTGTGAGGCCGATTCACCGTGCTGCGTGAGTTGTCACATCAGGCTTAAATAGCACCGCCTAACAACATCATTTGGCCGAACTCTTGGATTTGTGTGTAATTAAGGATCATTTCATTAGTTAAGATCGAGTGAAAAATCCTTCAAATTGCCTTGGAACAAACCATAAGATCACCGTATGATACGCCCTGTCTCAGTTTTTTGAACAAAGCTAGCATTTTACCTAAGAGTCATTTAAAGGGACCGTTACGCGACATGTGTACTTGTCAGTTCAGGAGCCTAAGTAGTTCGCAATTCTGTCCCTGGCGTTGAGAAATTTACGCTCCAAAAGTTTATGAGTAGTCACTGTGGCAGAGAACGGAAGCCATCAATGAAAAAAAACTAGTCATAATCCTATCACGCCACGAGGTGCAAAATTTAGTTACTTTGAGAAAGGTAGAATTTTCCAGGGAAATACTTTTGATCATCAAACGACTACAGACATCAGTGGATGCAATCAGTGGTTCCTCGGCAGATTAATCTACACTAATAAATAAAATGTTAATCCAACCTAGGCACACAGAATTTGTTTTTCAACGTCTAATACATAGAGGAGTTACTAGGCGATAAAATACTCGCTTACGCTGGCCAGCTCTTCAAGAATGTCTTCGACAGAATCACGAGGTAACGAAGTAGTATGTTTTCATCATTTGCAAACATTTCCAACTTGTCGACTGGCCAACACGGATCCAATTAGGGAATAGTTGCGGACAGAGAGAAGAAAACTTGAAACAGTCCGATAATCGTACAGTGACTCAGAATGAATATACAGACCCAGTGAAAAACAGGTCTGTCTGTAGTGTTCGGAGAAAAAATGGTGAACCATAATGTCATCAAACTTGAGGATCATTACGGTTAGGTGATGCACACCGAATAGTCGTCAAGATTGACTGGGACCAGATTCCAGTTTTTAATTGCATTTTCACGGTGTGTCTAACGGTCAAAAACCATCAAATACGATGATCACACGATTAATCTACTTGGTGCTTTACATGAAATGTCCTGTACACCCGATCATTGCTCGTCTCATGCATCGTTCTAATTTGACGAAAAAATTAGCTTACAAAAACTGAGAAATATCGGTAGAAAACGGCAACAAACCTACTTATAATCGATTGTCAAGCCTCCCCATGTGCAGTCAAACGCATGAACATAGTCAACGTACACAAAGGTGAACACGAGACTGAACCGGTGTTTGTGTGTGTGTGACTGTGAGCGCTAATCATCATGACGATTGCCATTGAACAGGCAAACACAATAACAACCTATTTGGACCAGACTAAACCATTTCCAATTGGATTAGCCACCACCAAAGAAGTGTTGTTAGGCTCCTTACTAATTAGACAGAAATGATTAAAGAATTGAAAACAATTACAGCGTAGAAAGAGAGAGATGTCCATTGTAGTTTGTCTGAATTTCCCCATCGATGTGTGTGTGTGTGAGGCTTGGGTGGCAATTCTAATTCTGATTACGCTGTCATTTTGTTATGCCCAAAAACAAAAAACTCTTAACATTGCGAAACCAATGATTGTTTCCTTCACTGAGACAAGGAGTTGTGGGGTTAAGAGAAACTGGCCGTCAACTGTGTCATTTAGATATGCAGAACATGGGTGTGATTGCCATAGTGTCGTCGTAAGATGGAAGTTGTCTAAATAGTTTTTAGAAATGTTAGTTAAGTAGCAACGTTAGTTTCTGTCCACTATCCAAGGATGGTATTTACTTGCTGGCGGTGGAGTACCCAACTCATCAATGATGAATCAGGATATTTAGAAAAGAAGCTTGACAGATGAATTCTGATCTGTTTTGACTATATTCAGATGACACGTTTCTTATTGACATGGGACATTTTCGTTCCCGAATGTTTTGTTTTAAGGCTTACGGGAACAAAAAGATAAATAATGCTAAATAGGTCTTGAAGTGGTTCAATACGAAAGTAGCCAACAGATGTTAGTACTACAGAAAGAGATGAGTTATCACGTGACTCCGTACTGCATTCGCATACCAGACGACATCATTACAATTCGATTTCAAGTGCTAAAATGTGGCAATGTATATAAATGAGTCATATCTTGCATTCTGGAATAAATTCATTTCTAGCTAATCTTCGGTGATCTAGCTTTTTGGCAAGTTTACTGATGCCGCCAATAGAATGACTTCCCGCATGAAGATGATATTACCATTTTAAAACTGACCCACTTGCTAAAAATCTGGACTTAGGCTGTATTCGAACCACAGACAAAGAAAGTATGCCTAAATGCAGCCGAGCAATGCTGCCAGACTGGAAACCTAGGAGAATCATATGTGTACTCAATTACCTCCCCATTATTATACGAAATTCGCAGAGGATCCAGCAAGCTGACAGCCGAAGCGAGATTTCTCAATCAGTTTAAGCTGCATTCCACCAACGCTACCGATCAGTATCGAATGCTACTGCTCACAAGCAGTTCTTTTTAAGCAATAACTTGAAAAAAAACTGCAAAAAATCTCGGTTCGAACCACCTCTTTTTCAAAAGGAAGTCAGAAGGAGTAAGAAAGCTGTAATTAGTTGTCAAAAACATGTTCAACCTTGATCAACTAAAAATCCCTCACTTGAGATTTTCCTTGTTTTGCACTCCGTTAGTGCAGATGGACACAATCTACCTCAGATTGCCAGTCTGCATTCTGAAAGGCCGCAAAGCTGGATTTTTAATGGTGTAACACAAGCATAGTGGTTTAACAAAATCAACAGAATGTGTAGACTTAGAAAGTCAGTTCATACATCAAGAATGACAACTCATCGTCTGCCTCGAGTATCCTTGCTTACTAGATTAGAAAATAATGACTTAGCAAGTGAAGCCTTCCACCATTGACGTTAGAATCATAGGTCAGATTCATTCATCTCACTAAAGTTACAGAGCTTTACCCACCTGATGCACGAAAGTTAACTTGCTTTTCATTGAACTAAACATTACACGTCATACGCATGCTATCTAGCATACGCTTAATTACTCTCGTGTACGGATAACAGGTTTCTTTCTGCAATGTATGTGGTCATAACAATGTTTTTCATGTTCTAATGTGGACAAAAGGGTTTATGAGTCTAACTCGTTACTGTTTACATTTAATGCGTAAATTAAGTGTTCTCTTTCTTATATGACAGTACTGCAGTAAAACATTAGCAAAAATAAACATTTGATGTATTATTCTAGTCGCTGTTATTATGTTCACATTGGACATGTTAAACACGGACAGGTACGTTGTCACAACATTCCTGAGGAAGGCCACTCAAGGTGGTTGAAACGTAGAGTATTACAACTTGCTCATAACGTTGTGTTATTATCAATACATTTATCAAAGACAGGCATGCTGTGAAACTTTGAAATGAGCATTTGCAAAATCATCGGGAAAACAAATGTTCATCACAAACGTTACATATGATATGCATGGTATGTTAAGTTTGTACTGCACAATCTTGACAAATTCCTGTTCGCTTCCAAGTCGGTAAGATCAAAAGCGAGGTAAGCTTGTAAACAATTAATAATACTTCCATAAACAACAACTTTTTTCGTCCCTTTTTTCTCCCGTCTTTCACTTTTTTTAATTTCCGTGACGTCTCACTTTTGTGCACTGAGCAACACTAAGGATAAATCATCTGAATGGATGAGGCGTTTTCTGTGTCGAGTTCGCAGTCAAATAATTGGACTACATTCATCATGTACTTAGTTTGCTATTGTATTTACATACGAGTCTGTTTTGTTCGTTTTTTTTAGCTGATTCGGATAGGAAACTTAAAGTCACAATAGGTGGTTATCATTGAGCGATTTTTGCAAAAATGATTGATGACCATTGCAAACAGATTGTTTCCCCCCCGGATGTTTTCTATGAACGGCACTTTTTTTTAATTTGCTGCTGTACGGACATGAGCGCAACCGCAGCGGATGATTAATGTGATTTTTTTTAAAATAAGACGTTTATCTTCAGCTACGATCATACTTGTAGGGTAAACAATTTAATCAAAGGCATAATCGATACGAATCAACCTACGTGGAAGGCAAGCTATGCCAATCTGATTCCATAAGAGACACGTCGAAAACTGATAAATGCGTGGAACTTAAAGTTATTTGGACTACACTGACGGGTCAGTAATATTCGAATTGACACTAAGAGAAACTGTCGTTTTTCAGTTGGAGGGGCAGGTTTTGGATCACTCAGTGTCCTATCCTCCGTTCAGATTGCATTATATATTGCCTTTGTTCATATATATTGTTCATAGTAAGGATCTCCAGTGGAACAAGACGAGCAACCGGAGTCGGTCATATTCGTGACATTCTTTTAGCGCAGCCACTTCGATTACGTAATATACACTCGTGAAAAAATTTTAAGCACATTCTTTCTTCTTAACTGTTATATATATGGTCATAAATCTGGCACCTCCATTTTTTAATTCGGTATGTTGAAACCTTACTTATGCTGGAATTTTACAGACATGACATGATTGTTCGTGTTTTTATAATAGACTTTGAGGCAAATCGCAATATCAACCGCGAGTAAAACACAAGCGAGTCATGAAGAGTTTTCTCTCAAAAATGGCCAATATGGATTATACCACTCATCTTGTTTAGTCTTTATACAACACACCGGAAGGCTACTGACAAAGGACTCTAGCATAACTGTGCTTGAGTCAAATTATTCTGTTTTTTGAGTAGCCTTCAACGCAACTCTATAGTCACACACCTTGACATTTTTGTATACTTTGTAGCACAGTATGACTCAGAGATTTTCTATCAGACTTCACTCGAATGCAGATTGATCACTCTAACCTGTATAGTTTACAAAGCAAAATCAACACAACAGTTAGGTTACGCACATTTGCGTGGACATTGTCTTGCTGAAAAAAACAGTTCACGTTGTAGACGTCTGATGTAATAAGTGGTTGCAAATAAATCAGTACTGACATGAAAGCAACTTTTCACTACCAGCCGCTTCCTTCATTCCCGTATTTGTGAGTGGAACACACATCGTAAGTGATTGTCCATCGTCAGGATTTTAACCAGAGCACATATCCTGCATTGTAAAATTATTCCACAACCGCTATATGTATCACCGCGGCATGTATTAGGTTCTTACTCAGTACCGGATATTGCAAATTTCCGGTAGGGTGTCCACGGGATGAGAGACTCTACACTTCTTAAACTACGCTGCAACTGTTTAAAATGAAAGGAAACTGACTTTTTCATTACTCGGTAACCAAACCATTTACACATTACCCTTTCTAAGTTAGAGTATCTCGATATCATTTTTGCGTGACTCGACGTCCGTTTAGGCTGATCTAAGAGGTTTGCTGGCATCACCCTACCGGAGTCACCGGAACGTACCTAAGTGGTTCACACTGGTTCAGCAGGACAGACAATGGAAACGGGCACGTTGAGCCAAAGTCCAAAGAAGTAGACGTTCTCAGAGAATCTGTTCACGAGACGCTCACTGTGCACTCCAGGGGTGTGGCTACGTCTGCCAAAAGTGAGGTTTTTGTTTGGATTGAGTCGTACCTTCTTTCTCTGTTCTAGCCACCGTCGTCCATTGACGCACGATGACTGTGCGCGGCTATAAAACCAGGTGGTGTAAGCATTTGCACAATGTCAGTAATTGAGCCTATCTACATGTCATAGTGCGATCCGCCTAGTTAGGATTATGATCAGTACACGAAGCGAGACCATAGGTAGTCCTTGGGTCACCTTAAACAGTTACAAAAACACGAAAAGATAGTGTTGACGCACATAACAATGATATCGAGATAACTGCAAGTACAAAAACTGTAGTACGTCATCCATTAATTGGCCTTTCCTGGAAAACCCAACCCAAACCTGTTTTATCACTGCTGAAGAAGTCAATATTTTATGGGATTCTACCGCTGTGAGCCAATAGCGCGGATGGTGCAAGGGTTTTTCTATTCGGAAAACCAATGCAAGAGTTATGCGTCTCAGCACGACAACAAACAGACACACTCATTTGCATGCAACATTGGTCCCAGAACGTCACGGTTGAAACGGTCACTGATGCTCAGTTCTTTTATGTACCGAGAAACATTTCATGCAATGCTGTACGTCAGTGTTTCTTCTCATATCCCCCACCACCCCAGTTACTTCAGTGTCCAAATCCATGCTGCTGACTCACTACAGAATAGTGGTAATGTGAGTAGTATAGTGCGATCGCTCGTCCTTATTGCACTACATCTATCTTGCTTGAGTGAAGTTAATGATGTTATTTTCAATTGGTGTTGACCTCTGAAAGTTGCTATTTGAAGAATCTGTGGAAAGTACATCCTAGTTTCTGAAGTCAGTAAAATCATTTAGTAATAAGCTAAAATCTTGCTTTTTCAGTTTTAATCAGCGTTACACTAATTTTCACTGTGACAACGGAAAGTTATCGATTAGCCATTTGTTTTCATCTGTATCAACCAGGATCGCTCATCCACTCACAGTGGCAATCCACTGGAGTAAACCCGGCTTGTGTTGCACCCACATTCTTGATTAGCACTTACTTATGACATGTGAATATGTTTTTCTGTTCGAGATTAGCGTAAGATCTCATGTATGTTGTACCTAAGACGTCATCCTATTGTGACTGCGTGGTTAGACCTGCAGTTAAGTTGACATCATTGTGATGATTCCGGTGATCAGTTCAGAAAGAACAGATAGCTATCAGTAATTTTCACTGTGGTGTTGAATGATTACATCAGTCAGTCATTTTATGTAATGAAATTACCATTAGTAAATTAACTTCTATCATACACGTTTAGGTTACCACAAAATTCATAGTCTCTCCAAACTTTCAAAAATTCACAGATCTTCCTAAATCGTATTTCGAATATTATTCGTAAGGACTAATTATAACAACTCACACACTTTGAAAATCTGTACATAGGTGACTGTTTTTTCATGAATCAACCTTAGACATTAGATACAGTTCTTTGATTCACATACCAGATAGACAATATGTAGATCTGAAGAAAAAATCAACTATAATCAGGATAAAGAAACGACTATTAGAATTCGTCTGATGGAAGACTGCACATGACCGAACATCGCGCTATCGAGCTGTGAAACCAGAATCCTCACTCAGAAAACGGCATAGTTCCCATACCAAAGTCACGTGTATTTCTGTTCAATACATCACTTTACTCTACAGCCCTCCCTTTGGGTCGATATTTTTCAGTACCAACTCGTTTGATTCCCTCCCGTTGTTTGTACTCAGGCGGCTTTGTGCTCTGATCACTCACTTAGTTTACCTTTCTGACATATGGACATCGTGTATTAAGAGATTCAGAGTCGGTTATATAGAGTGCATGCTCAAACCAAACTGAAGATCGGCAACCTTCGTGGGTAAATCGGTACGAATATCCTCAGCGTGCCTATCCAAATGAGGGTCTGTACAATTCAGGTGCGCTCATAGTTGAAATGTTTTCTTCCTGGTTAATCTACTTCTCTTGATGTCCTTCTGCACCTTCCAGGCATGGAATACATGCACTCAAATGATGTGGAATTACCAAGCAATCGGTTCCTGCAAATTCTGCTTACTCAAGAGGTGTCTGCCCAATATGGACCATGTTAACCTGAGCACATCAATATTAGATTATTTTAATTCTGTTAATCCATTCCATTGTTTATTCGTTCTGATCCAGGCTTCCTCCATTAACTGACAGAGTCCACTTATCACCCGTCCCACTAAAATAAATCGGGATTGTCAGGCCACTTTTCGAATAGTCACCATCATTACATTTATGTCTTGTCAGGTTGTGTCCTCCAGATTGTTTCGCTGACAATGAACCTCTCTACTAACCGGAATGCAAAATAATGACCCTATTCGAACATGGCTAGCGGTGGGTTCCAACGATAGTTGATAGTTAAATTTTGCTTTATACTGACAGGTAGATCAAAACAATGTTTTGTCAAGAGATTGTGGCTCTATGTTTTGTTGACCTACTCTAGGAATCACAGCATATATTGTTCTTTAAGTACTGTTGGAACTGTTGAAGTTCATCTGGTACGTTTGTCGTCTTTTGTTCGATATGATGCGCAGCAACTAATCCGTTGAGGCCGGTTTGATTTGTTTATAGAAAAGGTGATCCTAAATTTGTCTTTGCTCCGTGTAGTAAACTATCTTGATGAATTTTATATCATAACTGCACATAAAATGCTTGTTCTCCTCTTTTTATAATTATCATTACTTGTCTATTAAAACTCTTCTTCTTGGTATTGTTTGGCACGTTCTCACCTTCATCTGCACCCGATTGTTTCAATGAGCTCATTTCCCGCTGATAGGTGGTTATTTGTGAACTCCTGTTTAGTTACTCTATTTTGAACGCCCTAACGGGATAATTTGTGTATCCGGATAAGTCATATTCCAGGTGAGATAGTAACTTCATTGTAATTTTACTAAACAGTACCCTATAAATTCCAGTCCTTTTGCTCGCTTTTTAACGTTTTTTGGACCTGGAAAATAGTCCCGTTAATCCGACCGTTTGACTAAGCGCTTTTGGAATTGTCGAGTACGCGTTACAGAGTGCATAATCCTAAATCATCATAGGGTGATTTAACAAGCACTGTAACTCAAACAAGAGAGGTTTAAAATTTTTAGTTTAGCGATTTGTCAGTGGTTTTATTGGGAGTAAGTTTGTCACTTTCCTGCACATGATTGTAGATTACCCTGTGTTTTTAAACTCAAAGAGTGACCTACTTAGTAGTAGAATAGTGTAACAACAACCTTGACTAAAATATTTTTTGCTTACAGAAGGCAAGTTTCTAAGATAGTTTGTCCAATGTACAAACCTAATCTCCTAAATCTTGATTATTTCTATCCACTATGAGCTTCATCTTGTTTGTTTTCCTTCCTACGTTCTGTTTGATTAACATGAAGTTGATGAAACGTTCGATTCACAATATCGACAAATTAAGTCGTTTACTGAGGCATTGGTCATTATTAGCTGAGATCGTCTTCCAGGCTGGGGATCTCGCGAGCCACAGAGCCGGGGGTTAGAGACGTTAAGCGAGTTGGTGGCCAATCGGACTACATGACGTAAATGTTGTCGTTGTATGGTCGAGTTGCCTGTGAAGTGAGTGCATTCAATGATGTGTGGCAGCGGAAGCCAAAAAGATGTTGGCTTGTTGATGACGCCATACTTTTACGTCTTGTTCGGTTGTTTTTTCATAAGATTGTAGGTGAGATCCAGTTGTGAAAAGTCGGAGCTCCGGATGGATTCGAATCAGCGATAGATACATCTTACTTAAACGTGGTAAGCGCTCTGCTAGCTGAGCTACGGAGCCACGACGGGAACTCAGAAATGTCACATTTGGACTCTGTTACGTACCCGACCTACTGTCTTATATGGAGTCCATCAAACGATCTAAGGGATAGACTGCCCCAGCACATTGACGTTGAATGCTTGAATATAAACAACTACCTCTAGTAGTTAAGTTCTCTTTTCTGTTCTTTCCTTCCTAGCCAAGTCTTACATTGTCATTCATCGTTCTGTGGCAGTTAAGCATCGGAGTGAGCCACTGATGTATTACTGTCTATGATGGTATTGGTGATGATTATATTAAATTTGCCGTTCGACACAAATCACAAATGTGTACAAACGATATAAACACTGAACATTGTATTGACAGCCGTAATTTTGTGTCCTCCGTATAACGCAGGTCGTGGTAATTTAAGAACAATTCACACGAAGTTGGTACCATTCATAAACATCGGATTAGCTGAATGCACACAGTCCGTCTTATGATCATTTTTTTTATAACGGTCGCGATTGCGAGCGTAGCAGGTCGTACGTATTTTTTTGTTTTCATAATGTGTACGGTGTTCATCCAAATAATGAAGTGTTTACACGTTCCATGTCAATCGTATTATTCACCGGAATAAACAAGATGTTAGCAGGATAGTTCATTGAGTGGATAGTGAACTTAATTTTTACATTGGTTACCGGTTCGAATCACGTTTAGACTGTTTCTTCTTGACTGATTCGAACAGTTGTTGGTGTGTATTTGAAGACTACACAATACTAACTAAACACTTTTCAAGGCTTTTTTATTCGAACAAATTTGATAGAAGACTTCCCTCCATAAAAGCACTAAGTCTGAGTTTCATACTTGTTACGTCTCATCAATTTGATTTCATCTTTCTATCACAATGATTGGATCTCTCGATTAAGTTTAGACGTAATTATTCTGATGTGTCTAGTAGATGGCTAATGGTGCAGCGGTCAGTGACGTCGTCTCGTGAAAACGGTCACCGATGTGGAAATCACGCTGGAGACAAGGATGTAGACCACTGTAAAGCCCTAATACGAACGTAACCGAGTCCAAATGTTCTTTTTATTGAGGTGGGACTTGCTCTCAACTATTGTTTATAGCATGCACTTTCAGTTGTGGGTAGTGTGGCACGTGCACTCGGAACAAAGGGACAGATCTTAAAGTCAGGAAAACGAGGGACCAGTAGCAATTATTGGAAACATGTCCATGAACTGTGTAAGACGTGTCACGGTGACGAACAACGACGTACTGTTGTCCAGCAGGTGTGGATACACGTTAGTGATGCACATCAGTGTTCGCGTTCGTTATTCTGTTTTCACATAACTTGTAATCTAATTCGTGCAATAACTAACTTCTTAGGCTAAGTGTCTTTTGCGACTGCAACAGTATGAATCGCCTTCAAAATACATCAATCCAAACAATGACAAAACCGGTCACAGTGGAATGTTCTGTGACAGTGTGCGCCGGACAACAGCTGGCGTCCAACTTTACTTAAAATGAGTTTACAAAAGCATTGGATTGGCGTGTGAATTGATAAAATTTACAGAAGTTTACTTTTGACTGTTGAACTGTTAGGTTCATCACATTCACTTGAAGAGGGCAGTCGAATCACATAACTTAAGATGTGCAGTCACTAAGTATACTGTCATCAGCCATGAAAGTGTGGTGGAATTAGTTTGTCATTTGTTAAAAACAATTTGTAGAATATAAACAGAAGGCAAATGTTAACCAGTGACAGAATGATAATTTCCAAACTCCAACGCTTGCAATCTATGGATGAGATACGTTGATTACATCTGTGATTCAGCCTATCAAACGAAAGAGGCTAATTTCTTATTACGAACAGAACAAAATCAGTGTTGACATGAACACATTTCGTTTTCAGATAAATAAAGAGACTTTCCGAGTTTCAGAGTAAAAAAAGTTATTGAGTTCACTCCAGACTGGGTAATAAAAACGTATTAAAAAAAGAAGTTTCTTTGGTTGCCACATTGGATTTCGGTTTATGACAAATTATGCAGTTTTATTTTCCGCTAACGTACAAATCTACTTCATTTTAGTGGTTGATAAAATGTAATTTTGTGCTGATTTTCGAAACAGAATCTGTCACAATGGAAGTAAGCAGATTGACATGGTTGGCAGTATCTGATTTGGATGTCATAGTGACCAAAGCCAAACGACGTCTGCGTTTAACCATTACCACAAATGGCTTGCGCTGCACCATTTGCGGTTTTACTCACACACCACATATTCAGTGTGAACCCCAAGGAACAAGACCAGTAGATGTGTGGGTGAGGCTGTTCTGTCCAGCCGGTCAATGCTGGTTAGCTAATTAAATGGCCAGCAGGAAAAGGAAGTCCTTATCTCTCGAAAAATAAACAGAGACTGCAATGACAAGATTTAAACTGAGAAAATGTAATACAAGAAGCAGTTCAGTATACGAGTGCATGCTAGTGCATTCCAGAGAGGATAAGGATGAAAAAAATTCAGTTTGGACTACGGAAAGAACAGGAAAACCATTCGTCATACAGTACACCAACAAAGCTCAAGACACTCAAGCTGCTTGAAAATAAACAAGCAGATTGACAAATCAACATACATATGTCGTCAGTGATATCAGTTTGACTGAGAAAATTTCATTGACTTGCATTTATCCATTGGTGTAAAGGATGACAACCAATCTGATTGTCCGACTCCTTATTAGGGATTTTCTATAACTCTTCTGTTAACCCCAGTCTGTGTGTCAACAATTGCGACTACACGGACGTACAACAATTTGGTGGTGCATAGAGTGATACTATTGATACAGTGGTCAACACAGTTACCTTACAAAAGAGTGGCCAGAGTTTGCACTTCGGCCAAGACAAGGATATAAGCCATGGATGAGCTGTAACAGGAGGATAGTTGTATAGATGTTCTTTGTTAAATCGGCTGGCTGAGCATCTGCCGGAATTCCGCGGCAGCGATCTGCTGAGGTCAGCTGTTTAGGTCATATTAATTAGGTCATATTATTAGGTCATATTAATCCTAATGCTTCCCAATGACCGTGATTAGTGTTTGCATGAAAATGTTTCACTCGGTCGACCCAGTCCAGCCGATAAAAGTGATGATCAGATTCAGACACACGTATGAAGTATTGGTGAGTTTTCCCAGACGTGAATACACATAGCTTTCATTAGTGGAGGTGCTTTGGGCTTATACCTCAGTTTATGTGAAATCCACCTTTTCTGGCCAACTCTTTGATAAAACGCATTTGCGTTTGATAGGGACTGCTCGTTCAATGGTTTCTGGTGTGTCCCCAATCGTGTGCAATCAACATTAAGCCTTAAGGGCTATGTCAACAGTAGAGAGAACACGTGACTCCGCAGAAGTCCACATCGTGAGGCATAGCACACAGGCGGCCTTGACGCATATACAACAGTTTCGGATCCGTGTCAAGCCCTTGGTCAATCGTATTACGGCAACTGAAACATTAATTAATGGAGCGTAGGCACTAAAATCCTAATTACTAAGGCATATGGTCCGGCTCAAAAGTCAATTTTCCTCAAAAGCAGGAAAAGCTGATGTACAACAAGACGGACTGGACGCATCGTGAAACAGTTTAGAAAACAGAGAATTGAGCATCATCCATTCCGACTTAAGCGTGCAGTCAAAAAAATCGATAACCACGGTTGAACATTTGGCAGAAACTTAACAAAACATGAAATCTGATATATTTTCATGGTCGTCTACAAAGCTTCTTGCCAGCAGCCATGGTTATTTCAACGCCGAATCATGCCGATGACTGAAGTGGTCCAACTTCGTCTACAGCATCGTGTGTTACCTTATCATAAAAGCCCTTGAGGTCAATCGTCCTCGTCTTCCTTTATCCACCAACATGCACGCCATTTATAGTGAGCCAGAGTTTAGAGCATACTAACAGAGTTATTTCATGTTTAATCAATGCCTATTGTTTTACCGTTAGGAATTTATGACCTGATGATGCGGGTCTGAGTAACACGGGTTACTCAAGTGGTTTTCTAGTTAACGGTGTTCTATTTGCTTTCATAGAGAAAGACAAATTTGTACGTTTAATCACGTGACCAAATCCAACTAGGAAGGAAATAGTTTGTTTTCATATCATAATGATAATTAACCACTCACTGTGTTAGTGACTGAATTGAAAACTGTACTTGTCATGTCTCGTGTTTCCGAAACCTGATCAAGATCGACTGATGCTATCATATGGATAGCTGGGTGTGATGGTTTAAAGTGCAGGCGTCCTTTGGCTTCGATCACTGTGACAGACTACTCCGTTTCAGATGCCGCCAACTCTGTGTCTATGCGTGTGTTTGTCTCAAAGTGTTCATGTTGAGTCATGCTGGGTCGGACGGCAGTCGCGCACTACTTGTGGACGAATTTATCACGTTGGAACCAGGTCACACTGTTGGCATGCAACAATATAGGCTTGTCGATGGAGTTTACATCTTTTTACTAGCCATTCATATGTTTCTAATAATAAATATTTGACCTGCATCCTAGATATCGCGTATGTCTAACGCATATCTGTGACTAATGACTCCGTCACGCACCAAAACATCTACTGTACAATGTTCCACTACACACGAAGCAACACCTTTACTCAGTAAGTATAATTCTCAGCATGCTTTATCATATTTCGATCATATGTCCATACGTGGTTACAGGAGTGAGACAGATCTTTGCTTAAGCGTTTCTGTCTCCTTGTTAACCGATGAATCATTGTGTTGGACAGTTATGTATGTAATATAAAAGTGAATGGAACTGAATGAAAGGTAACTACAATGAAGCTGCTGGCTGCAGTCATTTCAGCAACGAATACATACATACACCATAAATTTACAAGTGGCGGTTAAAATTCTATCCCTGATTCCACTTGCACAAAAACATTTTCCTAAGGCATGACGACACCGCACGCCGAAAAGTAGTCCAGCGGATTGCATTGCATCCCTGCATTATGGTCATTTTGAGTTACTCCAGTGTTTGTGGGGGTCCCGTGCAGATTCTATGTTTCAGCTAGCCCCACATCGTAGAATATAACCAGCAGAACAGTTATTTGTTGATATACGCAGTCAACTGTTTTTCTGCAGGCAATGTTCCTTGCCGGTTGTAGCAATCTTTTCATCAGGCTTCAAATTGGTTTACAAGTAAACTATCGCGTACCCAAATTCCTTCCATTGAACTAGCTAGTAGTCGTTTCTACACTTCTATCACAGGCAGCAAAAATAGAAATCAGCGCAATACACTGTTCAGTTGTCAGATGGCCGGAACGTCATTCACTTGCTTGGGTTTTACCAGTGCGATCTGGTTTCAGCGTGATAAATTTGTCCACATCAAGTTGTGCGCGACAGCTGTCCGGCAAACTGAACTGATCAGAGTGTGATCCACCATAACTCAGCGCAAACACTGTCAGACAGACAGACAGGGTTGGTGGTATCCAGTTTGGATTATAGAACAGTAGACGTGGCGAACAATTGTTTTCGATAATTCATCATCAGGTCAATACAATTATATAGATTCAGCAAAATCAAAAACAGTGTGTACAGAAGACGAAGAGGTTTAGCAAAATGTCATTGGATCAAGCAGAACGTTTCAAAA